>CM076570.1:64331527-64867732 GCA_034641835.2 Pinus albicaulis
AGGACAAAGCATCTTAAGAGAGGGGTAATGTTATGTATATTTTATTAGTTATTAATTAGATTTAGTTATCTTAGGTTATTAATGTGGAAGGGCATGATCAAAGATCATGCCTCTTCGCCAAGGGACACTTTGAGGCTATATTTAAAGCCTAGGCGATCCCTCATTGTAATCATCTCTTATCTTTCATCATTAATAATATATATTTATCAAGTTTACTAGAGTTTTTACACTCCACTATATGTGAGACAATATGATCTCGGACTCCATCCAGGATCAACCGCTTTTCCCGTGCCATATCCTTCCTATATTCCTTTTGTTGATCTACATCCTGAGGAACTTCCATTACATTATCAATGTATTGCTTCAGGCGGTATTCATCTAGAAGAAGAACATCCTAGCCTTCGAGATGACGTAGTTGGATGATCTGCCCAACCTATCCTGGTCTCAAAGCCCTGTTGTGGCCATATCTGATCAAGTAGAAAACTCTCTCTTTCCTTGTGCTCAGCTACTCCTCTACTATTCGCACTCCCTTCTAGAATTTGACTCTGCTAGCTGCTACTGCCAATCTACAACTGGAAATTTGAACTTCCGAGACTCGAAGTTCCATGAGGAAAAATTTTGCTCTGTTGTGTGTGCTTTTCACTTCCACTTGACACTAGTTTTTCTCTAGAGAACTGCTGCAAAACCCTCTTCATCACCAGAAATCTGCCCAACGAAGAATCTGAGGTGCTCCCTCTCTCTGTTGGAATCACTCAAATTGGGAATTCATTTTTTTCTGCCTCACTACACTAAACAATCGAACTTCCCCAAGCAACTCGGCCTGCCTGGCAATGGATTGTGTTGCCTCTAGGAATTTCGGCTCGTTGCTCTTACTAAACATTGAAATTCCTTCTTTCGCTTCTGAGCTCCCCAGCTGATCAATCACACTCTAATACCATGTGAAAATTTCACTACTAAAATCTTATTACAGCGACTGGAAACTATTCTCCTAATTGTTAATTTTATTTAACAATTTATTTGCAGTTTTCCACAGCAAATACTGAATAAATCACACTGCAACCTTCACAAATAAAACTGCGGAAATAAAATAGCCCTGGAATCTGAGAATATACTAGCACACACATAAAATTTAACACTTATTTTTGGACAAATGTCCCCAGAAAAACCCAACTTGGGAAAATCGGTGCAGCAATGACGGTTTTTATTATTATGCAGCAGTGAAAATCTAAGTACAATCTGGATGCCTAAAACAAGAAATCCACAGCAAGAAAAATATGGGCAAAATTGTTAAAGGGAATTACCCTTCCTCCGCAAGCAATCTCGGCACAACCTCCCTTCAGAAAACTCGGCCTCCTAGACCCTTTGCATTGCTATGTGTAAGAACTATGACATCAAGCCTCCAACCAGTCTCTGATGAAGTCAAATTGCCTTCTGTTGTTGAGGAAATTGTCTCTCCGGCCCTCTGGAACCTCTACCTGGCCTTTGGAACTAAAAACAAATTTCTCTCCAGCAAATAGAATTACCCTCTCTGAGAAAGTATGCAGTCCTCTATGTTGCCTCACTAGGAATAACTTAGCCCTCTTGTTGTTGCCTCTTCGGATCTGGAAATATTCCTCTAGATCATTGTCTCTACCCCTCACTCATTGCTTCGTTCTCTGGATCTCCGACAATTGACTGCTGCTACTATGGAAATCGATATTCCAAGGAAATCGAACTGCTCAAGTATTTTCTCCATCACCACATTGATCTCCTCTCATAATCCATTGTTGGAGCACCAACGACCAAGATTAAAACTTAACCGATGACTCAGATCATTTCTGGATCGATCTGTGCGAGTTTCTAGATAATTCATACCTTGACTTAATTAATTTTGATTAATTAACCATATTCCCTAATTTTAGAGTTAGGAAATATTTAAAAACTGGTTAATAATCTAATTAAGTCATTTCTAGATGGAATTTCCATCAACGATTTATGGGTTTTGGTGATCCCATGTATTCTAGCCTCTTCCTCAAATTGTGTGGCTAGAACACATCTAATGCTACAAAAACTAACACTCCCTCTTAGCGAGGAATGTGTTCTAGTGTTACACACCATGTCTCGGTATCCTCTCATGTAACACTCTTTATGTCTGGCTATTGTTGCCCACCAACTATTGCGCAACTCTGATATACATTGCATCTGTGATGTTCCTGACCCTACTGAACCACTGCCAACACTGCATCTACACTACAACTATGTTGTTGTTGCAACTACAACATCTACAACTGAAAAACATCCAAAATATTGAATCATTTTTTATAAATACGATGCATTTGTCATCTGAGTCTCTGACTACTACTAGCCTCTACATTGTCTTTGAAGAATCTGAATTGTTACTGACTCTGCATTGTGCCACTCTGTACTACTTCCAACTCTGCAATGCACTCTCAAGCATCTGACTGCTACTAGTCTCTCCAATTGTCACTCTGGTATCTGACTGCACCTACTACTACTGAATACTTTGTGCCCTTGTAGCCAGGTACTAATCCATGAGGTGGACTCCTCAAGGACCATGCCCATGTATGTATCTCTTTGGGGCTACAACTCCACGTCACCCCACCTCACTCTTAGAGGTATGTGGAAAATCATAGCGAAGTCTTACTCCAGCCTGGAGGACAGCCTATCTATCTCGGCATGAGTTGTCACCTGGTCTTACATATCCTCTTTGTCCTTCTTCCTAAGAGAACATTGGGTATTGTAGTGACCAAACTCTCCACACCTGAAACACTTAACCTTAGATAGGTCATACTTCTTCTTATTCTGCCCCCCCTGCCCATGACTGGGACCCTTTGATGCGAGGGCCACATTCTCCTCCATCTTCACCACCTTATGTCCATTGCTACTGTTTCCACTCATGGAGCTCTTTAACAGAGCTTGTCTCAACTCCTCCCGCTGCAAATCCACCCACATCTTGTCCCACCTTAGCAGGGTATCTCTACCCAAGATACTTTGGACGATTACCTTCCTTTCCTTTGTGACATTGTTGAGTGCCAATCGCACTAGCTTCGTGGGTTGAGGCGCTACCCCAATAGCTGCAAGCTAGTCTCGAACCTCCTAATATTGGTGAGGAAGGGATCTATGCCTTCCCCTTCTATATCTTGATGCATCTCAGTTTCTCCTCTAGGAACATCTTCTGTTGCTCGGAAGTACCCTGGTATAACGTGGAGAGAGCATCACACATCTTTTTGGTTGTTTCCTTACCCACTATATGTGAGACAATATGATCCCAGACTCCATCCAAAATCAACCACTTCGCCCGCGCCATCTCCTTCCTATATTCCTTCTGTTGATCTGCATCCTAAGTAATTGCCACTACATTATCAATGTATGGCTTCAGGCCATATTCATCTAGAAGGAAATCCTAGCCTTCCATATGACATAGTTGGATGATCCGTCCGACCTATCCTGGTCTCGAAACCCTACTGTGGTCATGTATGATCAAGTCGAAAACTCCCTCTTTCCCTGTGCTCGGCTACTGCTCTGTTATTCACACTACCTTACGGAATGCATGACTTCGCTATTGCCAATCTGCAACTGGAAATTCGAACTTTTGAGATGCAAAATTCCCTGAGGAAAATTTTCCCTTTGTTGTGTGTGCTTTTCTCTTCCACCCGACACTGGTTTTTCCCTAGCGAACTGTTGTAAAACCCTCTACGTCCAACCAAAAATTAAATCTGAGGTGCTCCCTCTCCCTGCTAGAATCACTCAAATTAGGAATTCGAATTTTTCTGCCTCATTGCACTAAAAAATCAAACTTACCCAAGCAACTCGGTCTGAATGGCAATGGACTGCGTTGCCTGTAGGAATTTCGACCTGCTACTCTTACTGAATAGCGAAATTCCTTCTTTCGCTTCTGAGCTCCTCGGTTGATCAATCACGCTTTGATACCATATGAAAGTTTCACTACTGAAATCCTATTGTAGCAACAGGAAATTATTCTCCTAATTTTTAATTTTATTTAACAATTTATTTGCAGTTTGCTACGACAAATACTAAATAAATCACACTGCAACCTTCACAAATAAAACTGTGTAAATAAAATAGCGTTAGAATCTGAGAAAATACTAGCACACACACATAAAGTTAACACTATTATTTTTGGACGAATACCTTCCATTCCTCTGAGACATTGTTGAGTGTCAATCGCAATAGCTTCGTGGGTTGAGGCACTGCCCCAACAGCTGCAAGATGGTCTCGGACCTCCTAAATCCTAGTGAGGAAGGGATTTATGCCTTCTCGCGTCTGCCTCTTGATGCATCTCGGCGTCTCCTCTAAGAACATCTTCCTCTTCTTAGAAGTACCCTGGTATAACGTGGAGAGAGCATCCCACATCTCTTTCGTCGTTCCCTTGGCCGCTATATGTGAGACAATATGATCCTGAACTCCATCCAGAATCAACTGCTTCGCCCGCGCCATCAGTATTTGCATCCTAAGGAACTACCACTACATTAACAATGTATGGCTTCATGCCATATTCATCTAGAAGGAATGGCATCCTAGCCTTCCAGATGACATAGTTGGATGATCTATCCAACCTATCCTAGTCTCAAATCCCTACTATGGTTATCTCTGATCAAGTCGAAAACTCCCTCTCTCCCTATACTCGACTACTACTCTTCTATTTGCACTGCCTTCTAGAATGCATGACTTTGCTAGTTGTTGTTTCCAATCTACAACTAGAAATTCGAACTTCCAAGACTCGAAGTTCCGTGAGGAAAATTTTCCCTTTGTTGTGTGTGCTTTTCTCTTCCATCATACATTGGTTGTTCTCTAGCGAACTGCTGCAAAACCCTCTGCGTCTAGCCAAATATCTGCCCAACGAAAAGGCTAAGGTACTCCCTTTTCCTGCTGGAATCACTCAAACTAAGAATTGGAATTTTTTTGCCTCACTGCACTGAAAAATCGAACTTCCCCAAGCAAATTGGCATCCTAGCAATGGATTGTGTTGCCTCTAAGAATTTCGATATGTTTCTCTTACTAAACAGTGAAATTACTTCTTTCGCTTCTGAGCTCCCTAACTGATCAATCACGCTCTGATACCATGTGAAATTTTCACTATTGAAATCTTATTGTAGCAACTAGAAATTATTCTCCTAATTGTTAATTTTATTTAACAATTTATTTGCATATTGCTACGACAAATACTGAATAAATCACAATGCAACCTTCACAAACAAAACTGTGGAAATAAAATAGCGCTAGAATCTCATAAAATACTAGCACACAACCATAAAACTTAACATTATTATTTTTGGACAAATGTCCCCGGAAAAAACCCAACTTGGGAAAATTGGTGCAGCAGTGAGGGTTTTTATTATTATGAAAATATGAGTACAATCTGGATACCTGAAACTAGCAATCCACAGTAAGAAAAATCTGGAATTTTTTTTTGAAGGGAATTACCCTTCTTGCACAAGCAATCCCGACACAACCTCCCTTCAGAAAACTCGAGTTCCTAGACCCTTTGCGCTACTCTGCGTGGGCACTATGACGTCAAGCCTCCAACCAGTCTCTGAGGAAGTCGTTTTGCCTTTTGTTGTTGAGGAAATTGTCTCTCCAACCCTATGGAACCTCTGCCCGACTTTTGGAATTAAGAAAGAATCTCTCTTTTGCAAATCAAATTCCCCTCTCTAAAGCAACTACGCAGTCCTCTTCGCTACCTCAGTAGGAATAACTTGGCCCTTTTGTTGTTGCCTCTCTGGATCTAGAAATCTTCCTTTGGATCGCAATCTCTACCCCTCACTCACAGCTTCGATCATTGGCTCTCTGGCAACTGATTGTTGCTACTTTGGAAATTGATATGCCAAGGAAATCGAACTACTCAAGTATCTTCTCCATCACCACATTGGTCTCCTCTTATAATCCATTGTTGCAGCACCAACAGCCAAGACTAAAACTTAATCGATGGCTCAGATTGTTTCTGGATGGATCCATGTGAGTTTCTAGATTATTCGCACCTTGACTTAATTAATTCTAATTAATTAACCATATTCCCTAAGTTTAGACTTGGGAGATATTTAAAATTGATTAATAATCTAATAAAGTCATTTCAAGGTGGAATTTCCATAAACGATTTCTTTGTTTTAGAGATCTCATGTATTCTAGCCTCTCCACCAAATTTTGTGGCTAGAACAAATCTGATGCTACAAAAGCTAACAATTAATAGATGACCTTGCTGCCATATGAAGATAAAAAGTTTTGGAAGGAAGAAGTTCTCTGATGATATAATGATGCAAAAGAAAAAGCTCGTGTAGCCGAAAAGAATGAATTTATTGATAATTGACTTCTCCCCTAGTTGAATAGAGGAAAGTATATCCTCCATAGTTGAAAAGGAGGACAAAATGTATAATAAAGACTATGAAGAAAGAATGAGATCGGAGAATAGCTAAAGCACTACTGATGATTAGTATATTAAAATTTTAGACACCGAAATTTATGCTAGCATATTGATGATAAGTACCAGTACGTGTTGGGGTCGTAAGGCTACAGTATGTTCTAATGGATGAACAAGTAGTTGTTGTGTTGATCTCTCTCTAAGAAGTTTTGAATATTTGATAAGCATGCTTCAATCGATTTAGCTAGGAGGGAGAGATGAGTACTTTAGGTTGTGCTTGTATAATGGTACTTGGGAGGACATCTTGCGCTGGTTGAGATCTCATGTTATGGTTTGGCCTTGATGATGTCTAAATACCGATGTGGGAGGGTATCTTAGTTGCAATGGAGCTCTGTTTTAGTGATTTGACCTTGATGATACCTAGATCCCTGTGAGGGTTGGTGTCTTAGCATGAAGGCCTAGATGGTATCTGTTGAGGAGGTAAATCCCCTCTGCGAACAGAGGCGATCCCACTAGCCCAGATCGGGTCTAGCAACAATCAAGTCACGCAATGACGTTGGTTCCTAGTTACAAAAAGACAAAGATCGCGATGAGTAGCCTACCTCAAATCCCACGCAGTTGTCGTTGGAGAAAAGATGATGTTTCTCGTCCCTCGCTTGACAGATCACAATCCTTCTGTTCGACACGTCCGGACACCTGTACACATTCAGGGAAACGACGACATACAACGTAACATCTAAAGCATGTAACTATATATCAGTCAGAGAGGATATAATTCATTGCATTACATAAAGAAATGAACACATGAATGGAACCAAAATCAGAGTCGCTTATATTATAAATGACAAAAGGGAGATTACAACCAAATGCTTTGACGCTATGAACTTCCTTTGGCGGGGCTTGCAGCGGAGCGTGTCTCAACAAAGCCTGTCGGGAATCTGGACGAAGCTCTCTCTCTCTTACGGGATTCTCTTGGGCTTAGCTCTCAATAGTTGCCCAACTATAGTTTCCTTCCTACAAGTTCAACTAGCTTGCTAATGGAGAGGGCAAGCTTTTATAGATAGAGGAAAGGAAGTTGGGATCCCTATAATCATGGGATAGGCCTTATCTCTTAGGAAGGTTCCATGATAGGTGGAAAACCACTTCCTATACATGGAGATCCGGAGCCAAACCACTCAACTCCTTTTGATGATTCATTCTGGAGTTTGTTAGAATCAAACTTCCACCATTTATTTTTTTTAAACATCCCTTAATAAGCTTGGCGCAAGTGAAACACAGGGACAGAGCGCCAGTTAGCGCGCCCTCTAGTGTGGATTTCCCCCATTGGCGCGAGGGATGAATTGGCTAGTCGCGCCAAGGCTAAAACATCTGTTTTTAGGGTTTTTCAGAGGAAATGTTCTTCAAGAGAATGTTTGTCCTTATGCAAGAGGATGCCATGAAGGTGGTTTCAAGACATTTTACTGTTCATAGGTCACGGGAATAGTCCTCCAATGTACGGGACGAGGGATTGCAGGGACGGTGACAAAATGTTGTGTAACAGATGCCCCCTAAAGCATGAGGTCCGAGAGAGAGGGAGGGGTGAAATGTTTTATGAGAACGACCCCAACTGAAAACATTGCCGTCGGAAGACTTGCAAATACAAATACAACTGATATCTCTTATACATGATATATGGTATGGGCGCAGCCATCCATAATAGAGTGTACAATAACCGGGATCCAAGGTGTGGACGCGGCCATCCAGCAAAGAAGGATCAACAAGTAGACTCAGGTATGGTCGCAGCCATCCAATCAAATGAGTCATGTAACTAATCATGATAATCCACAAAGAATCTGCAGCTTGGATTTTATCAGACAAAATCTGGGGTATTGTGCTCCATCTCGACTCGAACAGAGTACAAGTTCGAGCGTGTGAATAAGTGAGCTAAAGTTGAACATGCAAGAACATCGTTTGATTACCAGCCAATAATGAAAGTCGTTAACAGACGCGAGAGGAACCACCAATAATGAGGATGGCCCTCAAGGTACTATAGGTACAATCCACGGAATGTCAACAGTGAGCTGGCGTCGAACACCCGCAGAATCATCCGATCGAAGGCCAATAATGAAAACCTTGTGTCGAATGCAAAGAACCTGCCATTGAGGCATGTAGGCTCCAAGGTACCTGAAGGGAGTCTCTAGATCAGCTTTCTGGATAATGAGCTAAAGTCGACAGGTAGTGACCTTGATTGAAGGTGGGCCATAGTGTTTCCCACATCATCGACACGAGACAGAGGAATATGATGTTTGTGAATCAAGATCAGTAGAGAATCAGAGGGAGGTTGAAAACTGCATAGGCCAACTTCTCTTGAACATATCGGCGGCACGACAGTGGATTTGGCAGTATTTGACATCGAAGGATCTAGGTCATGATGACGTGGCAAAGAGCAGATGAGTGGTCAAAAAAGATTACCCAAACCCACGGAAGCAAGCAGATAACGAGATGAGATGTCCCCAACCCGACACGAATGTAGACAAGTGCCATGTTCAAGAGCGACATACTGTCGACACGACGATGATACTGGTTCCATTTCCCCCACCATTTCTGGCGAGTACCTCTTTATTTTTACACAAGCTTGAAGAGGATAGCATATGCTTGTCATATAAGTTTGTCCTTCGAACAAATCCAACCTAGTACATTTAACGAGCCCCAGGAAGGAGGAACTCGAGTAACTTCATTATGACGGAGTCCGATGTCATCAATTTTTAACGAGTCTGACAAAGGAAGAACTCGGCGTCTTTTCAAGTTTAGAGAGTTTGAAAAGACAACGGAAAAGAAAACTCTAGCAGTCCCTTTTCGTAGATAGTCCCTCAGATCCAAAAAGGTAGAAAATTGTGTCTGAGAGAACCTCTTAGTCGCGATAGGCTAAGATATTCATTTTTCGTAAATAATCTATCCCAGCCCGAAAAAGGGGTAAACGTATACTGGGTAGATATCGCTTTGCAACCATTTAACGAGTTCAAAACGACAAGCGTCTCGGCAATCTTTTCAGTTTTAGAGAGTCGGAAAAGAGCTGAAAGGTGACTCCTCCTGGAGGAACGATTGGTTTTAAGAGTAGCTACTAGTTCCGGTGATGGTGGAACTACTCAAAACAAGATAAAGGTCAAGAGGCTGGCTAACAAGACCACTCATCACAGCAGTTCCTCAGGAATGGGTAAAACAACCAAGTGAAGGCACATGATCGACCAAGCAGATAGTGACGGTGGAATAAAATAAAAACCAAGGCTCATCTGGAAAAACAGGCTGATAAAATGACAATCACGAGAGGTAAAATAGGAATGGTTTCATTTTGACACAAGCTTGAAATTAGAAAACTCTGCTTGAAGTTGGTTTCATTTTTACACAAGCTTGAAACAAAGATAAACTATGCTTGAAATCGGTTTCATTTTTACACAAGCTTGAAACGGAAACAAACTATGCTTGAAAAAGTAAGCATGCCCCCAGCATGGTGACTCAATTCGAGGTACATGCCCCCCAAGCTTCAATCCATATGAAAGGCAGATGGAGTGAAGGTTCAATTTACGACATCAAGAGAAAGACTCGACTGGGATTTTACGAGATCTTATCAAAGACTCGAATTGAACAGGAAAGTGTTTCATTGTTTTAACGAGGTTGGCACATTAAAAGAACTATCCTCAGATGACCTTGTTTCATTTTTTAACGAGGTTGATACAGAAGACAAACTATCCTCAGAACACCTTGTTTCATTTTTTAACGAGGTTGATACAGAAGACAAACTATCCTCGGAACACCTTGTTTCATTGTTTAAGGAGCTTGACACAAGACAAGGAACTCTACTCTGAAGAGCTTGTTTCATTTTTTAAGGAGCTTGACACAAGAAAACGAACTCTGCTCCGACGACCTCATCATAATGAATAAGAAGTCATAGCTTCCAAGGGTTGTCCGTCCAATGGAAGGAAAACATCTTGGAAATATGGACCCAATGCACCCAGCACACGATGTACAACGGCACTATCACTGAATACGGGCACAGGACAGGTAGCCACATAATAGAAATGCGGCAGGGATGACACAACCGGTGGATAAAGACCCGAAAGGGATGATGGTGGACCAGATGTCATGTTAGGACCAAAGAATGAAAGTTGATCAATGGTCACGATTCGACCGTGGTGCAGAAAACACATCACATGAAAGAGGGAGGAGACAAGTGCTCCCATGGCATAAGTATAATCGCGGCCCAGGAGTAAATTAAAGTCCAAGGGGCCAGGAACAACCATCACGTCCATATGGACAATTTTTCCTCCCAAAGTAACAGGAAACTTCGGAAGGATCTCTAACGGTTGACTAGTTCCTCTGTTAAACGCCAACAGATTCTGCGTAACAGGCACAAGCGGCGGCGAACCAAAATCTTGCCAAGTAGTTGAGGATAAAATACTAACAGATGCGCCTTCATCTATAATGGTGTTGGGTACGACCAGATGGGAGGCCTGTACCGTGATGTCAAAGGGCACATAAGAAGGAAGGCGATAACCTGTGAATCGACCCCAATCGAAGGAAGCGACAAAACTACTTGGAGGGGATACCATCAAATCGAGATGGTCTTCCCTTGGTATCACGGGAGAAGAAGGAGCATCCTCCACGACCTCCATCACGGAGGCGGGAAGGGTATCCTCCGGGACCTCCATCACAGGAGGTGGAGGAGTAGCTTCTTGAGGTATAGGGACAAGAGAATATTTCTCTAACTCCGAGGAATCTGAAGAAACAAAAAGAACATGAGGGATGTGAGATCCACTCTCAACGGAAAAGACCTGGTGCACCGCAGACGGGGCCAACTCAACTGATCCCACGACCAATGGTTGGTCGGGGATGGATTCATGATGGTGAATTTCTGGGGGAGCGAGATCAAGCAAGGATGACTCTTAACCGATCGTTGAATCAGCTGGTGGAGGACTCAAAGAAAGCTGCTTGTAACTAGCCGAAAAGCATGGTGCAGAAGTAGTCGAGTTGTCCAAAACTCTCTTGGCTTCATCCATATATGGACAAAAGTAAATGGCATGGTACCCTTCACACAACTTACAGGGATTGGCAAGCTTACCCTACTTCTTAGGAGCTTTACCAGCACTAGTTGAAGACGAGCCCCCAACCTGACTGCCAGAAGCCAAAGGCAATGGCAGACGACCGTTGGACCATACTTCGAGCACCTTGGGAATGCCAGGGCAATCTTGAAGAAGATGGTTTCCCTGGCACAACACGCAAGGGAACTTAACTTTCCGCGGAGGTTTGGAAGGTTCATCGAGAGCAGGTGTTTTAGAAACAACAGCTGCAGAATTAGCCTCTCGCTTATCTGACTTCCTCTTCTTAGTCTTCTTCTTCTTCTTCTTAGCCACCTGGGTACTAGAATCCAAACTTTCACCAGGCAAAGTAGAAGATGAGGACGAAGAAACAGGCGAAAAAAGGGAGAGATCCACCTTCGAATCAACATGGCGTTGCTCAGGTGGAGGAGTGGATGGTACGGTAGTCGGAACACTTGAGACCACAGAGGTTGAAAACAACCAAACAGGCAACCCAACAGTTAACCAAGGGACAATGTTGCCATATAAGGAGCACCAACATTCCCAAAAGCAGGAAAAGGACCAGGACTCCCTTCGGAGGGGATTCCTTGGTTGGTAACCTCCGGAAAGGTTTCCATCAGAAACAACTCAAACAACACCCTAAGGAAACTAACTTTAACCGGGAATATTTCGTGGGCAGGTAATTTTTAAAACATTGAAACAAAACTCTGTCATTTCATATTTTAAGAGTCGAGAAACAGGCGAAAGGTGACTCTATCACTTTCAGGTTGAAACAAGCATGAAAGGACAAGTGCTCGATGATCTTTTCAGTTAAAAGAGTCAGTAAAGATCAAAATGACTACTCTGGTAATCTAGGCAAATGGGTGTACCAGATATCCGTGAACTGCCATATACACCTTGGTAAAAAATGAAAGAGAAATCGACTAAGGACTTAACGTACGTGCAGGTAATCTCTCTGAATGTTGTGTCGGTGTATCACGGGTAAAAGGCGGCAGACTCAGCTTCTTACAAATAAATGATTGCAACCTAATGGGGTCTCCCTTTATATACTCGACAATACTGGGAGCACAAGTTTGTACTAGCGCTGTCTGTAGCTAGATGGCGAGCGACAGTTGCTAGGTTTAAAGACGCCGGAACACGTCTCTACCTTAGACTACTAGATGTTCCGTTAATGTTTCAATGTTGCCTTAGGTTAATTCAGTAAATTTTAAATTTGATCTTCAATTTACGTCTGGATTTCCAGGCCCTATCGAATGTTGGATCTCAAAAAACCTCTAAATGCAAACTACATGCCACAAAACATCATTTTGTTCAATGAAGAGCTATCTACAAGAGAGTTAAGAGCTTTTCAAATGACAACAAAACGAAAGGCACAAAAACATCCACTATTGTTTCCAATGCAAGTTAATGAAACTAGAAAACTTCTCTCTTAGAGTTATATAACACTAGTAATGCGAAAGAGCTTTCAATTTTCACTAGGCTAATCAAAATGCAAAGAAATTTGTTTTTGTATTTTTCAATATTTTAGAGAAAATGCACTAAATGAATGAAAACACCAATTCGAGAAATGACAGTGAGAGAGCTGAAACAAACAAGTTCACTCAATACAAACGCACGCAATCAAGACTCAAACTGATGACGAAATCCCTCAAAGCGAAGAAGAATCTCGAAAAAAACTCACACAAACCGTGTAATATAGGCTTGGAGTGACACAAAGCGAAACTTGAATGAAAGAGAGAGCAATCACTCAACTAACGCAATGATACAATGGAATCCAGCAAAACGAATGCAAAGAAGCGAAAACAAAGTTGACCGGGAAAGCAAGGGCCCAAAACTCCCACGGGAGGCTCAACCCACTGAAGCACCTAGAAACCCTAGGGCTAGAATGCAAAATTGATGGTAAAGGGCAAACAACCGGAGGACAAAGGCCAAACACAGTCAACAATGACTTCAAGGCACTCAATCAATCAGAAAAATGACACCAGGACCAAAACTCAAGCTCAGAGAGCCCAAAAGCAAGCAAACTCTATCACCAAACAGAGTTGGCGCGCCTGTTTGGCTGTAATCTGCGCCAAAAAAATGTTGGCGCGAGGGCCTAACTAGCAAAAAGCCCCAGTTGGCGTGACTGTTAAGAGCTAAACCATGCCAATCGAGTTTACTATGGGAAAAAGATGAAAAAGGACAAACAGAGACTGGATCTGGTCTTCTGGGGGCTGAACAGGGGTTTGACACCAATGGAGATGAACCAGAAGAGCAAATAAATCAATCAAAAGCCAAAAACAACCAAAAGAAGAAAAACTAACTCCAACTGACTCCCCAGTGGAGTCGCCAAATTGTTGAGGAGGTAAATCCCCTCTGCGGACAGAGGCGATCCCACTAGCCCAGATCGGGTCTAGCAACAATCAAGTCACACAATGACGTTGGTTCCTAGTTACAAAAAGACAAAGATCGCGATGAGTAGCCTACCTCAAATCCCACGCAGTTGTCGTTGGAGAAAAGATGATGTTTCTCGTCCCTCGCTTGACAGATCACAATCCTTCCGTTCGACACGTCTAGACACCTGTACACATGCAGGGAAACAACGACATACAACGTAACATCTAAAGCATGTAACTATTATCAGTCAGAGAGGATATAATTCATTGCATTACATAAAGAAATGAACACATGAATGGAACCAAAATCAGAGTCGTTTATATTATAAATGACAAAAAGGAGATTACAACCAAATGCTCTAACGCTATGATCTTCCTTCGGCGGGGCTTGCAGCGGAACGTGTCTCAACAAACCCTGTCGGGAATCTGGACGAAACTCTCTCTCTTACGGGATTCTCTTCGGCTTAGCTCTCAATAGTTGCCCAGCTATAGTTTCCTTCCTACAAGTTCAGCTAACTTGCTAATGGAGAGAGCAAGCTTTTATAGATGGAGGAAAGGAAGATGGGATCCCTATAATCATGGGATAGGCCCTATCTCTTAGGAAGGTTCCATGATAGGTGGAAAACCACTTCCTATACATGGAGATCCGGAGCCAAACCACTCAACTCCTTTTGATGATTCATTCTGGAGTTTGTTAGAATCAAACTTCCGTCATTTATTTTTAAAAACATTCCTTAATAAGCTTGGCACGAGTGAAACACAAGGACAGAGCGCCAGTTGGCGCGCCCTCTAGTGTGGATTTCCCCCATTGGCGTGAGGGATGAACTGGCTAGTCGCACCAAGGCTAAAACATCTGTTTTTAGGGTTTTTCAGAGGAAATGTTCTTCAGGAGAATGTTTGTCCTTATGCAAAAGGATGCCATGAAGGTGGTTTCAGGACATTTTACTGTTCACAAGTCACGGGAATAGTCCTCCAATGTACGGGACGAGGGATTGCAGGGACGGTGACAAAATGTTGTGTAACAGTATCTAAATCTTGTTGGATTGATACCACGGATGTAGTCTGATGGTACCTATAGTGGCAAGTTTCCTTGATGACACCTTAGTCCTTGTTAGTACCTTAGATACTTGTTTTAGTGTCTTGGAAGTGACACTTGGATCCTAGAATTGGTGTCTTGGTGATGACACTTGGATCCTTGGAATGGTGTCTTGACACTTGGATCCTTGGAATGGTGTCTTGGATCTTTGATGTGTTGAGTTGATAACTTGGTAGTTTTTGGCCTTGATGGTATCTAGCATTGTGTATGTTGTTGTACTCTTCTTAGAACACTTCAAATTGAAGTCAACCTTATACTGGTTGAACAATTATGAATACCTCCCTAGTTAAGAAGGAGTGTTCAGAAATGTAACTAGTGTCGGTCTTCATTATTTATTGTAATTCTTATGTATTTGTCAAAAGAAAAGAAAAAGAAAAATTATTGTAAAAGAAAAATATTTATAAGCATGGATTTCATTGCTCAATTTATTTTGTTTCTAGGTCTAAGCACCCATTGTGTGCTTCTAAGGTTTGTGCTATGAGTAATAGTCCTTGTCATTTTGTATTAGACCCTTCTTGGACTTATTGTATCAAAGAAGAAATCTATTTGTGTTAAAAATGTATTTTATGCCTCCTCCACCAAGTCAGCCTCAAGTGCAGTCAAGTCGGCCTCATTGAAGGGTTTCGACCACCTTCAAGAGACCATAAATAAGTTGGGCATTCAACCTATTAGGAAATCCATCCAAGTGAAATCTGATCTCCAATCAAAAGGAAGTGTGAAGGCCTAAAGAAAGAGTGAAAAAGACTTGAAGAAGAAGGAGAAACCCTAGCAAAGAAAGGAGCAGCCCTAGCGAAGGAAAGGAGCTCATTTTCTCTTTTTTATGGCTCACACGTGCGAGATTCTGGGTTGCAGGAAGGGGCTGAAAATACAAGTCTTCAGTAGAGGTCGGAATCTTGATGCAGGAGGTTGAAATCTGTGATCGATGCAATATTGAAGAAGGTTGACTCTTGTTGACAAGAAGTTGATCTTTGTCATATTGGAAGGACTATCTTGGGAGGTTGACTTGCTGGATTGGAGGAGGTCTCATTGTTGGTCAAAGGGTCTTGGTTGTCTCATTTGATTTGGTTCTAGAAGAAGAGAAGAGAATTTATTTGGGTTTTCCTCGAGAAAAGGGGTTTTTGTTAATTTTAGATAGTCATGGGATGTTTTATGCTTAATAATTTTTTCTTCAATCTTTCTTATAGGCCCAATTCAAATTAGCAATCACATAAACACGAAAGTAAATGTCGATAGAACATAATAATAGATCGACAGAAGACAAGCCAATATAATAAATCAGAATTTGCAATTCTTCTTGTCCAGCAAATATAAAGAGAAATGTTTGTTACAGAGTCAACAGGATGCCCTAGCCAGCAAAGAATTTTGTTGGCCAAACCAGCGCTTCCAACCTCCCGGAGGTTCAGTGAAACTCGATCAAACTCAACCTTTCTTTAGTGTCACACACAGCCCTCAAAACCAGTCAACACAAGTCAATTCCCTGCGGTCAAAGACAGTGAACGTTGCGGTCAACAATGAGGTCAAAGTCAATAGATTTCCTCGATTTCTGTGCACTCCAATGTGGCCTTCCAAAATCGGAATTTTTGGGCAGAAAACGCAGTCAAAGCATGAGGGTTAAACCAAATTCAATGATGCTCAACATTGTCCAAAAAGCCCTAAAACACTCTGAAAACTTCAACAGCCTGTTTTACACGTGGGAGGGAGAGAGAAGCCTCCAAAGGTTGTATAAACCAATCAAAAGAGGAAGAATATGTTTGATGAGATGATGATGAAATGAGCATCATCTCTCTCCAATTTATATCCATCAATGAGGGTGTGTGACACATCTTTTGGGGCTTGTGAGCCTATATTACAATTCTGGCCAACCTTGACAATTTGAACATGTGTGGAAAATAAATTCAAAATATAAGTTCTGCTCATCCAAACAAGATGATCTTTATATCAATCTTGCACCTCTTCGAAAGAGGAATCCAACAAAAATATCATTGTCATCATATGAGCAATGCAACATGGAGTTTGGACATAGTTGCCCAAAATTAACACTCCCTCTCAAATAGGGAGAACTCCATCTTTCCACATGTGCCATCTTGTCATACAGTACCATAGTGTACTATCATATATCATCCTGCAAACCTCTGTGATCCTGTTGTAACATGCTTTGTTGGCTCTTCTTTACACAACCAGAGTGAGTCACAAAGACATCACACTCTGCTGGCCTGAAGTCAGCTCAAAGATTAAAACCTCAATCAAACTCAAGAGAGTCACATACTGACCCGAAGTCAGTTTAGAGGTAAGAACCTCATCAAACTTGATCCCAGATAAGGTGTTGGACACATGGCATCCTAGACATAGCGAGTACGGTAATCCCCGATGCGTCCATCGGTCATGCTATTGGTCTCTATCCACATTTCCAACCTCATTGGCCAAATGAGAGGTACTTCCCATGAGTCCGAAACTCCATGGGTAGGTTGCATGAGGGGCATAGATCAAAGAAAGGGTGAAGCAACTCAATATCATAATGGTGGGGAAGAAGCACAAAAACAAGGTTCGGTGAACCTAGCCCTGTGGTTGCTTATAGCTCCAAGAAGCTATCCCCAAGCCCCCTGGAGCTCCTAGAGCTCATAGTCCAACTGAGGCGAGACCCTCAGAATAGGGTATGCCCACGATACCAAGCTTCTCACGGAAGGTTAATAATTTGACCTTCCCCAGGGGCTTCATGAGAATATATGTGACCTGCTGATCAATCCCAATCTGATTGAGCCTTACAATGCCTTGATGTACCATGTCCCGGACAAAGTTGTACCTAATATCAATATGCTTGGATCGGTTGTGAAACACGAGATTCTCAAAAAGACGAATCCCACTTTGGTTATCACAAAGGATGACGATGGTATCTAGCACATGTTCAAACAGCTCACTGAAAAGCTTTCTCAACCAAACAGCTTCACAACAAGCCATACTTGTTGCAATGTATCCAGCCTCGGCGGTGCTCAAAGCAACTGATTTCAACTTCCTGCTCATCCAAGATATCGAAGCAGAACCAAGAGTGAAGCAACATCCAAATGTGCTCTTACGATCCACCACATTGTCTGCCCAATCAGCATCGATATATCCATGGAGACTCATATTCCTGGCAGTGTATCTCAACCCATGGTTGATTGTGCCCCAAAGATATCTCAAGAGATTCTTGGCACCAATCCCGTGAGTGTGATGAGGGTCGACCATATATTGACTCAATGTGTTGGGTCGACCATATATTGACTCAATGTGTTCACTGCAAAACATATGTTTGGACATGAGTTCACTAAGAACATCAAGGCCCCCATGAGTTGACGATACTCGTTGGGATTTCCCAACCCGGGCCCAACAGCACTTCCACACAACTTTTTAAAGTTGAGTTGCATCCAAGTAGTCACGGACTTGCAGTCCACCATCCTAAATATCTCCAGCAGCTTCACGACATATTTTCCTTGAGAAAGGAAAATCTCACTGGCTTTTTCCGGACCTCCAAGCCTAGGAAATAGTGCATTTGTCCTAGGTCCTTCATCTCAAACTCGGAAGCTAGCTCCCTCTTACATTGATCAATGAGAGGGTCAACACCTGTCAGGAAGATCGTCCACATAGAGAACTAGAATAAGAGGCCTTTCTTTAATAACCTTAAAATAAAGGTTTGGATCAGCATCACATGGAGTGAAGCCCAGCTTCATCAAGTAGCTATCGATTCTCTCATACAAATCCCTAGGGGCTTGCTTCAACCCATAGAGGGTTTTCTTCAACATGCATACATATGTGTCTCTATCTTGGACTTCAAACCCCAAAGGTTGCTCCACATAAACATCTTCCTTGATTGAACCATGTAAAAAGGCAGTCTTCACATCCATCTGATGGAGACTCCATCCTTGCATTGCAGCAAGAGTAATGATTAATCGGATGGTGGTATTGCGAGCAACAGGTGCAAATATATCATCATATTCTAGGCCTTCCTTTTGAGAGAAGCCTCGGGCAACAAATATTGCCTTGTACTTTTCAGCACTTCCATCGGCTCCATGCTTGATCTTGTAGAGCCATATCAAGGTGACAACAGATTTGTCCTATGATCTCGGGACCACATCGTAGACATCATTCTTCATAATGGACTCATATTCTTCGTGCATAGCATCCTTCCAAACTTGATGCTTTACGGCTTCTTCAAATGTTCCAGGCTCAGATTGTACAATAGTACTCATGGCTGCTAGGTACCCTTGGTACCTATTCAGCTTCTTACTTTCCCAAAATGTTCCCCTAGGAGCAATATGTCTCTCGGCATCTTCGAGAGTGCCTCTTAGCCATGAAGGTCTTCTTTTATTTGAAGAGGGTGGATCTATAGGCTCCATCGGACCTTCAACATCGGGCATCGGTTCAACCTTCGGTTCTTCCTACCTTCCAGCTTCTTCTTCTTCTTTGCCTTCCTTTGAGATAGCAAGATTTCTAACCTTCCTAAGGGTAGCATCTTCATCGTAGGTGACATCATGGCATATCTCCACTTCTCTCTGACCAAGTACAGATTCTATATGCCTTCGAGGTTTCACTATAGCCCACAAAAATTCCCTTCTTCCCACAAACATCCAGTTTGCTTCTCTTTTCTTTCGACACATGAAATAAGCAGGACTTCCAAAAACTCTAAAATGAGAGACATCGGGCTTCTTACCAAAGAAGACTTCTTTGGGAGTTTTGGAGTCCAATGCGAAATGTGGGCATCTATTTTGAACGTACACAGCGGTGTTGCTAGCTTCTCCCCATAGAAACTTCGGAAGACCTTGGTCATAAAGCATGGCACGGGCAGCCTCCAAAATGGTTCTATTCTTCCTTTCAGCAACAACATTTTGCTCAGGAGTATACATAGTGGTAGTCTCCCTCTTAATGGCAGCTTCCCTGCAATAGTCATTGAATTCATTTGACTCATACTCGATCCCATTCTCGGTCCTAAAAATTTTGATCTTCTTCCCCGTTTGATTTTCAACCAAGGCCTTAAAGGTACAAAACCATTTAAATGCTTTGTCCTTCTTCTTCAAGAAATATATCCAAGTCTTGCAGGAGAAGTCATCTATAAAAGTGATATAATATAAGCATCCTCCCAAGGATGTTACGGGCAGCATACCAGATAGATCAGAATGTATCAATTGCAAAATATCATATGTCTTCCTGACACTTGAGGGGAATGGTCCCCTTTTATGTTTTCCTTCGACACAACCCTGACATACACCTTCATGATCATCTTTGAAATCGGGCATCCCTGTCACCACCTTCCTTGGTTTGGGAAGGGCTTTGAAATGAAGGTGTGCAAACATCCAGTGCCATAGCTCAGATTGAAGGGTTGTGTCACATGTCATGGCCCCCAACAGACTTCCTCCAACCTGATAGAGTGTATCAACTCTAAAACCAAGAGTGAACTCTTCTTTGAAGTTCCTCTTCCAAATGTGTAACTTTCCATCGATGAATGCCACCTTGAATCTTTTGTCTTCCATTGCTGAGATAGACACTAGATTCTTCTGTAAGTTAGGTACGTACAACACATCTTGCAAGCAGAGGACTTCCAACCTCCCAGAGGTTCAGTCAAACTCGATCAACTCTACCTTTCTTCAGTGTCACACACAACCCTCAAAACCAGTCAACGCAAGTCAATTCTCTGTGGTCAAAGACAGTCAACGCTATGGTCAACATTGCGGTCAAAGTCAACAAATTTCCTCGATTTATGTGCCCTCCAATGCGGCCTTCCAAAATCGAAATTTATGGGCAGAAAACGCAGTCAAAGCATGAGGGTTGACCCAAAGTCAACGTTGGTCAACGTTGTCTAAAAAGCCCTAAAACAATCTGAAAACTTCAACAGCCTGTTTCACATGTGGGAGAGAGAGAGAGAGAGAAGCCTCCAAATGCTATACGAACCAATCAGAAGAGGAAGAATGTGTGTGATGAGACAATGATGAAATGAGCATCATCTCTCTCTAATTTATATCCATCAATGAGCGTGTGTGACACATCTTTTGGGGCTTGTGAGCCTACATTACAATTCTGGCCGACTTTGACAATTTGCACGTGTGGAAAATAAATTCAAAATATAAGTTTTTCTCATCCAAACAAGATGTTCTTTAGATCAATCTTGCACCTCTCCGAAAGAGGAATCCAACAAAAATATCATCATCATCATATGAGCAATGCAACATGAAGTTTGGACCTAGTTGCCCAAAATTTACAGCTTTCCCTGAGAAAAGGGGCTTTTCCCTTGTTGAGAGCCTACATATCATGTCCTTGTTGTTTTGATCTTCATACATTTATGTTTTGATAGTTGCTTGATGATAAGAAGATTACAAAGAAATCACAAGTAATTATCAAGATAAGAAGATCTTTCTACATTTCTGATTTTCTAACACTAAGAACCTACAGTAGATGCACAAGCCCAGAAATGTATGAAAAGGTATGTTGAATGATGTTTTCAAGTTGTTTTGTTGCTAGTGGATGAGACTCCTAGTTTAGGACAGTTTGTTTGGGCATCTCAAGAACAGATTGGAGGGTTATAGGAAGGTGTCTTTTATGCCCTAAGTGCACCTGTGAAGGACTATTAGGTCTGCTAGGAGAAGTAGTGGTTTGAACATCAAGGGTTTGACTCTTTGAATGACAAAAGAAGGCAGCCAAGTGGACCAGCCATTGAGCCCAAGTTTACTGAAGAGGAGAACATCTTGCAATGATAGAGGGCAGCCTCCATGCCCTAACTTTGTCTTCATTGGAGCAGCACAAGAAGGCAACAGAGGGAAGAAGTCCCAATGTGTTGAGGAGCATCAAGTGGGCAACTAGGAGTTTTTCACAAACGGAGTTGGGAACAACTCACAAGAAGACCCTATGTGTTGATTCATTGATGAACTAATGATCAGTTAGAGGGCAGATTGGTGAGTCGTGTGCGATTAGTGAGTCATGTTGGTGAGTCATGTGTAGACGGACCAGCAGATGTGTTCAAGATACGACCAAGTGGAGTTGTGAGGTGCACTACATCAGCTAGTTGGTTAGTTGTATCTTTTTCAAGATAGATTGGTTGTCATAGTTGTTGACACCAAACCCTAGTTGTAATTTTGTATCAATGATTGTATGAGGGCCATGATCCCTAGTACGGGAGCCCTAGACAGTTGTATTAAAGTTTGTTAATATAACAAAGAAGGGTGGTTGAAAAATTGTAAAGACTTGTCCATTTGTGCACTAGTTGATTTAATGTTGAATATATTATGTTGTGCAAAGTAGTTTGTTGTGGCTTTTGAGTTGGTTGTGTCAGAGATTGTAAAACCCTAACCTAGATTCTTCAGTGTCGTGGAAAAACAACACCATATTGAATTGTACAATGTGGCTAGCGACCACAAAAACCTAACTTGTTTCTAAAAAAAGCAGTAAATTAGTCTATTTGGCAAGCATCATACCTAAGCCAGGGGCCTTACTAATGTTTTTTTTGTATCCCAAACAAACCCAACAACCCGCCTGACATGTAACTACTAGTAAACCTTTGGGGATCTATAGCATGTTCTCCTATCCGTAAACCGGATCACAACCAGGGAGATTTGAACCTCGGATCTCTCAGTTTTCACAGATTTCACATTACTTCGATCACCTATTTAGCTGCCCCCCCTAGGACCTTACTAATGCTATTTAAAGAGACCCTCCCTCCTCCATTTCACTCACCCTAGTAATTAATGGTAGTGTTAAATATCTTAAAGTAGAAGGATGAAAATGAAAGATAAAAGAGAATATCACTCCCAACCTCATTGGATTTCATATGAAGAAAATAGAACTTTAGAACACCTTCAAAATTCAGCAGAAATAACAGTTTTCAAGATTTAAGATTGGCAAAATTTTAATGTTTCCATTGGATTCTATCATGTATAATGTTATGGAACTAATATTTAACCAATAGCAACAAGCCATCTATGTACCTCAATGTCGGTGGAATTGATTGTTTAATTCCTGTCATGACGCTTTACTCAAGCAAAATCACAGTTTTGGCATGTTAAGCTTTTTCTATGTTATTTTAATGCTTAGAGGGTGGTATTAATGATGAGGATCTCAATATAGGCAAGATTTTGATGATATGTAGTTATTTGTTGTAGCATTGATTATTCTTTAAATTTAGAGGCCATTTAGAGTCTATTTGTTGCAGTGTTATTTGGTTCAGAGATGGATCACACTCGGTGCTATTTTCATTATATGCACCCTTGCTATATACATGAAAGGCTTTACAGATTTTTGTATAATGGTTCTGATTCATATGGGATGCATATGAATATATATGTTTTCTTTAAGAATTTGAATATTTTATGTACTTTTCTTCCATTTATTTTCCGGTTCTGATCTAGGTCCGGTTCACACTTTTTTTGTTGTCTAGTTCAATGACTGGTCCAGTTCTGACAACATTGAGATAAAGCCACAAATACAATTAAATGCACTTGGGGAAACCTATAATTATGTATGTTGGAAATAGGAATCCAAGACATCTGCACAACAATGTGGAATTAAGTGCCAATGGGGATATACAAAAATATTAAAAATCTAACAGCCTCATGCTGAAATAGCAAAGAAATATCTGCAGTGAAAAAATGGCATCACCCATACAAAGGTGTGGAAAATATGAACTTTCTAATGGAGAATTTTGTCCACATTGCTCCAACATTGCTCAGTGAGAAACAAAGCCTCAAAATATCAGCTGAATGAACAGCATGCCTATAAGAATATACATCTTTGAGAAATCCATCATCTTCTGGACTGTAAACAAAGAAAGTTGGTTTTAAAATCTGCTGAAACAAACTCGAAATATGAAACAAGCACTGGATATACATCTTTGAGCAATTCATCATCTTATAGACTAGCAACAAAGAAAGTTGCCTTTAAAATCTGCAGAATCAATATAGAACTATAAACCAAGAACTGTGTCACTGACCTGGCCAATTTTAGATGAAGTATCATATTACATATCAGCTACAGACCAGAGATAAGCTTCCGTTTCTGTAGCCCGCTTTTCATTTTTCCTCTTAAATAACTCTCTTTCGAAGCCTGAAACAGACAGCAATGTCAACCAGTACAAATCTAGAAACCATAATCTCTCACATCCAGCACTAAATAAGTTACAGGTTAAACTGCATCCCATATCAAAATAATTCCAGATTGACAGGCATGTGCGAAAGTTAATTTTTCCAATGCGAGGCATACAAATTGATCAAGTAAAAGCAGCTCACCGTGAAGTTATATTGATTGATAAAGAAACATTATACAATCCCAGTCAAACTGTAAACCATTTTATACTATTATCTAGCTTACTTAAGACAAGAAAACATGTGATTATTATAAAAATAAAAATAAAATGAAAAAAAAGAGTATCTTGAATCTCTGTAAAAGTTGTTGCTTTAATAAAAAATAAACTGCTTAAGAAAATATGTGCATTTTTATTGTTTTATTACTTTATGTTTAATAATTTATTCAATAAGAGGAGAGCATATATTTATCCCTCGTAGTTTCTCTAAAATAATCCGTATTGTTTCTTACAGCAGGGGTTCCCCACAGATTGGACAACTAGTATGGCAATACCTCTTTTCAAGAGTGGTGACGTCAATAATCCTTCCAATTATAGAACCATAATGATAAACCCCTTGTTTTCAAAGTTATTTGGAAGCATGTTGGAAAAGAAAATTAGCAAGTGGGCAGAAGAAAGAAATAAACGTGCTAAAGGGCAAGCAGGTTTTAGGCCTAAACATTCCACAGTTGATCATTGTATAACTTTAAGGCACATCATTGAAAAAGGTTGGGAAAATAAGGAAGAAGTTTTTTGTTGCTTTGTTGATTTCAGAAAAGCCTTTGACACGGTTCCTAGGGATAAGCTTTGGGGCAGAATGGAGGAACTTGGGGTTCCCAAGCATTTGAGAGCAGCGGTGCATAGGTTGTACGAACAGGTGAAAGTCAAAATTAGAACTTCAGCTGGCATTTCTGAAAGTTTTAGAAGCGATATCGGGGTCAAGCAAGGTTGCCCATTGTCTCCTACCCTTTTTAGGTTATATATTGACAAGCTTGAAGAGTGGCTAAATTCGCAAGGGGGTGACGGTATCCATTTGGGCAAGTTCGTTATCAAGCTTCTTTTGTACGCAGATGACCTTATATTGATTGCTAATTCGGCTCTTGGTTTGCAAGAGCTTTTACATTCCCTTGAGCATTTTTGTAAAAGGGTTGGGATGCAAGTGAATATTAGCAAAACGAAAGTAGTGGTTTTCTCTAACAAAAGAAAGCATAACCAACATAAGTTCTATTTTGGAGGCAGCATTTTGGAAGAAGTTGCAGATTACAAATACCTCGGAATTGACTTCAACAGAAATTTAAGTTGGGATGGTTGTAGAAAGAAAAGAACTTTAGGGGGTTGGAAATCATTTTATGCTCTTCAAAACAGGTATAGAGAGGCAGAGCTGTGGGACTGGAAAACCACCCTAACTCTTTTTGGGCTTCTAGTGATTCCGGTGATTCTTTACGGTTGTGAACTATGGGCCAGCAGCACAACCAAGATGCAGTGGAAACAAATTGAGAAAATTCAGAAACGTTTGATTACAAACAAATTCAAAATTAAAAGTGCAGTTTCTTATGCTATCCTGTTAAGTGAAACAGGGGCTGCTCCTATTGAAGCAATTGCTATGGTGCGAGTCATAAGGTATCTGAAAAAAAATGAGCAAATGGAAGAGGATAGATGGCCTAAGGTTGTGTTTAGTGACAGATTGTGTAAAAGACAGAAGACTTGGATGCGGCAAAATAACAAATGGTTTAGTAAATGGGGTATTTGCTTGAGCATGTGTCCTACAAACAGTAAAGAGATAAAAACTTTTGTTATGGATAAATTCCATAAACATACTTGGAAGAAAGAGCTAGAGAGAAAGAAGAAGTACTATATAGAAGAGTTTAACCCCACACATAACCATCAACAAAAGGCATACATAGGGGCTGATATTTCTTGGAGATCTAAAATTCTTATTGCTCAATTAAGGACTAATTCTCATCAACTCCGTTGTGAAACAGGGCGCTGGAAAAGGCCAAAAGAAATGTGGGAAGAAAGAGTATGTATTTTTTGCTCCTCCGAAAAAGTGGAAACAGAAAAACATTTCATTCTAGAATGTGAGGCCTTCAAGGACACCAGAGAAAACTATGCAGGTATTCTGGCAGCTAATTCTTGGGATAATCTATTCAGCGAAGAGTTTGTCGATAAGCTGGGAGTGCTCATTGTAAAACTTCACAGGAAAAGGGCCGAATACAAGAGTCAGATAGAGAAGCAATCTGTCCCATAGGCTATTTTTAGCCTCGTGGACATTAAAAAAATTCTTTCTTTCTTTCTTTCTTTCTATGACGTGGTACATTACGGCAGGTGGTAAATGAAGATCAGACCGAAGGCCCCAACAAAAAAAAATAAAAAATTCTAATTGTTATACCGTATACTTTTGACTTTTGACGGAGTTTCTATTAATTTTGTTATGTTATTATGAGATTTATGAGAAACAAACTATCCGTGGAATCACGAAATTGGGCAGAACAGTAAAGAATAAAGGAAACAAACTCGGCACTGATTCTAGAATTGAATGCTGAATACATGGACTGCGATCATGAGAAGACAGTGACGAGACAGTTGAAAGAAAAAGGAATAGGGCAGATAACTACAATGTAGACATAACAGATTCTGGTGTTTATTTATTTAAATGCTTACTTTTAGAGGTAGCTCCCACCAAAACCCATCACAGTAAAAAGAACACAGAAAATGAGGATGACGACATGAAACATTTCCGAAAAGTTTCAGGTTTCTGGAAAAGTGTAGAGGTGTTTCCCAGGTATGTTTCGAAAATAGGTACACTAGCCTCGAAGAAACAGGCCCCAGGGAGCCATTTCCAGTCACGGAGTATTCAAGCCATATTAACCCTAATTTCTAGGCCATGTGATGAAGGGGTGGTGCTCCGGCATACTCGCCATTTCAAGTCACGGAGTATTCAAGCCATATTAACCCTAATTTCTAGGCCATGTGATGAAGGGGTGGTGCTCCGGCATACTCACAGAAATTACAAACTGGATCTATAGTGAAGATCAGCATGCAAAGACTTGACTTACTGATCTGGCCGTTATACAATGCTTGATTAAGTACGAAACATCTTCCAAGATGTTTGACCTAAACCATCTCAGTATGTCATCCCTGCCAATATATCTGCCCGATGCTCTACAAATACAATAATGCTCTTACTTGTTTGAGTTATGGCTACCATGACAATATGACATTACAAGTGTATTGCTAGCTGTTTTGAGAATCACGCCCTATTGAATTTTCTTCGATAAGTGTAGTAGAAACCAATCTTCTGATATGATAATTACTACCTAGTGATGTATAACAACTTATCTTTATGTCATTGATATCATTGAGCAATTACACACAGAAATCTCAACAGTAACGCAGTGAAAACAGTAAGATCATAAAGAGACAGCCATGCACAATAGAGACAACAAATTTTCCCTGGGAAACCCAAAGTTGGAGAAAACCCAGCGACTCTTCTTCTAAGAGAAATTATTCTTCAGCAAGGTTTACAATTCTGAATGGTCTAGAAATCTGTGCCAAAATCCAAGTCCAAACTTCAGTCAATTCATCATCTATCTGCTCCCACGTGTGACTACTATAGAAGAGAGATGATGATTGATCAAAATGATGTCACATTGTATATATATACCAGTCGAATGGGTGCATGTTAAAATTGGACAAGTAGGTCCAAACTCCAGGTTCTGATGCTCAGATGAAGATACCAATATTCTTATTGGGTTCCTCTTTCGAAGAGGTGTAAGATCGATCTAAAATTGATCTTAATCTGATGAGCAGAGTATTTATTTTTAATTTATTTTTAATAATTTCAAATATGTGTAGGTCAGCCTTAAGGTTTTACACCCCCAGCAGATGTGTCACACACCTCAGAGATTGATATAAATAGAGTCAACGTTGGAGGACTTTTTCACTCATCTCATCCTCACACATCATCTCCTCTTCTGATTTAGTATGAGTTCCTTGGAGGCAGTTTCGGTTCACACGTGGGAAAGGAGGACGAATTTACAGCAGCTAGGGTTTCCACGGAAGTTTGACCAGCGTTGACTTTCGTCAATGCATGGTCCAAAGAGGCTGAAAATTGGTGGAGACTTCGATTTTGGAAGGCCGTACATATTGGCACAAGAACAGAGGTCAAAAGGTTGACCAAATACTGAGCTGTGTTGACTCTCTCACTGATGTCCTACGTTGACTTTTCTGGACAGCGTTGACTTTTCTGGGGTTGACTTTGAGTTGACCGTGTGGCTGTTTTGAGGGCTGTTGTGACACATGCTGGGTTGGCTGACCAAGGAGACTTTCTGGTTGAAGCATCCTGTTGACCGTCGCAGCGCACCACCACATTTTTTTTGTTTCTGGTTTGTCTTCTGTAGATCCACTGGTATGTTCTATCAACATTTTACTTGATTGTTTAGGTGATTGTTGTAGTGAAAAGTAAAGTTGCATCAAGCATAGAACATCTACATAAATTTACATGGTATCAGAGCTGAGGTGAAGACAAGCCCTATTTGTAGCAATCACCGAAGAGGATAATGGGTTCCACAAACTATGGCTTCAAGGAGGATGAAAAATTGACTGGGAAGGATGACTTCCATGATTGGAAGATGATATTGGATCTCAAATTGGAAGACCGAGATGTCATGGACTATGTGTAGGGTAAAATCCAAGAACCTCCATCCACTGTTACTGTTGCTGCCATAACAAAGTACATGAAGGGGGAGATCAAAGCAAAGCTGATGATCAGGGAATCCATTCATAAAAGCATGGTGGCCTACATCTCTGAGTTGGGCACATCCAAAGAGATGTATGATAAATTGATCCTCATGTTCAAGGCCAACAATGCGAATCAAGTACTATTCTTCAAGAATCAATTGAAGAATATGAAGAAAGGCAGGGATGAATCTGTTCAATCATACTTTCTGAAGCTGATTGAAATCAGGAACAATCTACTGGCTATTGGGGAAACAATAGCTGATCGAGAGATGGTACTCACCGCACTTGGAGGGCTCTCATCTGAATGGCATGTGTTCAACACTACCATTCTAAATAATAATGTGATACCTGACTTTGACGAAGTATTGTCAAGATACATTCAAGAAGAATCAAGAATGAAGGAGTATGGAAATGAAGGAAGTGTTGCATACACTGCTCATTCTAGAAAGGAGAACTCTGGTGGCCCAAAGAACAAAGGAAAAGCAGGGACCCAAGGAAAGAAGGGCAAGTGTTTCACTTGTCATAGGCCAGGTCACTATGCTAGAGAATGCCCTTTCAAGAACGATTCTCCTGATGATGATGACAACAACAACAACTGGAGGGATGACAATCAAAGGAACAACAAGTTCCAGGGAAAGAGGAAGGCTCCCTCTGGCGGAAATGTTCAACCTTTCAAAATGTCAAGAAATTTCAGGTATGAGGAATCAAATGTTGTTGATAAAAGAAATGAATACATTCTTGTATCTGCCCTCTCTGTTGCATCTCCACCCGACACTATGAATGTTTGGTTAATAGATAGTGGTGCCTCAAGACACATCATTGGGTTCAAGGAAGCACTCTCTGATATGGATGAGAATACTAATCTGAAAATTATCCTTGGAGATAATGCCACATATCCCGTGAAAGGGACAGGGACTGTGACCCTCCACTTGCAGGATGTACTCTATGTACCTAATTTGAAGAAGAACCTCGTGTCTATATCAGCCATGGAAGACAAAGGTTTCAATGTGGCATTCACTGATGGAAAGGTGCGCATGTGGAAGAAGAGCTTCCAGGAAGCTATCACGTTTGGGTCTAGAATTGATACACTCTACCAGGCTGGAGGAAGTCCACTGGGAGCAATGACATGAGATGTTATCTGATAGACCAATAATGGCACTGAATATGAGACGAACGAGTTCAAGAAATTTTGCAGAGGAGCTAACATCAAGAGGGAGACCACAATGTTTGTGGGCTACAACGAAACTTCAAAGGCCTATAGATTCTATGTGCCTGGTCAAAGGGAAGTGGAGATATGCCACGATGTCACCTTTGATGAAGATGCTTCCCTGAGGAAAGTAGTCAATCTTCTGAGATTTGAGAAAGATCATGAAGCAAGGCCTGGAAATCAAGAGGAACCGAAGGATGAGACGATGCCTGATGTTGAAGGACAAATGGACCCGATTGATCCACCTCCTTCACTGGGAAAGAGACATTCATGGCTCAGGGACACTCTCGAGGATGCTGAGGGAAATATCACCCCAAGGGGGACATTCCGTGAAAGCAAGAAGTCGAGTAGATACCAAGGGTATCTAGCAGCCATGAGTACTATTGTACAATCCGAAGCCTGGATCTTTTTTTGGAAGCCGTAAAGCATCAAGTCTGGAAGGATGCTATGCACAAAGAGTATGAGTCCATAATGAAGAATGATGTCTGGGATGTGGTTCCTAGACCGGAGGACAAAGCAGTTGTCACCTCAAAATGGCTCTACAAGATCAAGCATGGATCTGATGAAAGTGCTGAAAAGTTCAAGGCAAGATTCGTTGCCCGTGGCTTCTCTCAAAAAGAAGGCATAGACTATGATGACATATTTGCACCTGTGACCACCATCCGATCTATCATAGCCCTTGCTGCTACGCAAGGATGGAGTCTTCATCAGATGGATGTGAAGACCGCACTTCTGCATGGTGCGATGAAGGAAGAGGTGTATGTGGAGCAACCTCTGGGGTTCGAAGTCCAGGATCAGGACACCCATGTCTGCAAGTTGAAGAAAGCCCTCTATGGGTTGAAGGAAGCACCCAGATCTTGGTACGAGAGGATAGATGGCTACCTGATGAAGCTGGGCTTCATTCGTAGTAACGTTGATCCAAACCTTTACTTCAAGGTTCATAGAGAGAAGCCTCTCATTCTGGTGTTGTATGTGGATGACCTCTTCCTGACAGGTGCTAACCCTCTCATTCATCAATGCAAGAGAGAGCTCGCTGTTGAGTTTGAGATGAAAGACCTAGGACTGATGCACTACTTCCTAGGCCTGGAGGTCTGGCAGAGACCTGGCAAGATTTTCCTTTCTCAAGGAAAATACATTGTGAAGCTTCTGGAAAGATTTAGTATAGTGGACTGCAAGTCCGTGTTGACACCGATAGAGCTCAACTTCAAGAAGTTGAGTGGCAGCGCTGTTGGGCCTGTATTGACAAATCCTACTGAGTATCGTCAACTCGTAGGGGCCTTGATGTTCTTAGTGAACACCCGTCTGGACGTATGTTTTGCAGTGAGCACTTTGAGTCAACACATGGTTGTTCATAACTTTCACTGGGTTGGTGCCAAGAATCTCTTGAGATATCTCTAGGGCACGATAGACCTTGGGCTGAGATACACTGCCAGGAGCATGACACTCCTTGGTTATACTGATGCCGATTGGGCTGGCAGTGTGGTGGATTGCAAGAGCACATCTGGATGCTACTTCACACATAGATCTGCTTCGGGCAAGAAACTAAAGTCGGTAGCCTCGAGCACCGCTGAGGCCGAATACATTGTAACATGTATGGCCTGTTGTGAAGTCACTTGGTTGCGAAAGCTCTTCAGTGAGTTGTTCGAGCATGTGCTAGATGCCACCGTTATCCTTTGTGATAACTAGAGGGGGATTCGTTTGTCATAGAACCCCGTGTTCCACAATCAATCCAAGCATGTTGATGGTTGGTACCACTTTATCCGAGATATGGTATAGCGAGGCACCGTAAGGCTCGATCATAGGAACTGATGAGCAGGTCGTGGATATTCTCACTATGCCCTTGGGGAAGGTCATGTTCCTAACCTTCCGTGAGAATCTTGGAATCGTGGAATGACCCTATTCTGAGGGCCCTGTTGGACGATGAGCTCTGGGAGCTCAGGGGGGCTTTGGGGATAGCTTCTCGGAGTTATAAGCAACCACAAGGCTAGGCTTGCCGAACCTTGTTGGTGTGTTTGGGCTCCACCGTGATAATTGAGTTGGTTCGCCTCTCATGATTTGTGCCTCGTATGCATCCTACCCATTTGAGTTCCGAACTCATGGGAAGTACCTCTCATTTGGCCAATGAGGTGGGAAAAGCTAGAGACTAGTAGCAAAGAGTGATGGACACATCAGAGATTGCCGTACTCTCTATCTAGGATGACACGTGTCCAACCACTTGAACTGGGATCAAGTCTAGTGAGGTTTCAGATCTCCTACTGACTTCGAGTCAGATAAACCAACTTCAGGTTGGTATGTGACTCTTTGAGTCCATGTGAGGTTTCGAACTTCCTACTGACTTTGGGTCAGGTAAACCAACTTCGGGTTGGTATGAGACTCTTTGTGAGTCCGATAGAGGTTTCGGACCTCTAGGCTGAATCTGTCAACCGGGGAATGATGTCCTTGTGACTAACCCACTTCTATTCTGAAATAAAGAGGCTAGCAAAGCAAGTTACGGCGGGATGACGCACGATGTTTGATTGCATAGGTGGATGGAGTTCTCCCTAGTTGAGAGGGAGTGTTAAAATTGGACAACTAGGTCCAAACTCCAGGTTATGATGCTCAGATGAAGATACCAATATTCTTATTGGGTTCCTCTTTCGAAGAGGTGTAAGATCGATCTGAAATTGATCTTAATCTAATGAGCAGAACATTTATTTTGAATTTATTTTTAATAATTTCAAATATGTGCAGGTCGGTCTTAAGGTTTTACACCCCCAGCAGATGTGTCACACACCTCAGTGATTGATATAAATAGAGTCAACGTTGGAGGACTTTTTCACTCATCTCATCCTCACACATCATCTCCTCTTCTGATTTAGTATGAGCTCCTTGGAAGCAGTTTTGGTTCACACGTGGGAAAGGAGGACGAATTTACTGCAGCTAGGGTTTCCACAGAAGTTTGACCAGCATTGACTTTGGTCAACGCATGGTCCAAAGAGGCTGAAAATTGGTGGAGACTTCGATTTTGGAAGGCCGTACATATTGGCACAAGAACCGAGGTCAAAAGGTTGATCGAAGACCGAGCTACGTTGACTCTCTTGCTGTTGTCCTGTGTTGACTTTTCTGAACAGCGTTGACTTTTCTGGGGTTGACTTTGAGTTGACCATGTGGCTGTTTTGAGGGCTATTGTGACACATGCTGGATTGGCTGACCAAGGAGACTTTGCTGGTTGAAGCATCCTGTTGACCACCGTAACGCACCACCACATTTTTTTCTGTTTCTGGTTTGTCTTCTGTAGATCCACTGGTATGTTCTATCAGCATTTTACTTGATTGTTTATGTGATTGCTGTAGTGAAAAGTAAAGTTGCATCAAGCATAGAACATCTACATAAATTTACAGTGCATTTACCCCAAGGGACACAACCCTTCATGAGCTAGGCAGACTTGTCCTTTTTGTGTAGGAATTTACAGGGTAAGTTCCTTAGATCAACAACCAAAGGTCACCGCTCACAAACAGATCACAAATCAGTACACCAGTATTATCACGTCGTTAAAACCCTCGAAGAGAGAAACAGTCCACGGCCTGAGCCAACGCGGCCACTTCAAGCAATTTATTAATATAAAAAGAAAAGTTACATAGGTTTCTCTCATGAACGGTTATTGGACAAATGACCCTCCATGCTCTTTAAATAGAGATCATGGACCAATCGGGTGTTAAGCAGTAGACTTTCGATCATCAGGGTCGCCAGCCCAATCAAAATAAGTGACACCAATCACCAACGGAGATGCCCTTGCACTGTAATGAATCCCGAATTGAATTGTACCTCGAATATATCGAACTATTCTTTTAGCTACTTTCCAGTGACTTTCATGAGGTTGGTGCATAAATCGAGCGACAAGACCAACGACAAAGGAAAGGTCAGAACAGGTATGGGTTAGATACAGAAGTTTACCAACAAGTTGACGGTATAAGGTAGCATCAACTTCAGTGGTAGTACAAGTGACTGAAAGCTTGACTCCAGACTGAAAGGGAGAAGGGGCTTACAATCTTCCATGTGAAATTGGTGTAGAATATCACAGGCATACTTGGACTGAGAAAGGGTAATAACTTCTTTGGATTGCAAGACTTGAAGACCAAGGAAATAATGCAAGTGTTCTAAGTCTGTCATTTCAAACTTCTTTTTGAGCCTAGACTTCACATGGTTTATGTGGTTAGGATCACTACCAGTAAGGATAAGATCATCAACATAAAGAACAAGCATGGTGAAGGACTTACCCACTTTCTTGGTGTAGACAGTGTTGTCAGAATGACACCTAGAAAAGCCATTATTTAATAGAAATCTATCCATTTTGGCATACCAAGCCCGAGGAGCTTGTTTGAGACCATAGAGAGACTTCCTAAGGCGACAAACAAGGCTGTAGTCGTTTTGGATAAAGCCAGGGGGTTGTTCCATGTAGATTTCTTCATGCAAATCTCCATCTAAAAAGGTGGATTTAACATCCATCTGATGGACTTCCCATTTAAAGGAGGCAACAAGGGAAAGAACAAGGCGGATAGAATTCATTTTGGCAACAGGGGAGAAGGTTTCAGTATAGTCAATTCCTTCAACTTGTGAAAATCCTTTAGCAACAAGACGAGCTTTATGTCTATCCACTTTTCCATCTGGTCCAAACTTTGTTTTGTAAACCCATCTGCATCTAACAAGTTTTCTTGCTTTTGGAAGAGGAACAAGATCCCAAGTATCGTTTGCCAATAAGGAACGATATTCTTCATTCATAGTTGCATCCCAATCTGAACGACCGGAGGCTTCTTCAAAGGTTTTTGGATCGGGATTTTTTGGAACTTGAGCCAATAAGGAAGAGGCTCTTTCGAACTGAGAACGTGTACGTCGTCAATCGGCAAGGTCACCTGCAAGAGAACCTGCTGCATCCCGAGTAGAGCGGACCCATCTTGGAAGCGGTGGAGTAAAAGGAATAACTTCAAGAGGTGGAGGAGGATTGTCATCCCAGGTGTCATCATCTGAACTAGAAGGAATGTTATTTAAAATAGAAGAGAGAGAGAGAGGTGGCACATATGCCGAATCAGGCTTGCAGGCCAAAGGTGGCACACCCGCTGAACTAGGCTCGCAGGCCGATATATTTTCATCAAATTTTACATCTCTTTTAATGATTTTATTTTTGGATTTTGGTTGAAGAAGTCTATAACCTTTGACATCTTCAGAGTATCCAACAAAAATGCATTTTTCACTCTTAGGTTCTAAGGCTTTATGTTTCGCATCTGGAATATGAGCCCAAGCATCACTTCCAAAAACACGAAAGTGACTTACATCTGGTTTGATTGAGCTCCAAGCTTCTTCTGGAGTTATATTCTTTAAAACCTTGGTAGGAGTGTGATTTACTATGTAATTTGCATAGTTAATTGCTTCTGCCCAAAAATTGACACTAAGTCCTTTAGATTGAAGCATACAATTAGCCATTTCTTTTAAGGTGCGATTCTTACTTTCAGCTACACCATTTTGTTGTGGAGTATATGGAACGGTATGTTGCAATTGAATGCCATGCTCAGTGCAGAAGTTGATAAATTTGTTGTTAACATATTCTCCTCCATTGTCTGATCTTAACTTAAGAATTTGATGTCCAGATTGTTTCTCAACAAAGGCCTTAAAGGCCAAGAACATGTTAAAGACTTCACTCTTGAGTTTTAAGAACTATACCCAAGTGTGTCTGGACAAATTATCAATGAAAGTTAAGAAGTACTTGCAACCAGAGAAAGAAACAACAAGAAGTGGACAACATAAATCACTGTGCACACGCTGCAAAGGGGTTGAAGCATTGAAGCGAACAAAGTTCCTTCTCAAGCTTAAATACCCCAGAACACTTGGAATACAAAGATATCCATGAGGATACAAATATTATATTAGATAGATGATGAATGAGATAGATAATTGAATGTTACAAATGAGGCCTGCTTATATACCTACGCAAGTCCCTCTTCACGAAAGGTCATGTCTTATCAGACATGGCCTTTCATCCTAATTACTAATTAACTAATTAATCACAATTTACATTATTTTAATTATGACATTGCCTTCCCCTCAAAAAGCTTTGTCCTCAAAGCTTGTCGATGAAAGGCCTCGATTTCTTTTCCTGCTACGAACATCTTCTCGTCTCGGTGCAGTCATCCTTGTCGATACAAGTTGATATGATCCTCTAAGCGACAAACAAAATTGTCGCACTGAGAATGGATCGTACCATCCTAAATCAATCTTTTGTGTAATCTTACGATAACTGGCAACTTGTGATGATTCGTTAGTATTCTTCGGAATATCAGTCTGTTTCAGTTCTGAATACATAGCTTGGTTGAGTTGTCTGCTCCCATGATTTGGATGTCGATAGGGAGCTGTTTTGGTTTGACCTCTTTGATTTTCTCCTGGCGAGGATGTTATGGAGATGGTTATAGAATCTTCACGTAGAATGTTCCTCGTTCCTCCAGCATCTAAGTTTCTTTCTTCTGCAACTTGCTTGTCGTCTTCTTTAGTTGAGACATTTACTAGATCAATGTTCGTTTTTTCGACAAGTTGTTGCACCTTGTTTTCCAACGACTTCTTATCCTTCTTCATTTTCTTAATTTGCGTTCGCAATTTTTCGTTGTGGTCCTTAAGGCGAGCAACTTCGTCATTCTTGTTAGTGGTTATTTTTTCAATTTCCTTCTGCATATTTTGTATCACCTTTTTGCCTTCTTGAGAAATTACTTTTGAAATTTCTTGAATGTCTTCAGGTGTCACTGAATTTGTCTTTAAGTTAACGTCCTGTAGCGTTATTTTCTTCTTTTTGTAAGAGAATGTTAAAAACTTATTTTTTGTATTAAGGATGAATGACCCTAGTGATTCCATCCAAAGCGAACCCAGAATTATATCACTATTGTTACAAAATAAGGTTTTAACAATAAATTGCGAGACCAAGGAATACTCCCCAATACTTAGGTGTAGATTCCTTATGTCGTATTGTTTTTCATTTGCGTTAATTGAATTTGTTTCAATTATATTTGATTCAGGGATCACTAATTGGTTAGCACATTCAGTACTAACATAATTATCCTTTTGATTAAGATCGATAGATATGAGAACTTCATTTCCCGCAAGTGACCCTTTGATTCTAATTAGCGCAAGGACAAACATACTATAATTTTCAGGAAATCTTCATTTTTTCCTTTCCGAATTAGATTCAATTTCCTTTTCATCAATGGCCAAAAATCATTGATTCTGGAGCTTCTTACCACATGGCCAAAAATCAAGCAATGTTTTCTTCTTTAAATGATTGTAACAACAAACATATTTATGTTGGTGATGATAGATCTCTTAGTGTTGTAGGATCTGGAACCATTCATCTCGATAATGGTCAATTTCATGATGTACTATGTGCTCCTACCTTATCATGCAACCTTCTCTCTGTTTATCAAATAACTCATTCAGGTGAAGGGAAAATAGTAGAATTCTCACCTCATGATGTTGTAATCAAGGACCTCAAAGATCCTCGACATATTTTAGCTAATGGCATTGTTGATGATTCCACAAGGTTGTATAAGTTTGACAATTTTGGGTCATCTTGTCTTCCCTCCGTTTTTGTTGCTCATAATAATGATGTGAGCAAACTTTGGCATGAGCGATTTGGTCACTTAAACTATCACTCTCTTCAAACTCTATGCAAGGAAAATATGGTGACAGGCCTTCCTATGGTATCTTGCCGAGATGGTGTTTGCTCTGGATGTGTAATCAGAAAACATCATCGGGATAGTTTTGACAAACGTGCCTCTTGGCACGCTTGTCATAAATAAAATAATGTAAATAGTGATTAATTAGTTAATTAGTAATTAGGTTGAAAGGCCATGTCTGATAAGACATGACCTTTCGTGAAGAGGCACCTGCGTAGGTATATAAGCAGGCCTCATTTGTAACATTCAATTATCCATCTCATTCATCATCTATCTAATATAATATTTGTATCCTCATGGATATCTTTGTATTCCAAGTGTTCTGGGGTATTTAAGCTTGAAAAGCAACTTTGTTCGCTTCATTAATGTCATAAATAAAATAATGTAAATAGTGATTAATTAGTTAATTAGTAATTAGGTTGAAAGGCCATGTCTGATAAGACATGACCTTTCGTGAAGAGGCACCTGCGTAGGTATATAAGCAGGCCTCATTTGTAACATTCAATTATCTATCTCATTCATCATCTATCTAATATAATATTTGTATCCTCATGGATATCTTTGTAGTCCAAGTGTTCTGGGGTATTTAAGCTTGAGAAAGAACTTTGTTCACTTCATTTAGTATGAAAGCAATTCGAGCCTTCAGCCGCTTAAGCGCTGCACAGAGCCACGCTCTTTGATCTAGGTCTTTGACCATAAAAATCGTCAACCTTGTTGCCATCGTGACTGAAGCATTTCGCTACAAATTTTGGAGTTTCTCCATTGTTGAGTTTGTCAGAGGCCTTTGGCCATAAAAAAAAAAGGGAAAAAACAAAATTGTCGCACTGAAAATGGATCGGACCATCCTAAATCAATCTTCTGTGGAATCTTATGATGACTGGCAACTTGTGATGATTCGTTAGTATTCTTCAGAATATTAGCCTGTTTCGGTCCTGAATACATAGCTTGGCTGAGTTGTCTGCTCCCATGATTTAGATGTCAATAGGGAGTTGTTTTGGTTTGACCTCTTTGGTTTTCTCCTGGCGAGGATGTTATGGAGATGGTTACAGAATCTTCACGTAGAATGTTCCTCGTTCGTCCGACATCTAAGTTTGTTTCTTCTGCAACTTGCTTGTCGTCTTCTTTAGTTGAGACATTTACTGGATCAATGTTCGTTTTTTCGACAAGTTGTTGCACCTTGTTTTCCAACGACTTCTTATCCTTCTTCATTTTCTTAATTTATGTTAGCAATTTTTCGTTGTGGTCCTTAAGGCGAGCAACTTCGTCATTCTTGTTAGTGGTTATTTTTTCAATTTCCTTCTGCATATTTTGTATCACCTTTTTGCCTTCTTGAGAAATTACTTTTGAAATTTCTTGAATGTCTTCAGGTGTCACTCTTGAAATTTCTTGACACCTTCATAACAAATTTGAGTGAAAAAACCTAGAAAACTCTAGGAAAAAGAAATGCGATTTGTGTTACTTCCCAATTAGAGCATGCATATGTGATGTGAAAGAAAATGGAAATGTCAAAACCACTAAGTCAATCCATCTACAAATTCTCTCCTTTGAAATGGAGAGATAAGGATGCCAATGGGTAAAACCCACGCTCCCACAACAAAAACAGAAATTTTATTAATTTTTACTAGAAGGAAATGACCATGAAACCTTTTCTAAACCAAGGAAAGTCTTTACAAATAAAAATTGAGACCATAGACTTTTCCTCTATGAGAATTTCTAAAAACTCAAAAGAATTCAGACTTTACAATAGGAGAAGAGAAGCTAAGCCTCTTCAATTCCCACAACCAAAGAAGAGAGAGTTATCTTCCTCATTTGAAATTCAGAGCCCAAAGGTCCTGCAACAACTTGTTAGTAATTTCTTGTAGTTGTCCACTCAAGCTATCATAAAAAAAAGTTCGGAAAGAGGGCTACAAAACCAATCAAATATTAGATAGATAAAATTACAAAATATTGCACAACAATTTACAAAGGACTAAGCCAAAGAATTCGAGTAAACTCTCCTCCTTGCTTAGTCATCTTCAAACTCTTAGATAGCAAATGAAAGCAATGAAGTATAATGTTTTAAAATATATTCAAATTTAGAAGTATTCGACTTGTACACAAGCTATGTCGCAAAACCCCTGCAAAACCACCACTCTATAAGATAAGACTATGAAGGTTCAAAGAACAAATGGGAGCTCTTTTGAGAATGTATCAAGAGTGGGTTGGTCTCTCCAAAGACTTCCCCCAACACTTGATTCTTTGATCCCAACAAGATGTTCCCTCTGCAAAACTTCAATCAAGAATTAGTTCCATATAGATCTAACGATAAACAATGATAAGAAACTCTAGAGATTTATTTGAAACCAACTAAAGCATTCTATACCTAAAGCATACTCCTAAATCAAATGTCAATGTAAGATAGCTCTACATTAACAAATCTGCAAGAGCGTATGGAAATAAATTAGATCAAAGCATGAGTAAAAGGAATTATACCAATGATCAACAATTCATCACTCCAAAAGGAGAAACACTTCATGAATGAAACCCCAAAGTCTTTATTGATATTTCTAAAAGTGTACAAGGCAGCAACGCTTCCGCAAACACAATAGCTAGTAAAACCATGATTACAATGAGAGCCCAAGGCTCATTTAAATAAGAAAATGGGAGCCAATCCCAATGATCAATCTATCACATAAGTGACACATAATTTTCAGTCTCAGTGATAAGCTGAGTCTCCAAGTGGCAGCATATTAGACTAAGGAGGATCAGCGTATCAGTTAACTGGTTGAGTGCATTATCCTGTAGAATCTGCATTGTACATGTGTGCAAAAAAGTGGAGATGAGAGGAGACAACTTCCTCCAAACCTGTGTTTAACTTCCTGTCACATACACTTGTCTTTTCTTGAGCTGTGTTCACTGTAGTGGCTTGCGTGCTGCGTATTCCCTTGTGAAAATTCCAGCGTGCCATTTTTTTGTTGCTAGGTGTTAGCATGAGTGGAGATAAGGGGGAGTTTAACTCCCATATAATTCGTGGCAGCCCCTTGCTATTCAACACATCTATTTTAACTATCAACTAGCTGATAGATATGCCTGCGTATTAGCTTTAACTTGCTGCTACGTATTTCACCAACTCATATGTTAATCTGAGCATTTAATTCTGATTGGTTGTGTGTAGATATTAGTGGGAGACAAGTGAAATTAATTGGGGGGCAAGAACTGTCCCATGTGGCAGTCTTGCCCCCACTCATCCTTTAACAATTTCGTGAAACACTTTGAGAATGATTTTAACTTCCCCTTTGATAATTCGAGACCCTTTTGACTTACACTTGATTTGGCCCACTAACTCATGGTGATGAAGTGGCTACCATGTCACACATTTTGTCCCCCTTTAAACTTTTAAAGTGCACCACATATTTATGATATGTTGAATTAAATCAAATTATTACAATTTAGTCATACGTTGTGCCTCATGATTTCAACGTGGAACCTTTGACTTGATTGACTTGGAACTTTGACTTGAGTTGTGGCTTGTGTGGTGGGCCCCACATAGTTTCCACATCACCTTTGACCTTCACTGGAATCTGCCATGTCAAAATCTGATTTATTTTGATCTTGGAAAAATTTCTAAAATTTTCCAATTATTCATTTTTTTCTCATTTTTTCCACTGACACTAAAGAAAATCGGTTTTTGAGGGACTTTAAGTCAGTTTTTGACCCTCAAAGTGGGCCCTAAGATAATGTTGGACCTCTGAGGATGATTTTCGAGTAGTCACACACCCCAGACATTTCCTAAGACCACTTATTTACATCATTACATAGAAATTAATTAAAAATTCCGTTTTGCGGGAAATTTTTAATTATTAAAAAATCCTACTTAGACCTAATCAAATTTCACGAAATTTCAGAGATGACCTAGCATGGTAATATATATTGACTCTAGACACTAAGATGTGTTAGGGGCTCAACCTTCAAGCCATCAACCCGGCTTTGGGGCAATGCAATGAGTGAACAAACCTAGAAAATTATTCGCCGCTAAAAAGAAAGAATAATTAAACAAGTAAGAAAAAACACTACAAATTTCCTAAAATTTCTTGACACGCTGGCTCGTAAGACTCAGGGGACGGGTATCGTTAACGACACCCTCGTGCCCTCGCCCCCTATTTCTTACAGTCACCCCAATTTTTACCCCTTGGTAAGAGTATAAGAGGGGGACTTATAACCTAGATTAGGCATTTTAGATTAGAAGTAACCAAGATTAATTGCATCCAAATCTAGTTTAATTGCATCTCATGCTTTCATTCAAAACTCTATTTATCTTGAAAGAATTTTACTTCATTTAAGCAAATACATTTTCATTTCAAAGAGCAATACTCTGGAGGCACTGGTTTCTCATATATTTCATGTTTATCTTATGTATTGACGGTTATTGCTCATATCACGTTTTTGCTTATAAATCTGAAGAAGTAATCTATTTAACTCTAACAACTCTGCTAGAAAACTCACATCTTTAACTTAGTTTTTCTTTAGGGACCACCCCCCATAGCTAACCTAGGAGATAGCTTAAACAGAGAGAGTAGGGAATACGTGATAACCCCTTCTCTGAGTTCCTTGCCACCAACCACACCCGGGGGCGTTGAAGGCTTTTCCCACTAACTTGTAGGTAAGTGTAGGCGGCAAGCGATAACAAGATGCATGTGGTATCTAGACAGTGATGCCTTGTTCCATATGACGAGGAATAGAGATCTCTTCAGTGACCTGGAGGAGAAGGACCTCCAGCAGAACATAGAGTTTGGAGATGACGAGAGGTATAGCGAGACCAGCATAGGTACAGTTACCCTTCAGAGAGAGTTTGGCTCCCCTCTCAAGCTAGCAGATGTTTTGTATGTTCCAGGCCTAAGGAAGAATCTTGTCTCTGTAGCGGTTTTGGAAGACCGTGGCTATGAGGTGATGTTTAAAAAAGGAAAGGTGTTACTTAAACACATAGCCACGGGACAGATGAAGCATATCGGTTCAAGAGTCAAGAACCTGTATGCTCTCGAGGTCGAGGATGCAAGCAAAGCTTTGAGGAGCAAAGCAGTAGTTAATGACTTGGTGGTTGAGAGGGAGCTATTATCTCTCAACATGCATCCTCAAAAGCAGTCTCAGAAGGTTGTGGAGCAAACACAATTGGAGAAGCAGAGAGGAGGCTGAGTGGAATAGTCCACTCAAACAGAGACCTCCAACAAGGGGAAATTTCAAGCCAGATGGGCAGAGGGAGTACATGGAGCTATACCTCCAGGTATGATGTGGGGCGATGTGCAGAATTAATCCCAAGAAGAAATTTGGGCAGGGTCCATTGAGACGGTTTGTCTCATGGATCGAACCTAGCTACGAGGAGCCCATAGTACAGCAGTAGCAGGAAGGATCGGTTAGATTGATGCAGACAAATGTCAAGAAGACAGAAATCAGAGTGACAGATGTCGGATATTGGAGCGCATATCAGAGTTGGCAGCAGTGCAGAGTGCATGGATGCAAATGTCAGCAGCAACGCAGAGAGTCCAGTTGACATGTGCAATAGCTAGCAGCAGTCAGAAGACTCTGATGACAGATGCATTATATTGATCAGTTGTTCAGAGGCTATTCAGTTTCAGGAGAGTTGCATGAGAAAACAACAATAGAGAAGTGTTGCATGCACAACATTCCAAAGGTACTAGATCGGGATAGATTAATTCCTTTCTTGTTGAGAGGGAGTGTTGAAATTTTTAACAAGAAACAGTGAAATTGGCATCCAGAAAGAGCAAAAATTGACCACATAACTGGTCTGGGATTCCAGTCACACATGAGTGAGGAAATCATTTGCACACTAGCGCTAAATGTGGGCGTCTAATTTATTTATCCCTTAAATAAATTGGAAAATAAATTGTAATTTCATCTCATAACAACTTGTATCAATTAACTAAGTCAGAAAGACTGAGTTAGCTCAAGAATTTCGAGTTAAGGGTCAAAGGTGAGGCATGTAAAGTGATTCTATTATTTTGGGGGTCCAGCTGCAGTTAATGCATTAGTAATCAGTTAACTTAGTTTAACTAGTTCTAACTAAGTGATGAGCTAGTGAGAGGTCAAGTGAATTAAGTTACATTTAATTCACAAGTAGTGATCTATCAAATAACTGATGATTCGCTATTATTAATTGCATGCATGTCAATTCTGATGACGACCCAGTTGAGACAGAGGTTAAAGGGAAGTTAACCATCCGTTGTATTATTAGCAAATTGCCCGGGCGCAATTATAAAGTCAGAGGAAGGCTCATGATGGATTGTGCAGTCAAGGAAGGTTGATTATCCTATTTAATAGGGATTAATTGCCTAGGGATTGCGTGAGCAAGCCTGGGCTAAGCATGGGCTGAGAATTGGATAAGTGTTGGTCAATATTGCCTAAGAATTGCTAGTCAGTTTTGTGCAGGATCATGGTGAGACAATCAGTAGAGTGGAGGATTTTCTCAGTGTGAGAAAGCATTGTATTGTTTCATGATTCTTTGACTATGTACAATATATGATAAAAGGGTTTTGAGCAGGTGTTTTCCCCAAGAACATCTTGTGTTGTGTGATGATAATTTCCTCTCTCTTACTTGCATGTGATTGAGCGATCGTGTTTATATTCCGCAAAAATAGTAAAAGGATTCAGTGTCTTGTTTTAGAAAATTACATGATCGGATTGAATCCATTGTTATAGAGTTTCTATATAATTTCTACAGTCTTTAGGATTTTGTCATCTTGTCATAAAGATAATTAGAGTCATGTTACACTTGTAAAAGGACACAATGTTTATGTAAAAAGTATACTCCAAGACCTTGTCACTAGGCCTCTCCAAAGTTGGCTTAAATGTAATGGAAATCCTCCTTTATAAAGTCGGCTTACCCTCCCCAGATCATGTCGGCCTAGGAGCTAGGAGACAGACACCATATATAAGAGACTGCGGCCTCATTGTAAAAACAAGAAATTGGACAAGTCTGCAATAGAAGTGCGAAGTATAGTGCGAGAAGAAAAGGCTAAACAGCGAAGGAAAGGAGGCTACAAAAGCTGCAAAGAAAGGGCATATCTACTAGGTGGCAAGGTCTTCTTGTTTCAGTCTTAACTCTACATGTCTATCTCCCATAAACTTAGAAAAAGTTACTACAGCGTGAGGAATAGCTCGATCTTGGCTTGTGAGCACATATAAGAAGAGCAGAAAGAAGGACGAGAAGGAGACTCCAAGAAGCCGAGGTTGGTATCAAAGGAAGACAAGCTGAAGCACATTGTTTAGGGTTGCTAGACTAGGGACCGAGCTTCCCTAGTATAGGTGCAGTGCAGTGAAGAAAAGGAGGATCAAAATAAGGAGTCAAGTAGAGTAGTGAAGGATAGTGATAAGGGTCTTGGAGGAACACTTGTGTCAAGGGTCTTTGTCATGGTCGTGGTATTCGTCAATTGAAGGTCTATAAAAGGAATTTCTAATCGAGTTTTCCTCTCAAAGAGCGAGAGGTTTTGGCCCTAGCTTACAAGCCTAAATATTGTATCTCTTGTGTATTTGATAATTGACTTGATGAAGAACATAATAATCTAACAAAGACAAGATCTAAGAGGAAGAAGGACAAAGTAAATCACATGTAATTATCAAGAAGAGAAATTGTAACAAAAGCCCTAATTTCTCAACATGGTTTCAGAGCTAAGGTGTTGAAGACAAGAAATGGCAGTCTAGCAAGAAGACACACAAGGATCAAGCTTCAAAGAAGTTGATTTTTGGTAGCATCGGATGTGCTCTAAGCCTCAAAATTTGCAAGGAGGCTACGACACATGCATTCCACAATACCTAGAAATCGTTTTGGGAAATTCCACTCGGAGACAGTTTTATTAAAATAATTAATTATTTTTAATAAATGCCTACTTAGGAAATTAAAATAATTAAAGGGTATTAATGAAACTGGGTGTGAATCTTTTAGGAAAAGACGGAGATCAAGTCAATATGATCTGAGCTATTGATTAGAATCTAATATGGGCCATTGATTGTTCAACGTGAAGATTATAAGGACTTTGATGGGCATTTGGAAGAGACATCGAGTGGAGATCAAGAGAGCAACGCAGCAGTTGTCGGAGAAGTCATTAAGGATATTTCTTGCAAAGAGGGTCAGGGATAGTTGTTCGGTTGGAGGTTTCCGAATCTGGGAATACATTATAGAGAAGGCAGAGAGATATCAAGAGAGGTTGCAAAGTGCCACGTTGGGCAGCGCAGCGCCTCTGAGGAGATTCACTGATCCGAAGAGGAACAGATCAAATCCAGTGCTGGGAGTCAGAGTGTGAGACCAAATGGCCAGAGGATTGAGCATCCAGCTAGCAAATTGATCAGCCAGCGGGAGTGACGCAATCCCTATCAGTTGTGACGTAGAGCAGCGCAATGACTGCGTCGAGGCTGTGAAAAGATAGCTTGGGGATAGCCATTTCGGGGTTGGATCAGTGTCGGATCGCCAGAGGATCGAGCATCCAGCCAGCAAATTGATCAGCCAGCAGGAGTGACGCAATCCTTATCAGTTGTGACACAGAGCAGCGCAATGACTGCGTAGAGGCTGTGAAAAGATAGCTTGGGGATAGCCATTTCGGGGTTGGATCAGTGTCGGATCGCCAGTGATAGTGTGAGATACTTCTCACTAATTTTTCTTCCAGTGATATTCTCTGTATTGGATTTCTAGCTTGGGCATCCAAGGTTGTATTCAAAAACTACTGCTTAATATACAAACCCTCAGCTGTTGCACCGGTTTTCCTGCATTGGGTCTTTCCGGGGACATTGTCCAAAAACAATAGTGCCATATGTGTGTTTATTTCTTCTTGCTGAGTTCTTTTTTCCACATATAATTTAATTAGTGAAGGTTATAGTTGTATTTACTTTGATATTTACAATATAAAACAGTAAATAACTTGCATGGAATTAACAAGTAGGAGAAGTAATATCAGATTGCTGCCGTAGATATTTGGGTTTCCAAATTTTGACATGGTATCAGAGCACAGGTGAAGCAAGAGAGCAGAGACGGAAGTGCCCAGCACTGAGCAGAAGAGGGAGATCGAAGAGTTGCGTAGGCAGCAGATAGAATCCCCAGAGGGTTGCACAGTCTAGTGCCAGGAGGGAAAGATTTTCGTGGAAAAATCTCTCTATGAGTGAGTCGACAGAGAGTAAGATTTCCAGACCGAAATTTGCTAGTGACAAAGGGAACAACATAGAGCAGTCTTCAGCCAGGATGCAAATTTTCTACAGCAGCTTGCTAGTGCAGAAAAGCGTTGAAAGGAGGAAGAAGGAGCACATTGAAGGAATTATGACCTCAAAGAATTTCTTGCCAGTAAATTCTAATTTCCCTCGAAGAAGTAGTAGCAACCGACATTAATTTCGCTCACTCCAGCAGGGAGTGCGTAGAGCCAGTTGCGTAGAGGGTTAGAGGCAGCATTCGACATTTGTTTGGGTGAGATGGCAGCAACCGAGCTGAGATATCAGGATCGTTTGGAGGGTGCCTCCAACGATGTGATCTGGAAGGCAAAGATCTCCTTGCTTCTGGATAAGCACGATCTCAAAACTTTTATTAAGAATGTGGTAGTTATCCCCATAGATTCAGATTCATTGAAGGCCTACAAAAAGGATATGGAAAAAGCCAAAAGGTTGATCCTCGACGGAGTGAGGGATCACATAGTCTAACACATATCTGGCAAAGGGACTACCAAAGAAAAGTGGGTTGTTTTGGCTACGCTGTATGAGGGATCTTCCGAGCAACGAAAGATGTTCTTGGAGGAGAAGATGAGATCCACAATGATACAGAAGGGAGAGAGCATGGATCTGTTTCTTTCGAAGCTTCAAAAAGTTCGAGATCAACTGGCAGTTGTAGGATCAACGCCTCAGGCTACGGAAATGCTGAGATTGGCACTGAATTTCGTCTCAGAAAAATGGCAAGTCTTCGTCTAGAGTATCCTGGGCAGAGAAAAATTGTCGAATTAGGAAGGGATGTGGGTTGCTCCTCAACAGGAAGAGATAAGGCGAGACTTAGTCAAGTACAAGCTTGATGGCAACAGTAGCTATTGGACGAAGCCCAAGGAGGAGGAGAATGCAGCCCTGCATCGAAGGGGCAGCAAGAGCAGCATTGGCAGAAGAAGGACGTTTCAAAGATGAAATGTTTCCGGTGTGGTGAGATTGGTCACTATGCTACGCAGTGGTGAGCTTGATCACTACGCTACGCAGTGTCCTCTCAAGAAGAAAGACAAGGAAGAGAAACATGATCCATAGGCTGCAACCACAAGAATCGAGGAGTTTGCCATGATTGCCCACATACCTCCTGTTAGGTCTCCGTAGTTTGCAAGATTGGCAAGTACAAACGCTGCAGAGCCTACATCAAAACCACTTTGGAATCTGAGGATCTAGCCATCCTAGATTCAGAGAGGGATCTCTCTATGTATGTGCTTTCGAAGGATATTTCTTTAAGCTCAAGTATGATTTTAGGCTAGTTATGAAGAACAAAGTTGTTTGTTTGTTTTGGTTGGGCAGGATAACATGAAGATGAAGGAAGTCTGTATGAAGGGTGAAGGTGTAAGTGACAAAATGGTTCAGCTGATAAGATAAGCAAGGAACAGCATTAACCCATTGGGCTATGGAGTCATAATAGGATTTAATTGCACAGCAAGGTTCAAGAGTGGTCCATGGGGCAAGTCATCTATGTCAAAGGATCTCTTTAAGTTGATTTTATGAAATGATACAGTAAGAGTGTTATGAAGGAAGTAATCACACAAGAAAAACAAAGGACAGCCTAAGATCAGGTAAGTACTTTTAAACTAGCCTGCTTCTGATATACTTTCAAGAGAAAACATTAAAAACAAAGAATAGCTTAAGATCAAGTAAAGACTTTTAACTTAGCCTGCTTTCAGCATATTCTCAAAGGAAAACATTCATGATAAACATAAAAATAGTCTAAAATCAAGTAAGTACTTTTAAACTAGCCTGCTTTCAACATACTCTTAAGGGAACTTTTCAAAGCCACTGTTGGAGATAAACTAGAGGACAGGGCTAACCATAAACTTCTCTACCTCAACTTTAATTAGTAGACTTTTCAAGAACATTAAAAGACAATATCTCAAGTTGTACTCAGGAAACATGGGCTTACCAACACTTCACTAGTTATACTCTATTGAATTATCCTCAAATAAACAATCAGCAGAAAACATAAAGGATAAAGATTTATCAGTGAAATTTAGGGTACATTCAGAGGTAAATCCTAATCTATGTTTGTTGTTCTTTATCAGAGAAAGTGGAGAGAACGAAAACACAAAGAAAATAACAATTACAGTGAGAATAACATCACCATTGACATAGACCAAGATCCCATAAATCAGCTATTGTATTTGATGTTCAAACCAGTTACAATCTTCAAGTCCAGTGGGTCTTTACAGCTTCAAACTTCTCATCTCAGCTTATGTATCTTCAATTCCTAACAGGGCTACAGCATACTTCAATAGCTATTTACATTCAACAAGTATCCAAAGACCAACCTGTATACTGTCTTCTAGAGAAGTATTTATAGGAGAATGAGGAGGCAGAGTGAAAGAAAGGCCTATTTGTTCAATTAATGCAGAGTAAGAGCTTCTCGGCCTTTGAAGGGCCAAATGGAGAAGAAATGACATGTATTAACTCTGCTAATTGATTATTACATTAAATTTTATCAACTTCAGTCACTTTTGTTGACTTTGGGGCTTTTTGTAGGTTGGCCATTAATTCTGAGCTGTCTTTGACAAAATATCTCTGACTGTGTATTCATTATGTATTCTTTTGAGGAAATAAGCCTGTGGGTGGCAGTTTTGGCTTTAATTGCCTCACTGATGTGGCATTCGGAGGCTTCCTTTGTTGATTTGTCAATTTATGTTGCTTTAAACACTGTTGTAACTTTGATTCTGTGTTTTTAAGGCTTTATAATCATTTTCAGGCGTTTAAGCTTTTCCTGCTGATTTTTTAACAGATAAATAGCCCTTTTTTCCTTCAAACTATGCTTTATCTATTTACTATCGGGATTTAAACCCTTTGAATCTTTAATCTTTGCTTTTGTTCTCTTTATCTGTGTTCCTTGCCTTTAAACTGTAAGATTATGTTTTTAATCTTCAACCTTATATATTAATCCTTTAACTTTGACTATTCAAAGGGCTTTTCCATTTGATCTACTGTTTTAGTTTTTAACCGCTTTGTTTTTTTCATTTAAACTGTCCTTTGCCTCATTTAAATTGATTTAGACCATTGGTTATGCGCTTTCGGCCTATATCTGGACCGCGAGGGTCCTCATCTTTGGCCCTGTCCCTTATGAACTGTGGGGAGGGTTTCCACTTCAAGGACCATTACAAAACCTGCAAAAAACAACACAATATGTTATAAAAACCTGCGATGTGTGGATGAAACTGCTTCGAAGGCTTGCAGAGGCAGAGGAGCGTATGCAGAGGAGATGAAAAGCAGGTGGAGAAGGCTCTGTGGAGAAAATCCGTGAAAACCTGGCTTTAAAATGACTTTGGCGCGAAAAGGTAGATTGGCGGTTTCGCGAAAACAGCGAATGGTTTTCGCGTGGCCCTTGGGCGGTAAGTGGTTTTCAATAAAACGAACGCGATCCAATTGAGATGTGTCGTGTGGCCTTTGCAATACCGCCTATTTCGCGCGATTTTGGAACGTTAAATCTTGGACGCAACAATCACGCGATATTGATCGTAGACCGTTGGATCAGGGGGGGAATATCCAACGGCTACGAGGGAGCGCGATGAAGAGAAGTGCTCGGTGGATTGGTTAAGGGGAGGCCAGGTGTCAGCGTAGGATTGGGGGAGCGGTTTACGTAGTGGATGGTAGGTGGTCCTGTGAAGGAAAAGGGACTGGGAGCGAAAAGAAAGGGCTGCGGGTTATCGCATTGGTGGGAGAACAGAGGAAACGGGAGAGGAAAAGTAGCAAGGGCCAATGCGATGGGGTTTTAGGAATAAGCGCAGGGGCATGGTTCCATGGGAGGATAAGTGACCAGGGGCCAGGGTAAGGGTGCTTATCGCATCGGTGGTGGGGAAGGGGGAAGCGAGGTAAGGAATGACACCGATGCGACATAAACTTTGTAATGCGATGAGCGCTTAGCGCTTGGTCACGGGTGCAGGGACATATGAAGAAAAGGAGCTCGAGGCTAAGCCAAAAGGGGCTAAAGCCTGTTTATTAAGAAGAAAGCGGAATAAGAGGGTTTTATGTGTTTTTTATGGGTTTTTGGTGTTCCAGATGAAGTAAAAGGATTTTTTTTTAAACCAAATAAGAAAGGGTTAAGTGGTTTTAAAGGGTTTTGCGAGGGGAATAAGGATAAATGAGAGAGGAAAGTGAAATTTTTACAAGGAAAATGAATGATATAGGGGCATGAAATGAGGAAAATGGAGCTTTTTAGGAAACAGTTTTCTTTGGGAACAGCAGGTTTTCTTGGTGGATTTTTTGAAGGGAACAGCAATAAAGAACAACACTGCTAGGGAACAGCACTTAAGCAACAGCATTGTTTTAAGGAATAGCAGGTTTCAAAAATGAGTAATTTTCTATGAAAATAATCTCTTGAAGGCTCAAGACCTGTTTTAGCATCACTTGTTATGACAAAAGTTATTGATGGCTAACAGTGGCTCCACTTGGGGATGGCAGCTCCTTTGGAGGTGTCAAGAATTTCAGCAATCTTATCTCTGGGATGCAAACCGGTGCCTTATCCATTGATAACCTGCTTCTTCTTTGATCATGCCGCTTTAAAAGGTGATCAGTACTTACATCAAACAGAATTATTTCCCAAACAACTACCTACACAGCCTACTGTTCCTAACATTTTTTCTTCAGAAGGTGCACTTGGACTTGCAAACCTTTGTCATCAACATTTTATTCTTTTATTGAAAGCAAGAAACTAATCTAAATCTACCTTTATTTTTTCCATGAGTTCAGATTAAGCAGTTGAACTCATTAATTCTCTACCTAAGCTATTATCTCCCAGGATTAAACGGTCTGGCAGATTTTATTCTCTATTTTCTAAAACAGAAATTTAAAACACAGCCAAATCAGGTTTAGACTGTCTGATTTTCCATGGTGTCTATGGCTGTATGTACAAGCTGCACATAGACTTTATTTGCAGAAATTTGAAAACAAAACTGTGAAGACTTAAGATCTGAAAATCAAAAAGTATCCTTCATTCTTTTTTGCGGCTCTGATTTTGATCTTTTTAGAGTTGTTCTTTCTTTCTATTAGTTCAAATTTTGAGCATATTAGAACCAATTCCTCATCAAACTTTACAGGTTCAGGATTTAAGCTTGTTTGAACCATTGTTTTCTAACCTAATCTATTCCACTGATAAGCCAAGATTAAACAGTTTGACAAATCTTCTTCACTAACCTATCAGCAGAAAATTGAAATCTATTTTAGTCATGATTAGGCTGTATGACTAAATAGCAGTGTTTTCTCAAGTAGTGGCATTTAAGCTTGCACACTTTCAAATTTTTCCTTCTTTTTTGGTATGGGGCTGTACCTTTCTTCTTTTATTTCTGCCCTCTTTTTCTCTTTTTCTTGTTTTTTTGTATTTTTCTTTTTCAAATTCAAAAAGCAGTGTTATATACAATGAACAGAAAGCTCTGAAACTTAAAATATCAGCTAACAAAAGTAATGTTTGAGAACCCTACCATTGATAGGACCTCCAAAGTATTCAGCTCCATCCAATTCTTCTAGAAAGAATGCATTGTTTCCAATGGTAGATTGAATGAGATAAGGGCCTTGCCATAAATTGTCAAATTTTCCATGTTTGCCCTTATCTTCTCTTCTTGAATCCCATTTCAAAACTTTATCACCAATCTTGAAATCACTTGCCTTGGTTCTTTTGTCAAGCAGCTTCTTGATGTGTTCTTGTAGTTGTTGTGCTCTGATGTATACTTCCTCTCTGGTTTGTTGTAGATGTATGGTCTGGTTTATTCTTCTTGTTACATCATCATCTTCAAACTGTACTTCTTGGATCAACTTCATGATTGGCACTCCCAAGCTGCTTGGAAATATTGCATCAGTCCCATAAACTAGCTAGTAGGGAGACATTCCAATGGATTTTTTAATGGTTAGTCTGTCTGCCCATAAAGCATGTACTAGCTTATTGTGCCATGATTTTCTGTTATCTTCCAGCAACTTCTTGATAATGTTTACCAAACTTTTATTTGAGGATTCAGCAAGCCCATTACCTTGGGGGTAATAAGCTATGGAATGTCCTAATATAATCGGATACTTATGACAGAATTCTACCATCTTTTTAGACCCAAATTTAGCAGCTTTATCAGTTCTGATCTTTCTAGGACAGCCAAATATAACCAGTACATGGTTTTCAAAGAATGAAATGATGATTGAGTCTATGGCATTCCTAGAGGGGATGGCTTCTATCCACTTGGTAAAATAGTCTATTGTTGTGAGGATCCATCTATGTTAGGCAGATGAGGAAGGATGGATTTCCCCAATGAAGTCTAGACTCCATTGCTGAAAAGGGGCTTCAACAATGATTGATTGCAGAGGTAAAGGAAGCAGCTTTCTTTTTCCTTCAAAGATTTGGCATTTGTGACAGGCAATAATCATTTTATGGACATCTTGAAAGAGGGTGGGCCAGTAGTAACCAGCTCTAAGGATTTTGTTAGCAGTTGATTTCCAGTAGAGGTGGCCTCCACATTCTCCTTCATGAAACTCGTGCTTGATTTTATCTGCATCATTCTCAGGCAAACATTTAAGCAATAATCCACTAGCATTTTTCCAATATAACATTTATTCAAAATGTAGTAATTTGCAGCTTTTAACTTTAAGAATCTTGCCTTTGTTTTAGACAAACAAAGAAGGACATTAAGATTGAGCAAAACATACAAAATGTCAGCATACCAAGATGAATTCAGAAAATGATCTTCAATAATGGGAGCGGAAAACTCTTCCTGTTCATCTAATGCATTAAACATGTTTATATCAAGAGCTTGAAAGTTGGATTCTACCATAAGTTTTGCTAGTCCTTGACCTTTTATGAGCTTAGTGGGCTTGATCTCTAAGTCATACTCTAAAATTACAGCAATCCACTTTCCTCTTTTGCCATCTGAACCTTGGGTCAATATGTCTTTTACAACTGAATGAGGCACAAATTCTACTATGTGAGAGTGTAAAATATAAACTCTGAAGTCTTTTAAGGCTTTGACTAAGGCAAAAGCTTGTTTTTCCATTATATTGTACTTCAGAGGTGCATCTCTTAACGCCTTGCTAAAAAATGCAAATGGCTATTCTTGTCCATTCATGTTTTTCTGTAATAGGCCAGCAGCTACTGTGTATTCTGACGCAAATGAAAAAATGAAGAAATCCTTTGTAAAATTAGGACTAATAAGAACTGGTGTTTTGGTGAGTGTTTGTTTTACCAGTTCAAATGATTTCTTTGCTTCTAAGGTCCATTTGACTCCTCCTTTTTTAAGCATATTTGTTATGTTTCTAAGGAGTTCAGCTAAATTGGGTATGAACCTTCTCAAGAAATTTATCTTTCCAATGAAAGATTGAAGTTCCTTGATGTTTCTAGGATGGTTGATTTGCAATATGTCATCAATCCTCTTTGGATCTATCCTTATTCCCTCTTGTGATATGATATGTCTAAGAAGTTTACCTTCTTGGAGACCAAACAAAGTTTTCTTTGGATTCAAGGACAGTCCAAATTTTCTGCATTTTTCAAAGACCATTCTCAAGTGTATTAGGTGTTCTTCATCTGTTTTTGAATAAACAGTGATATCATCTAAGTAAATCACTATGAAGTAACCTATTTCTTCTGAAAATGCAATATCCATGGCTCTCTGAAATGTGGCACCAGCATTCATTAAACCAAAGGGCATTTTCAAATACATGAAAGTACCCCAAGGTGTAGTAAAGGTTGTTTTGAGTTAATCATCAGGATGTACCAAAATCTGATTGTAACCTGAGAAGCCATCTAGCAAAGAAATTCTTTCAAAACCAACTACCTTTTGTAAGATATGATCCATTTTGGGCAAAGGATAGTTGTCCTTCAGTGAGGCTTTGTTTAAGTTTCTAAAATCAATGCAAAGCCTTATCTCTCATGCTTTCTTCCTAACTGATACAAGATTAAATACCCACTCTGAGTATCTAACAGGGACAATAATTCCAACATCATACATTTTTTTTATTTCTTTCTCTACCAAAGGTAATTGAACAGGGTTGATTCTGCGCAATTTATGTTTAAAAGGTTTCTCGTTTTCTTTGAGGGGTATCTTATGCTGAATTATTTCTGTATCATATGATTTCAGATCTTCATAGTTCAGTTTGATATGAACTGGCAGTGTTTTGGACAGTTTAATCATTTTGGGCTTTTCCTCACTGCCTATGTTGCATTCTTCCACTTCAAATTCTATGGGTTCCAATTTTGGCTTCTTGGCCACATCATTCAGGTCAAACAATTCCTCTAAAGGGACCAGTCCTTTAGGCAAGCTTTGGTCTTTAGATTGCAACACTTCTAAGTCTTCATCTTCTAAATCTGTGCTAAATTATGTTATCTGTTTGGGTTCATTTGTTAACAGATTTATTTCAGCAATCTCTGGAGACTTTTCTTCTTCAGTAAGTAGGTTTTGTTCAGTAAGACAGTCTTCATCATACTCTGAATCTGAGTTTGAGATTTCAAATTCATTTTTGGACTGTAGAAAGTCTTCTATTTGTTTGTCTTTATCAAAAACTTGCCAATACTTTTCATTATCTGAGACAGCTGGTCTATATTTGACTTGGGTGGTACATTGCTTGGTTTCATAAGGTGTAAGACAAGTTCTAGCAGCAACGGCTAACCCATTGGCAAGGACATTTTGGTTTCTTCGGACAAAGATAAGTTGAAATTCATCGAATGTTTTTAACAAGTCCATGGCATCATCTCTATAGGCTTTAAGTCTGGGATGTTTAGCACTGTACTCCCCATTTACTTGCCTAATAACTAACTCTGAGTGCCCATGAACTTTTATTCTTTTGGCCCCTAATTTTTTCAATAAATGTAGGCCTAAAAAGAGAGCTTCATACTCAGCTATATTGTTTGTACATTGAAAATTTAACCTATAGGAATGCCCCTCAGCGTGATTGTTTTCAGTGTTGCATAACCATATGCCTGCTCCTGCATCATTTTTAGTGCAAGACCCATCAAAACTCATGCTCCAAAGAGGACTGTTTTCAGATTTGTTATTTATTTCATTGTTGTCCTCCCCGTCTTCTTCATCACTCTGTTTCGTACAAGGGTCTGCATTACGTTTTTCTGTGGTTTGTTCCTCAAGATTTTCAATGTTTTGAGGTTTTGTTCTTTGATTTCCATGAATTGCATCATTTTTATCACTGTTTTGAACCTTAAGACCTGTAATATGCTTGCTGAAATTTTCTAAATCAGCAAATTGCCCTTTAGTTTCCTCCTTACTTTCCTCTTCATCATTTGCTACCACTATGTTTGGATGTGTAGTGACCACTACATTGGATGATGTTTCATTGACTAACCCTTGCTCATTAGGAATATCATCATTATAAAGAATGAATGAGTCAAAGTCATTGTGTATGGAATAAAGAGGAGAATTCTCTAGTCTTTCTTGGTTACTCACCATGTATTTCATGTGTGTTTCCCTATAGAGTCTTCTAGGTTGACTAAAGACAGGGATGGTGGCATAAGTCATAACCATCTGCATAGTACCTTGTAACTTAGCACCCCATGACCTTGAAAGGAGCATACCATATTTGGGGGGTATATTAGCCACTACAATGTCCATCACTAAGCTCTTGGCTGATATTTGGGCTAAGTTAACACACAGATTCTTTATTAGGCCTAGGCATCTTACCCTACTTGAATCAAAGGAATATAAATCTTTCTAGGGTCTAGTTACCTCTAAGCCTAATCTTTCCATTATTACCTTGGGCATGAGGTTGTGTGATACTCCAGAATCAAGCATGGCATTATGCAAAATATTATCATGGATGTTCAAACTGATGTAAAACGGAGGAGTAGTTCCTTCTTGAAATTTTCCTTCAATTTTTGGTCCAAAAATGAGTTCTGGGGTATCATCATTTAAGTTAACTATGTCATGAACATCTTCTATGTTCAAAGCCTTCAAAATCTAACTTCTATATATATTTTGAGTGACTAACTCAGTAAGTGGGACAAAGATTTTGATTTTGGAGATTTCATTCTCTAGGCTAAAAGGAATCTGATGTTTTAAAATGTTTAATTCAGCCTTGTTAGTCACTCCTTGTTCAGCAAAATCAACTTGTTGATTTTTAGTACTTACAGCAGTTAAAATGGTTTTTTCAGGAGCATTCGCTGAGATGCTAGTGTTGTTGGGGTTAACACTCTGTTTTTCATTGGCTTGGGTGTTTTTCCCTTTGTTTGGATCAGAATTTACAGCCACTGTTTTATGAATTTCTGTTGTCTTTTTGGAAACATTTTCAGGGTTGTTTTTGGCAGATTTATAAGAGGTTTTGTTCCTGGGAGTTTCTTGATTCTTTTTACTTCTTAGGTCATATTGTTTAGGTGATCCTATGATGGCATTTTCAGAGTATTGTTCATAATAATCAGTTTCTGGTCTTCTGTCATCATAAGGTGTATATAGACTTTGTTTTCTTTCATGGAGGAAATCAGAATCCTCATTGCTTACTCCCATCATGTTTATGTTATCATCCTCTGTTTGTTCATTGGTTTCTTCATCCTCATTCACATAGTTTTCTTGGAAAGGAGGTTTGATCTGTTGATCATCCTCTCTTTGTCTATTTTGAGGTTGATTTCTCTTAAAGTTGTGATTTTGATTTTGAGATTGAATTCTGTTCTGGGGAGCTGATTGATTTTCTCTAGATTGTGCTCTCTCAAGTATGCTTGTCTTCTTCATCATTTCCTCCATCATTCTCTCCATTTTTGAGCTAGATGTGGAAAGTACAGTTTCCTCCCTAAATGATACTTTCTTTTCATTCCTCATCCTAGCTCTTTTTTCAATCAAATTTACTTCTACAGCAAGAGCTCCCTTCTGCATGTCTTCCAAAGTCGAGGGATCTCTTTCTCTTAGCTGATAGGCCATTTCAGGATCAAATCCCTCAGGAAATTTGGCCAAAGCTGAGCCTTGTGGAGGTTTCAAATCTGGAGGCAGTGCATTATAAACACTATTGAACCTAGTGCAATAATTTTGAACACTTTCCCCAATGTTTCTTTTGAGGTTGCTGTAATCTGAAAGTATTTGGAGAGGGTTTTTTCGGACTTCCCATTTGTTTAGGAATAATTGATGGAGAGCTTGGAGGTCATTAATACTATTAGGGGTTAAGCTTTTGAACCATTTTCTTGCTTCTCCCCCTAAACTTTGAGCAAACAATCTGAGTTTGACAGTTTCATCATCTATCTCATTTCTATCAAAATAGTCATTCATCTTGTCCACATGTTGTGAAGCAGTAGTAGTAGCACCACTGGCATCATATAATGGAATCTTGGACTGATAGTCCTGTGGTAGATTGACTAAAGGTAAAGGGAGGACTAAGGAAGTATACCATGTTGCCATGATAGGAGGTTGTGGAAAAAATGGGGGGTTTACAGGTGGAGGATGTAAGATAGGAAGGGGTTGATGGAATGGAGTAGTTTGAACAGTGGGAGTATGGATGACAGCAGTGGATGGACCAGCGAGAGACAGTTGAAGAGATCTAGTGTTAAATTTGGACAACTAGGTCCAAACTCCATCTTGTGATGCTCAGATGAAGATTCCAATATTTGTATTGGATTCCTCTTTCGGAGAGGTGTAAAATAGATATAAAATTGATTTTAATCTGATGAGCAGAACATTTATTTTGAATTTATTATTTATAATAAATTTAAGTGTAGGTCGACCTTAAGGTTTTACACCCCCAACAGATGTGTCACACACCTCAATGATGGATATAAATACAGTGAACGTTGGAGAGCTTTTCACTCATCTCATCCACACAATTCTCATTGGATACGAGCATCTAAGAAGCAGTTCTCACGTGGGAAAAGGACGAAGTAGCTGCAGCTGGAAAAAAGACGAAATTTCTGCATTTAGGGTTTCTGGACGAAATTTTCTGCAGTTAGGGTTTCTGGGCAAGTTTGACCAGCGTTGACTTTGGTCAACGCATGGTCCGTTTGCGCTGAAATTTTGTGGAGAGTTCGATTTTTGAAGGCTGTACTCATTGGCACAAAAATCGAGGTCAAAAGGTTGACCGAAGTTGGAGGTGCGTTGACTTTATTGTTGCTGCCCTGCGCTGACTTTTTCTGGACTGCATTGACTTTTATGGGGTTGACTTTGAGTTGACTGGATGATTGATTTGAGGACTGTTGTGACACATTTTGGGTTGGCCGATCAAGAAGACTTTATTGGTTGAAGCATCCTGCTAGCCGCCGTAACGCACCAACACATTCCCCTGTTTCTGGTTTGTCTTCTATAGATCCACTGGTATGTTCTATCAGCATTTTTACTTAACTGTTTATGTGATTGCTGTTATAAAAATAAAGTTGCATCAAGCATAGAACATCTACAAAAATTTACATGGTATCAGAGCTGAGGTGAAGACAAGCCCTAACTTATAGCAATCACCAAAATGAGTTCCACAAGTTATGGCTTCAAGGAGGATGACAAGCTGACTGGAAGGGATGACTTCCATGCTTGAAAGATGATATTAGATCTCAAATTGGAAGACCATGATCTCATGGACTATGTACTGGGTAAGATACAAGAAACTCCATCCACTGCTACTGTTGCTGCTAAAACCAAGTATAAGAAGGGGGAGATCAAAGCAAAGCTAATGATCAGGGAATCCATACATAAAAGTTTGGTTGCCTACATATCTGAGCTAGGCACATCCAAGGAGATGTATGATAAGCTGATACAAATGTTCAAAGTAAACAATGCAAACCAAGTGCTATTCTTCAAGAATCAATTGAAGAATCTGAAGAAAGGCAGGGATGAGTCTGTCCAAACATACTTTCTGAAATTGACTGAGATCAGGAACAATCTACTGGCTATTGGGGAGACAATAGCCGATCGTGAGATGGTACTCACCGCACTTGGAGGGCTCTCATATGAATGGCAAGTATTCAACACTACCATTCTCAATAATAATACAATTCCTAACTTTGACGAGCTACTATCAAGATGCATGCAAGAAGAGACAAGAATGAAAGAATACGAAAATGACAGAAATGCTGCCTACGCTGCTCATTCTAGAAAGAAGAACTCTGGTGGTCCTAAGAACAAAGGAAGAGCAAGGGCCCAAGGAAAGAAGGGCAAGTGTTTCACTTGTCATAGGCCTGGTCACTATGCTAGAGAATGTCCTTTCAAGAAGGATTCTCCCGATAGTGATGACAACAAAAACAACCGGAGGAATGGAAATCAAAGAAACGACGGGTCCAAAGGAAAGAGGAAGGCTCCCTCTGGCGGAAACAATCAACCTTTCAAAAGGTCTAGAAACTCCAGGTATGAGGAGTCAAATGTTGTTGATAATAGAAAAGAATACATTCTTGTATCTGCCCTCTCTGCTGCATCCCCGCCCGACACTATGGATGTCTGGCTGATAGATAGTGGTGCCTCAAGACACATCACTGAGTTCAAGGAAGCACTCTCTGACATGGTTGAGAAGGATACTAATCTAGAAATTATCCTTCGAGATAATGCCACATGTCCCGTGAAAGGGACAGGGACAGTGACCCTCCACTTGTCTCAAGGACAAGTTCTACATTTGCAGGATGTACTCTATGTACCAAAATTGAAGAAGAACCTTGTGTCTATATCAGCCATGGAAGACAAAGGTTTCAATGTGGCATTCATTGATGGAAAGGTGCGCATGTGGAAAAATAATCTCAAGGAAGCTATCGTGATTGGTTTTAGAGTTGGAACACTCTACCAGGTTGAAGGAAGTCCACTAGGAGCTATGACATGTGATACTATCCGACAAATTGAACTATGGCACCGGAGGTTTGGACACCTTCATTACAAGGCCCTTGCCGAAGCAAGGAAGGTGGTGACAGGGATGCCTGATTTTGGAAAAAATCATGAAGGTGTATGTAAGGGTTGTGCCGAAGGAAAGCATACAAGGGGACCTTTCCCCTCAAGTGTCACAAAGACATCTGATATTTTGCAACTGGTCCATTCTGATCTATCTGGTATGCTACCCGTGACATCCCTGGGAGGATGTTCTTACTATATGACATTCACTGATGACTTCTCCCGCAAAACCTGGATATACTTCTTGAAGAAGAAGGATGAGGCTTTCATGTGGTTCCGTACCTTCAAAGCCTTGGTGGAAAATATGACGGGGAAGAAGATCAAGATTTTGAGGACCGACAATGGCACTGAATATGAGTCAAATGAGTTCAAGGACTTTTGCAGAGAAGCTGGCATTAAGAGGGAGACTACTACTGCCTATACTCCTGAGCAGAATGGCGTTGCTGAACGAAAGAACAGGACCATTGTGGAAGCTACCCGTGCCATGCTATGTGACCAGGGTCTACCAAAGTTTCTGTGGGGAGAAGTTGCGAATACTGCTGTATACATTCAAAACCGATGCCCTCATTCCGCCCTGGACTCCAAAACTCCCGAAGAGGTTTTCACTGGTAAGAAACCTGACATCTCACATTTTAGAATTTTTGGATGTCCTGTTTATTTTCATGTGCCAAAAGAAAAGAGAAGTAAGCTGGATGCTTCTGGGAAGAAAGGAATGTTTGTGGGCTACAGCAAAACTTCTAAAGCCTATAGAGTCTATGTACCTGGTCAAAGGGAAGTAGAGATATGCCATGATGTCACTTTTGACGAAGATGCTTCCCTGAAGAAAGTAGTAGATCTTCCGAGATCTGAGGAAAATCATGAAGCAAGGCCTAGAAATCAAGAAGAACCGCAGGATGAGACAATGCCTGATGTTGAAGGACCAATGGACCCAATCAATCCATCTCCTTCACTGAGAAAGAGACCATCATGGCTCAGGGACACTCTCGAAGATGCCGAGGGACATGCTGCCCCGAGGGGGACATTCCGAGAAAGCAAGAAGCCATGTAGATACCAAGGGTATCTGGCTGCCATGAGTACTATTGTACAATCTGAACCTGGATCTTTTGAGGAAGCCGTAAAGCATCAAGTCTGGAAGGATGTTATGCACGAAGAATATGAGTCCATAATGAAGAATGATGTCTGGGATGTGGTTCCAAGACCGAAGGACAAATCAGTTGTCACCGCAAAATGGCTCTACAAGATCAAGCATGGATCTGATGGAAGTGCTGAAAAGTTCAAGGCAAGATTTGTTGCCCGTGGCTTCTCTCAAAAGGAAGGAATAGATTATGATGACATATTTGCACCTGTGGTACGATATACCACCATTCGATCAATCATAGCCCTTGCTGCTACGCAAGGATGGAGTCTTCATCAGATGGATGTCAAGACCGCTTTTCTGCATGGTGCAAAAAAAGAAGAGGTGTATGTAGAACAACCTCTGGGGTTTGAAGTCCAGGATCGGGACACACATGGTCTGCAGGTTGAAGAAAGCCCTCTATGGGTTGAAGCAAGCACCCAGAGCTTGGTACGAGAGGATAGATAGCTACTTGATGAAGCTGGGCTTCACTCGAAGTAATGCTAATCCGAACCTTTACTTCAAGGTTGTCCAAGGGAAGCCTCTCATTCTGGTGCTGTATGTGAACGACCTCTTCCTGACAGGTGCTGACCCTCTCATTCATCAATGCAAGAGGGAGCTTGCTACTGAGTTCGAGATGAAGGACCTAGGACTGATGCACTACTTCCTAGGCCTGGAGGTATGGCAGAGACCTGGAGAGATTTTCCTTTCTCAAGGAAAATACATTGTGAAACTTCTGGAACGATTTGGTATGGTGGACTGCAAGTCCGTGTCAACAACAATGGAACTCAACTTCAAGAAGTTGAGTGGCAGCGCTGCTGGGCCCGTATTAGCAAATTCTACTGAGTATCGTCAACTCGTAGGGGCTCTGAGGTTCTTAGTGAACACCCGTCCAGATATATGTTTTGCAGTGAACACTTTGAGTCAACAGATGGTTGAGCCTCATCACTTTCACTGGGTTGGTGCCAGGAATCTTCTGAGATACCTTCGAGGCACGACAAACCATGGGCTGAGATACACTACCGGGAGCGTGACACTCCGCGGATATACTGATGCCGATTGGGCTGGCAGTGTGATGGATCGTAAGAGCACATCAGGATGCTGCTTCAATCTTGGTTCTGCTTCGATTTCATGGATGAGCAGGAAGCAGAAGTTGGTGGCTTTGAGCACCGCAGAGGCCGAATACATTGCAGCAAGTATGGCCTGTTGTGAAGCAGTTTGGTTGTGAAATCTCTTTAGTGAGTTGTTTGGACATGTGCTAGATACCACCGTGTTACTCTGTGATAACCAGAGTGGGATTCGCTTGACCGAGAATCCTGTGTTCCACGACCAATCCAAGCATATTGATATCAAGTACCATTTCATCCGGGATATGGTACAGCGAGGCGCCGTAAGGCTCGATCATATAGGAACTGATGAGCAGGTCGCGGATATTCTCACTAAGCCCCTGGGGAAGGTCAAGTTCCTAACCTTCCGTGAGAGACTTGGTATCGTGGAACAACCCTATGATGTGGGTCCTGTTGGACAATGAGCTCGAGGAGCTCTGGGCGGCTTTGGGGACAGCTTCTTGGAGCTATGAGCAACCACAAGGCTAGGCTTGCCAAACCTTGTTGGTGTGCCTGGACCCCACCGTTGTGATTATTGAGTTGGTTCACCTCTCATTATCTATGCCCCGTATGCATCCTACCCATTGAGTTCAAGGCTCATGGGAAGTACCTCTCATTTGGCCAATGAGGTGGGAAAAGCTAGAGACTAGTAGCAAAGACTGATGGATGCATCAGAGATTGCCGTACTCTCTATCTAGGATGGCACGGTCCAACCACTTGATCTGGGATCAAGTCTAGTGAGGTCTCGGACCTCCGCCTGACTTCGGGTCAGATGAACCAACTTCGGGTTGGTTGGAGACGACTCTTTGTGAGTCCGATAGAGGTTTTGACCTTTGGGCTGAATCTGTCAGCCGAGAATGATGTCTTTGTGACCGACCCACTTCTGTTCTGAAATAAAGAGGCCAACAAAGCAAGTTACGATGGGATGACGCACGATGTTTGATTGCACTGGTGGATGGAGTTCTCCCTAGTTGAGAGGGAGTGTTAAATTTGGACAACTAGGTCCAAACTCCATCTTGTGATGCTCAGATGAAGATTCCAATATTTGTATTGGATTCCTCTTTCAGAGGTGTAAAATAGATATAAAATTGATTTTAATCTGATGAGCAGAACATTTATTTTGAATTTATTATTTATAATAAATTTAAGTGCAGGTCGGCCTTAAGGTTTTACACCCCCAACAGATGTGTCACACACCTCAATGATGGATATAAATACAGTGAACGTTGGAGAGCTTTTCACTCATCTCATCCACACACTTCTCATTGGATACGAGCATCTAAGAAGCAGTTCTCACGTGGGAAAAGGACGAAGTAGCTGCAGCTGGAAAAAGAACGAAATTTCTACAGTTAGGGTTTCTAGACGAAATTTTCTGTAGTTAGGGTTTCTGGACAAGTTTGACCAGCGTTGACTTTGGTCAACGCATGGTCCGTTTGAGCTCAAATTTTGTGGAGAGTTCGATTTTTGAACGCCGTACTCATTGGCACAAAAATCGAGGTCAAAAGGTTGACCAAAGTTGGAGCTGCATTGACTTTATTGTTGCTGCCCTGCGTTGACTTTTTCTAGACTGCGTTGACTTTTCTGGGGTTGACTTTGAGTTGACTGGATGATTGATTTGAGGACTGTTGTGACACATTTGGGTTGGCCGATCAAGAAGACTTTGCTGGTTGAAGCATCCTGCTGACTGCCATAACGCACCAACACATTCCCCTGTTTCTGGTTTGTCTTCTATAGATCCACTGGTATGTTCTATCAGCATTTTTACTTAACTGTTTATGTGATTGTTGTTATAAAAGTAAAGTTGCATCAAGCATAGAACATCTACAAAAATTTACATCTAAGATGAGAGAAACCAAAATTGTGAATGAAATGAAGGTCAGGTGGAGTGGTTTCTCTACTACCAGGATGTTCACCACTATGAAAGGGTGAGTGTGGAGACTCAAAGTCTATCTAATCTATATCATCAAGTGGACCTAGTTCTAAATGGGTTTCTTAAGTCAACTTGTGTATTTTGCAGAGCTAAGAAATTTTCGGGAACAGAATTAGCTCTATGGACTAGTCCGACAACAGTTGAAGTTTTAGGCTTAGGAGACTTCCTAAGGATACTTTCTGGATTATCAACTGTCTCAGGAGGATTTGGGTCAAGATAGGCTCTAGTATGAATTCTTTTAGAAGCCACTATGTGGTGTTTTCAAACCTGATGATAAGAAAAGTTCAACCAAGTATGACAATCTTTAATAGGCTAACTGATCTTTAGCAAGAAAACTTAATCCTCAAAGTTTCCTTGACTGAGTTTGTATGATGTTATGATAGAATGGGTTTCCCAGTGGAGTCTTTGGTCAATTCAGAATTGTGGAGTTGCCAGGTGGAAATTTCTAGCTTTAGAAGGTAAAATGTTTTATGGTCCACCACCAGTAATTTATCTAAATACCAATCTGAAATGTTTTGGGTTGGCTGAGTTTTTTACAGTCCTATGGCTGTGAGAGTGTCCTATATCTGTTTCAACACTTAGCTACGGTGATGAGACAAACAAAGTTTGCTCTATGGCTCACTCTCTGATTTCTTCAAGGTTTACTCTATGGCTCACTAGCTGATTTCTTCAAGGTTTGATGAGGGTCTGTTAGAATCCTATGGGTTACTTAGATTGTCATTGATTCAGACAAGTCCTATCATGATCACCAACATGTTGGAAGTGCTTGAAGAAAGCTACTCTTGCTTGAATGAATACTGAGTGTTTTGTTTTAAGGATTTTACTAAGAAATCTCCCCAGTATGGTCGTCAGTCTGTTAGGTCTCCGTAGTTTGCAAGATTGGCAAGTACAAACGCTGCAGAGCCTACATCAAAACCACTTTGGAATCTGATGATCTAGCCATCCTAGATTCAGAGAGGGATCTCTCTATGTATGTGCTTTCAAAGGATATTTCTTTAAGCTCAAGTATTATTTTAGGCTAGTTATGAAGAACAAGGTTGTTTGTTTGTTTTGGTTGGGCAAGATAACATGAAGATGAAGGAAGTCTGTATGAAGGGTGAAAGTGTGAGTAAGTGACAGAATGGTTCAGCTGATAAGATAAGCAAGGAACAGCATTAACCCATTGGGCTATGGAGTCATAATAGGATTTAATTGCACAGAAAGGTTCAAGAGTGGTCCATGGGGCAAGTCATCTATGTCAAAGGATCTCTTTAAGTTGTTTTATGGAATGATACAGTAAGATTGTTGTGAAGGAAGTAAACACACAAGAAAAACAAAGGACAACCTAAGATCAGGTAAGTACTTTTAAAATAGCCTGCTTTTGACATGCACTTAATAGAAAGACACAAAGTAACCTAAGATCAGGTAAGTACTTTTAAACTATCCTGCTTCTGATATACTTTCAAGAGAAAACATTAAAAACAAAGAATAGCTTAAGATCAAGTAAAGACTTTTAACTTAGCCTGCTTTTAGCATATTCTCAAAGGAAAACATTCATGATAAACATAAAAATAGCCTAAGATCAGGTAAGTACTTTTAAACTAGCCTGCTTTCAACATACTCTTAAGGGAACTTTTCAAAGCCACTATTGGAGATAAACTAGAGTACAGAGCTAACCATAAACTTCTCTAGCTCAACTTTAATTAGCAAACTTTTCAAGAACATTCAAAGACAGTATCTCAAGTTGTACTCAGGAAACATGGGCTTACCAACACTTCACTAGTTATACTCTATTGAATTATCCTCAAATAAACAATCAGCAGAAAACATAAAGGATAAAGATTTATCAGTGAGATTTAGGGTACTTTCAGAGGTAAATCCTAATCTATGTTTGCTGATCTTTATCAGAGAAAGTGGACAGAATGAAAACACAAAGAAAATAACAATTACAGTGAGAATAACATCACCATTGACATAGACCAAGATCCCATAAATCAGCTATTGTATTTGATGTTCAAACCAGTTACAATCTTCAAGTCCAGTGGGTCTTTACAGCTTCAAACTTCTCATCTCACCTTATGTATCTTCAATTCCTAACAGGGCTACAGCATGCTTCAACAGCTATTTACATTCAACAAGTATCCAAAGACCAACATGTATATTGTCTTCTAGAGAAGTATTTATAGGAGAATGAGGAGGTGGAGTGAAAGAAAGGCCTATCTGTTCAATTAATGCAGAGTAAGAGCTTCTCGGCCTTTGAAGGGCTAAATGGAGAAGAAATGACATGTATTAACTCTGCTAATTAATTATTACATTAAAGTTCATCAACTTCAGTCACTTTTGTTGACTTTGGGGCTTTTTGTAGGCTGGCCATTAATTCTGAGATGTCTTTGACAAAATATCTCTGATTGTGTATTCATTTTGTATTCATTGTGTATTCTTTTGAGGAACTAAGCCTGTGGGTGGCAGTTTTGGCTTTAATTGCCTCGTTGATGTGGCATTCGGAGGCTTCCTTTGTTGATTTGTCAATTTATGTGGCTTTAAACACTGTTATAACTTTGATTCTGTGTTTTTAAGGCTTTATAATCATTTTCAGGCCTTTAACCTTTTCCTACTGATTTTTTAACTGATAAATAGCCCTTTTTTCCTTCAAACTGTGCTTTATCCATTTACTGTCGGGATTTAAACCCTTTGAATCTTTAATCTTTGCTTTTGTTCTCTTTATCTGTGTTCCTTGCCTTTAAACTGTAAGATTATGTTTTTAATCTTCAACCTTATGCATTAATCCTTTAACTTTGACTATTCGATGGGCTTTTCCCTTTGAGCTACTGTTTTAGTTTTTAACCGCTTTGTTTTTTTCATTTAAACTCTCCTTTGCCTCATTTAAATTGATTTAGACCATTGGTTATGCGCTTTCGGCTTGTATTTGGACCGCGAGGGTCCTCATCTTTGGCCTTGTCCCTTATGAACTGTGGGGAGGGTTTCTGCTTCAAGGACCATTACAAAACCTGCAAAAAACAACACAATATCTTATAAAAACCTACGATGTGTGGATGAAACTACTTCGGACGCTGGCGGAGGCGGAGGAGCGTATGCAGAGGAGATGAAATGCGGGTGGAGAAGGCTCTATGGAGAAAATCCGTGAAAACCCGGCGTTAAAATGACTTTGGCGCGAAAAGGTAGCTTGGCGGTTTCGCGAAAACCGCGAATGGTTTTTGCGTGGCCCTTGGGCGGTAAGTGGTTTTCAATAAAAACGAACGCGATCCAATTGAGATGTGTCGCATGGCCTTTGCAATATTGCCTATTTCGCGCGATTTTGGAACGTTAAATCTCGGACGCAACAATCACGCGATATTGATGGTAGACCGTTGGATCTGGGGGGGAAGATCCAACAGCTACTAGGGAGCGCGATGGAGAGAAGTGTTCGGTGGATTAGTTAAGTGGAGGCCAGGTGTCAGCTTAGGACTGGGGGAGCGGTTTATGTAGTGGATGGTAGGTGATCCTATGAAGGAAAAGGGACCGAGAGCGAAAAGAAAGGGCTGGGGGTTATCGCATCGGCGGGGGAACAAAGGAAATGGGAGAGGAAAAGTAGCAAGGGCCGATGCGATGGGGTTTTAGGAATAAGCGCAGGGGCATGGTTCCATGGGAGGATAAGTGACCAGGGGCCAGTGTAAGGGTGCTTATCGCATCGGCGGTGGGGAAGGGGGAAGCGAGGTAAGGAACGGCGCGATGCGACATAAAATTTGGGGGAGCAGTTTATGTAGTGGATGGTAGGTGATCCTATGAAGGAAAAGGGACCGAGAGCGAAAAGAAAGGGCTGGGGGTTATCGCATCGGCGGGGGAACAAAGGAAATGGGAGAGGAAAAGTAGCAAGGGCCGATGCGATGGGGTTTTAGGAATAAGCGCAGGGGCATGGTTCCATGGGAGGATAAGTGACCAGGGGCCAGGGTAAGGGTGCTTATCACATCGGCAGTGGGGAAGGGGGAAGTGAGGTAAGGAACGACGCCGATGCGACATAAACTTTGTAATGCGATGAGCGCTTAGCGCTCGGTCACAGGTGCAGGGACATATGAAGAAAAGGAGCTGGGGGCTAAGCCAAAAGGGGCTAAAGCCTATTTGTTAATAAAAAAGCGGAATAAGAGGGTTTTATGTGTTTTTTATGGGTTTTTGGTGTTTCGGATGAAGTAAAAGGATTTTTTTTTAAAACCAAATAAGAAAGGGTTAAGTGGTTTTAAAGGGTTTTTCGAGGGGAATAAGGATAAATGAGAGAGGAAAGGGAAATTTTTACAAGGAAAACGAATGATATGGTGGCATGAAATGAGGAAAATGGAGCTTTTTAGGAAACAGTTTTCTTTGGGAACAGCAGGTTTTCTTGGTGGATTTTTTGAAAGGAACAGCAATAAGGAATAGCACTGCTAGGGAACAACACTTAAGGAACAACACTCTTTTAAGGAACAGCACTGTTAAGGAACAGCAGGCTTCAAGAATGAGTAATTTTCTATGGAAATAATCTCTTAAAGGCTCAAGACCTGTTTTAGCCATCACTTGCTATGACAAAAGTTACTGATGGCTAACACCCCCAAGGGAGAGGTGGGGTGATCTAGTACTGTAGTTCCAGAGAACTGCAGATGAGCAGGATCCTTGAGGAGTCCACCTCTTGGATCAATACCTTGCTACGGGAGCCCATATCAGAAGTAGCAGGATGGACCAGTGTTAGTTGGTGCAGAGGAGTGTCTGGGTGACAGCGCAGTGGCTAGGAACACCAAAGACTGAGCAGCGCAGAGCAGAGTTGATAGCAGTGCAGAGTCAGTAGCAACGCAAAGGCTTCAGAGGGTCAGCGCAGAGACTAGCAGCAATTAGAACTCCAGTGACAGATGCATCATGCAGAACACCTTTGGCTCAGTATTTTGGACGTTTTTCTGTTGCAACAACAATAGAGTTGCAGTGCAGATGCAGTTGGCAGCATCATGAAGGGTCAACAGCAACACAAATGCAGCATTTGCATAGTAGTTGGTGGGAAAAATTGTGATATATCAGCAACATAGAGGGAGATGATACAGAGCCAGGGTGATGCTTCAGCGGGTTGCATTACTAGAGCACATTCCTCGCTAAGAGGGAGTGTTGATTTCTAGTAGCATCGGATGTGCTAAGCCTTAAAATTTGCAGGGAGGCTAGGAGTCAAGACACATGCATTCCACAATACCCAAAAATCGTTTTGGGAAATTCCACCTGGAGACAGTTTTATTAAAATAATTAATTATTTTTAATGGATGCCTAAGTCTAAACTTAGGAAATCAAAATAATTAAAGGGTATTAATGAAACTGGGTGTGAATCTTCTAGAAAAAGACGGAGATCTAGTCAATATGATCTGAGCCATTGATTAAAATTTAATTTGGGTCATTGATTGTTCAACGAGAAGATTATAATGACTTCGATGGGCATTTGGAAGACACATCAAGTGGAGATCAAGAGATCGATTTCTCAAGAGAGCAGCACGGCAGTTGTCGAAGAAGTCATCCGGGAGATTTATTGAAGGGAGGGGCAGGGATAGTTTTCCTGTTGGAGGTTTCCTGGTCGTGGAATACATTACAGGGAAGGCAGAGAGATATCTAGAGAGGTTGTGCAGTGCACGTTGGGCAGTGCAGAGCTACGTTGAGGCAGTGCAGAGCCTCTGAGGAGATTCACAGATCTGCTGAGGAACAGATCAGATCAAGTGCCGAGAGCCGGGGTGTGAGATCGGAGGGCCAGAGAATCGAACATCCAACCAGCAGATTAATCAATCGGAGGGAGTGACGCAGTCCCTCTCAGTTGTGACGCAGAGCAGCACAGTGACTGCGTAGAGGCTACACAAAGACAGCTTGGGGCTAGCCATTTCGGGGTTGGATCAGTGTCGGATCGCCAGTGATAGTGTGAGGTAGTTCTCACTAATTTTTCTGCCAATCAGATTCGCCGTATTGGATTTCCAGTTTGGGCATCTAAGATTGTATTCAAAAACTATTGTTTAATATACAAACCGTCAGCTGCTGCACCGGTTTTCCTGCATTGGGTTTTTCTGAGGACATTGTCCAAAAACAACAGTGTCATGTTTGTTTATTTCTTCTTGCTCAGTTCTTGTTTACGCATATAATTTAATTAGTGAATGTTGCAGTTGTATTTACTTTGATATTTACAATATGACACAGTAGATAACTTGCATGAAATTAACAGGTAGGAGAAGTAATATCAAATTGCTGCAGTAGAGATTTGGGTTTCCAAATTTTCACAGACATCAAGGATCAGTTTTCAAGAAGGCATCAAAGAAAAAGATATACATTGAAGAGGGATCTACATTGAAGAGTTAAACCCTAGATCTAAGGAGGAAGTCTACATTCAAGAAGAAGTTTGCAAAGAAGTTTCAAGCCATCTCAAGAGACCTCAAAGATCCTCTCTCTCAAAATTGAAGGATTTATACATCAAGCTCCTTCCAAGAAAAGGCAAGATCAAAGCGGTGATATTCATCTTCAAAGATTCTAAAGATATCTCTCTCTTGTTGAAGCCAGGTCAACATTCTTGAAGACATCATCAAGCCATCATTGATTCATCATCAAAGGTCTAAGGTGATCTACCTTCTTATTCCACTCTTGAAGGAAATTATCTTCATCAAAAAGGACTCTCCCAAATATCTACATCATCATCAAATTCAAGGAGAAAGTGTTGAGAAATTTAGGGCACTTAACATTAAAAGATTTCTCTTTATTAGTTACTGCTTGTGAATGCATTTTTACTTATTCAGATTAGGATGTTCTTCATCTCTGTTATTAGTGTTCTTCTTCATCAAACAGGAACGAAAGCATGAACATAAAGTAAACAAGAGACAAAGCATGTAGGCTATGAGCCGAGGCCAAAACCTCTCACTTTTTGAGAGGAAAACCCGCATCAATTCTTCTTATAGAGATTTCAATTGACGAATACCAAGACCATGACCCTTGACCTATTTAGCCCCTCCAAGCCCAAGACATTGGCTTCCTTGACTGTCTTCTTCTCCTTCCATCTTCTTCTTTCACCAGGGAAAGCATAATGTATATCTTCATTGCTATCATCATTGTCATTGTCATCCTTGTTACCAAGAATGTAACATTGTGCTATTATGAAGACCGAACCTAGTTACACTTTTCAACACTCCCTCTTAACTAGGGAGGTATTCATAATGGTACTTGGTCATTCTCAATCTGAATAATTTCTCATAAGAAGAATCGGATTGGTAACACATTTGTATACCATCATATCAACCAACATTCTCATAGTGCAAGGCCTTGACTAACAGCTCCATCTCTCCACGAGATCTTGAGCCCCGATGCTAGCGAGGCCAATGATTTATAGACCCCTTCATCCTTGTCTCTCTTGGAACATACCCCACCCGAGTTCTCTCAGAGTATGTCCAGGACTATTCTTATCTTGGATTCCCAATCCTCAAAGAATAGTCGTCCTTTCCAGTTTGGGCATCTAAGATTGTATTCTTATCTTGTATTCTTATCTTGGATGCCCTAATACATCCTCAAAGAGTATCGGATGCCAGATGATTATCCAAGCCTCCATTTTGTCTTCCCAGGTGAAGACCAGAATGATTTGTCTATCTATCTCTCTCCTCAGGGCCTTCACTAAGACTTATGGTCGTTAGTCCTGGTCTAGAGCATGACAAATGAAATAGAGAACCGTATTTGTCACTCCCTCTTAATTAGGGGGGATATATTCCAATAAAGGAATGTACCTAAGCTCCCTCTTGGATTAGGAATTTCCAAGTTTCTACCAAGTAAGAAACTGGTTTCCAGGCTCCCTCTTAATCAGGGACCTACAACAGCTTCTCAAGTGTAAATAATAGGACAACCAGCTGCTCAAAAGGACTCCTTCCTTCGATGTCATAAATTTCTACTTTGTTATGGAGTCTTCATCTTTTGGGATCTCTTCATAGGGCACAGACCATCCATCATTTTCATCCATGAGTCATGTCATCATTCCATCGGAGTGTGATCCATTAGTCTTCTCATCTGGCTTAGCTTCATGTCATGTTGCTATCTCCATACCATATTACTTTCAAGGATCTTTCATCCTTCCATATGGTTATCAACGGTGGAAGAAATCTTCCCTTTGGCAACCCTGCATAAGCCCATCCAGATATCGTTAAAATAAAGATGAACACTTAAATCAAAATTACCTTTGTGATGGTCTTTTATCATGACATCTTTCTATAGGTATCACCATCCTTCAATCATGTTGACACATCTTCCAAAGATATGCATTGTCAAGGGCCTCCATCTTTTCCAGACTTCCATCAGAGCTTCCATATCTTTCTGGGAGACTTCCTTGTTAAGTCTTCTTGGTCTTTGTGACTATTGATTTCCTTTACCATGGTTGCATATCTCATGATCTCTTCCTTCCTTTCTTCACACATTTCATTCCCAGGAGCTTCAACCAGAGTTCCTTGATTGTAGTCAACCACCTCATATTTTATATGAGGACATATTATGTTGATTTCATCTAGTGTGAACCATGCCTTACATCAACCTTTTATAGGAGGAGATTCCTTTTTCCTTCGATCATGCTTCTCAAGATAGAAGTAATGATCCATGTTACCTGCAACCATGGGACATCACGATATAATATTAAATACAAGTATACATACCTCATTTGCCTTTAAGTCATCTAGGCTTCTTTTAGCAGTATCCTTGATTGAGAAAATCTTCAACCCTTTGATTTGCTTCATCTCTTATGTCATCATACCATCATCCCATGAATTCCACAAGTTGGAGTTCCTAATGAAACACTTGCTTCCTCTCTAGATTAGTGAACCCTTTGATGAGGATTCCATCAGAGAATATTGAGGATCTTTCATTTCCTCATCCAGCAAATATTTCCTTTCGATGTAGGATGAGCCCTGTCCTGGATGACTTCTTCCTTCCAATGAGGTTCCCAAGAGCTATATCCTTCAGATTTGATTGCATTGGATTTAGTTCCTCCTGTCAATCATGATTACCCATGGTGATGTCAGGATCTCTTGCTTCTAATGCTTTCATGATGCCATATTGCATCTTATTATTTATTACAGCCATATCCTATGAAAGATCTAGGAGCTATGACAAGACCTTTTGTGAGGGAGACTATCTTAATTATAGTAAAGATCTCTTACTCATATATTCCCTAGGTCTTCTTTCTTCAACTTCCTCCATCTTTCCGGTGATATGAGCTTTCTTCCCGTAATATATGAGTCCTTTAACTTTCAATACTCTTACCCACAACTTGTCTTCTTATATCTAGCGTAGAAGCCACAAGTTGTTAGATGAGGTAACTTTCTTGTCCATTTGGACATTTGTTACCTTGAACATCAGAACATTGATGATTATCCTTTTATCATTTCTCCTAGATCTCATAATTGAGATTCTATATGACCTTCTTTACTGCATCTTCAGAGAATATATCTTCTAGCTTATCATATATCTCTTTGACATCTCCAATCCTGCTACATAGGGATGTGGGGACCTTTGACTGATTTCTTAAGAATCCTTTGAGCCCTTTGATCCCTTTACATGTATTCAGATAATGCTTGACCTTCGGAGACTTTTCCATAGATATGATCAATGACTTCACTTCCTTCGAGGATTATGTCTATCCTCCTTTTTACATGCAAGAAACTTCGATGAACCATCCAGCTTACCGAATTTGATTGTAGAATAAAAGTTACTTATAGTTTTTGGAGATGATAATGCCTTTTTGTCTTCAAGATGTTTAGACTTGCTTGAAATGCTTCTCTTGGTTGTCTATGTCTTGTGCTATTTGCATTGAAGATCCTTTAGCTTGATGAGATGACTAACATTTTTATTGTGCTAGCTCAGATTACTGTCTTACTTCTGTCAAATACCGAGGTCTCATTATGGTACTGAAATCGTTCTTTTAAGATAGCACTATATTACTGTGATTGCACTGAGAGTATGTCGAGATCATATTACTGTGAATTCTCCAAGATTGTGGTGATTGCACAGGAATCATCTTAACTGAAGCAGCACTGAATCATATACCAACATATAGTATCAAAGTGGGTGATTATAGTAGTGTTATTGTAGATAATACCAAACCTGAAGTAGCACTCTGAACTACACCAGGTATGTCGAGAAGTATAGTAGTTAGACCACTGAAATGAGGTTGTCAAAATATTCTTGAAATTAGCCCGAGATGATATGAACTGTTGACTGTGACATTTGGACTGTGATTCCTTCTCGAAATTTCAGAGAATCTTTCTTGGACTCGCTTAGATGTCTTCTTGAAATCTGATCCATGAGTGTCTCTTAGATGCCCATCCTTAACTGTCACCTTCGCTCTGATACCATGTTGAGAAATCTAGGCCATTCAACATTAAGAGATTTCTCTTTATTAGTTACTGCTTGTGAATGCATTTTTACTTATTCAGATTAGGATCTTCTTCGTCTCTGTTATTAATGTTCTTCTTCATCAAACAGTGACCAAAGCATGAACATAAAGTAAACAAGAGACACATCATGTAGGCTATGAGCCAGGGCCAAAACCTCTCACTCTTTGAGAGGAAAACCCGCATCAATTCTGCTTATAGAGATTCCAATTGACGAATACCGAGACCATGACCCTTGACCTATTTAGCCCCTCCAAGACCAAGACACTGGTTTCCTTGACTGTCTTCTTCTCCTTCCATCTTCTTCTTTCACACGGGAAAGCATAATATATATCTTTATTGCTATCATCATTGTCACTGTCATCCTTGTTACCGAGAGTGCAACATTGTGCTTAGATTGCAGCACCATCATAACAATATGACAAAAATAGCACTGAAGTCCAATGTTGTAGTAAGACCGTATACATGTAGTACTTGTAGCACACCGAGCCACATCACTGTATCACTATAATGTCACCGAGCCACAGGTACTATACTGAGATTACTTGTTAAAATTGGACAACTAGGTCCAAACTCCATGTTGTGATGCTCAGATGAAGATACCGATATTTTTATTGGATTCCTCTTTCGGAGAGGTGTAAGATCCATATAAAATTTATCTTCATCCGATGAGTAGAACATTTGTTTTGAATTTATTATTTATAATAAATTATATGTGCAGGTCGGCCTTAAGGTTTTACACCCCTAGCAGATGTGTCACACACCTCAATGATGGATATAAATACAGTCAAAGTTGGAGAGCATTTCATACTCACTCAACACACATCTTCTTCTCTTCTCTGATTTAGTACGAGCTCCTTGGAGGACGATTTCAGCTCACACGTGGGAAGAAGGACGAGTTACTACAGCCAAGAAGAAGGACGCAATTGCTGTAGCTAGGGTTTCCTAGGAAGTTTGACCAGCGTTGACTTTGGTCAACGCATGGTCCAAAGAGGCTAATATTTATTGGAGACTTCGATTTTAGGAGGCCGTGCACATTGGCACAAGAACCGAGGTCAAAAGGTTGACCGAAGTTGGAGCTGCGTTGACTTTTATGTTGCTGCCCTGCGTTGACTTTTCTGGACAGTGTTGACTTTTCTGGAGTTGACTTGTATTGACTTGGTGACTGATTTGAGGATTGTTGTGACACATTCTGGGTTGGCTGATCAAGGAGACTTTGTTGGTTGAAGCATCTTGTTGACCGCCGTAACGCACCATCACATTCTTCTGTTTCTGGTTTGTCTTCTATAGATCCACTGGTATGTTCTATCAGCATTTTACTTAACTGTTTGGGTGATTGCTGTAATAAAAGTAAAGTTGCATCAAGCATAGAACATCTACAAAAATTTACATGGTATCAGAGGTGAGGTGAAGACAAGCCCTAACTTTAGCAATCACCATCTAAGAAAATGGGTTCTACAAGTTATGAATTCAAGGAGAATGACAAGCTGACTGGAAGGGATGACTTCCATGCTTGGAAGATGATATTAGATCTCAAATTGGAAGACCATGATCTCATGGACCATGTACTGGGTAAGATACAAGAACCTACATCCACTGCTTCTGCTGCTGCTAAAACCAAGTATAAGAAGGGGGAGATCAAAGCAAAGCTGATGATCAGGGAATCCATTCATAAAAGTCTGGTAGCCTACATCTCTGAGTTGGGCACATCCAAAGAGATGTATGATAAATTGATCCTAATGTTCAAAGTTAACAATGTGAACCAAGTGCTATTCTTCAAGAATAAATTGAAGAATCTGAAGAAAGGCAGGGATGAGTCTGTCCAAGCATACTTTCTGAAATTGACCGAAATCAGGAACAATCAGCTGGCTATTGGGGAAACAATAGCCGATCGTGAGATGGTACTCACCGCACTTGGAGGGCTCCCATATGAATGGCAAGTTTTCACTACTACCATTCTTAATAATAGTACAATTCCTAACTTTGACGAGCTACTGTCAAGATGTATGCAAGAAGAGACAAGAATGAAGGAATTCGAAAATGACAGAAATGTTGCCTATGCTGCTCATTCTAGAAAGAAGAACTCTGGTGGTCCTAAGAACAAAGGAAGAGCTAGGGCCCAAGGAAAGAAGGGCAAGTGTTTCACTTGTCATAGGCCTGGTCACTATGCTAGAGAATTTCCTTTCAAGAAGGATTCTCCCGATAGTGATGACAACAACAACAACCGGAGGAATGGAAATCAAAGAAACGACAGGTCCAAAGGAAAGAGGAAGGCTCCCTCTGGCGGAAACAATCAACCTTTCAAAAGGTCTAGAAACTCCAGGTATGAGGAGTCTAATGCCGTTGATAAAAGAGATGAATACATTCTTGTATCTGCTCTCTCTGCTGCATCCCCGCCCGACACTATGGATGTCTGGCTGATAGATAGTGGTGCCTCAAGACACATCACTGGGTTCAAGGAAGCACTCTCTGACATGGTTGAGAAGGATACCAATCTGGAAATTATCCTTGGAGATAATGCCACATATCCCGTGAAAGGGACAGGGACTGTGACCCTCCACTTGTCTCAAGGACAAGTCCTACATTTGCAGGATGTACTTTATGTACCAAAATTGAAGAAGAACCTTGTGTCTATATCGGCAATTGAAGACAAAGGCTTCAATGTGGCATTTATTGATGGAAAGGTGCGCATGTGGAAGAAGAATCTCAAGGAAGCTATCGTGATTGGTTTTAGAGTTGGAACACTCTACCAGGTTGAAGGAAGTCCATTAGGAGCTATGACATGTGATACTATGCGACAAACTGAACTATGGCACCGAAGGTTTGGACACCTTCATTACAAGGCCCTTCCCGAAGCAAGGAAGGTGGTGACAGGGATGCCCGACTTTGGAAATAATCATGAAGGTGTATGTAAGGGTTGTGCCGAAGGAAAGCATACAAGGGGACCTTTCCCCTCAAGTGTCACAAAGACATATGATATTTTGCAACTGGTCCATTCTAATCTATCTGGTATGCTACCCGTGACATCCCTGGGAGGATGTTCTTACTATATGACATTCACTGATGACTTCTCCCGCAAAACCTGGATATACTTCTTGAAGAAGAAGGATGAGGCTTTCATGTGGTTTCGTACCTTCAAAGCCTTGGTGGAAAATATGACGGGGAAGAAGATCAAGATTTTGAGGACCGATAATGGCACTGAATATGAGTCAAATGAGTTCAAGGACTTTTGCAAAGAAGCTGGCATTAAGAGGGAGACCACTACTGCCTATACTCCTGAGCGAGAATGTGGTGTTCTTGAACGAAGCACGGACCATTTGTGGAAGTTTGCCGTGCCATGCTATGTGACCGGGGTCTACGCAAAGTTTACGTAAGGAGAAGAGCACATGAAATGCTGGCACGTATACATTTCAAAACCGATGCCCTCATTCCGCTCTGGACTCCAAAACTCCCGAAGAGGTTTTCACTGGTAAGAAACCTGATGTCTCACATTTTAGAATTTTTGGATGTCCTGTTTATTTTCATGTGCCAAAAGAAAAGAGAAGTAAGCTGGATGCTTCTAGGAAGAAAGGAATGTTTGTGGGTTACAGTGAAACTTCTAAGGCCTATAGAGTCTATGTACCTGGTCAAAGGGAAGTAGAGATATGCCATGATGTCACTTTTGACGAAGATGCTTCCCTAAAGAAAGTAGTAGATCTTCCAAGATCTGAAGAAAATCATGAAGAAAGGCCTGGAAATCAAGAAGAACCGCAGGATGAGACAATGCCTGATATTGAAGGACCAATGGACCCTATTGATCCATCTCCTTCACTGGGAAAGAGACCATCATGGCTCGGGGACACCCTCGAAGATGCTGAGGGTCATGCTGCCCCAAGGGGGACATTCCGAGAAAGCAAGAAGCCGTGTAGATACCAAGGGTATCTAGCTGCCATGAGTACTATTGTACAATCTGAACCTGGATCTTTTGAGGAAGCCGTAAAGCATCAAGTCTGGAAGGATGCTATGCACAAAGAATATGAGTCCATAATGAAGAATGATGTATGGGATGTGGTTCCAAGACCGAAGGACAAATCAGTTGTCACCGCAAAATGGCTCTACAAGATCAAGCATGGATCTGATGGAAGTGCTGAAAAGTTCAAGGCAAGATTTGTTGCCCGTGGCTTCTCTCAAAAGGAAGGAGTAGATTATGATGACATATTTGCACCTGTGGCACGATATACCACCATTCGATCAATCATAGCCCTTGCTGCTACACAAGGTTGGAGTCTTCATCAGATGGATGTCAAGACCGCCTTTCTGCATGGTACAATAAAAGAAGAGGTGTATGTAGAACAACCTCTGGGATTTGAAGTTCAGGATTGGGACACTCATGTCTGCAGGTTGAAGAAAGCCCTCTATGGGTTGAAGCAAGCACCCAGAGCTTGGTACGAGAGGATGGATAGCTACTTGATGAAGCTGGGCTTCACCCGAAGTAACGCTGATCCGAACCTTTACTTCAAGGTTGTCCAGGGGAAGCCTCTCATTCTAGTGCTGTATGTGGATGACCTCTTCTTGACAGGTGCTGACCCTCTCATTCATCAATGTAAGAGGGAGCTCCCTGCTCAGTTCGAGATGAAGGACCTAGGACTGATGCACTACTTCCTAGGCCTGGAGGTCTGGCAGAGACCTGGAGAGATTTTCCTTTCTCAAGGAAAATACATTGTGAAACTTCTGGAAAGATTTGGTATGGTGGACTGCAAGACCGTGTCAACACCAATGGAACTCAACGTCAAGAAGTTGAGTGGCAGCGCTGCTGGGCCCGTATTGGCCAATCCTACTAAGTATCGTCAACTCGTAGGAGCTTTGATGTTCTTAGTGAACACCCGTCCAGATATATGTTTTGCAGTGAACACTTTGAGTCAACAGATGGTTGAGCCTCATCACTTTCACTAGGTTGGTGCCAAGAATCTTCTGAGATATCTTCGGGGCACGATAAACCATGGGCTGAGATACACTGCCGGGAGTGTGACACTCCGTGGATATACTGATGTCGATTGGGCTGGCAGTGTGGTGGATCGTAAGAGCACATCGGGATGTTGCTTCAATCTTGGTTCTGCTTCGATCTCATGGATGAGCAAGAAGCAGAAGTCGGTGGCTTTGAGCACCGCTGAAGCCGAATACATTGCAGCGAGTATGGCCTGTTGTGAAGCAATTTGGTTGCGAAAGCTCTTTAGTTAGCTGTTTGGACATGTGCTAGATACCACCGTGATACTCTGTGATAACCAGAGTGGGATTCGCATGACTGAGAATCCTGTGTTCCACGACCGATCCAAGCATATTGATATCAGGTACCATTTCATCAGGGATATGGTACAGCAAGGCGTCGTAAGGCTCGATCATATAGGAACTAATGAGCAGGTCGCGGATATTCTCACTAAGCCCTTGGGGAAGGTCAAGTTCCTAACCTTCCGTGAGAGTCTTGGTATCATGGAACGACCCTATGATGTGGGTCCTGTTGGACGATGAGCTCTGGGAGCTCTGGGGGGCTTTGGGGAGAGCTTCTCGAAGCTATGGGCAACCACAAGGCTAGGCTTGCCAAACCTTGTTGGTGTGCTTGGACCCCACGGTTGTGATTTTGAGTTGGTTCACCTCTCATTATCTGTGCCCCGTATGCATCCTACCCATTGAGTTTAGGGCTCATGGGAAGTACCTCTCATTTGGCCAATGAGGTGGGAAAGGCTAGAGACTAGTAGCAAAGACTGATGGACGCATCAAAGATTGCCGTACTCTCTATCTAGGATGGCACGGTCCAACCACTTGATCTGGGATCAAGTATAGTGAGGTTTCGGACCTCCACCTGACTTCGGGTCAGATGAACCAACTTTGGGTTGGTTGGAGACTCTTTGTGAGTCTGATAGAGGTTTCGAACCTCTGGGTTGAATTTGTCAGCCGGGGGATGATGTCTTTGTGACTGACCCACTTCTGTTCTGAAATAAAGAGGCCAGCAAAGCAAGTTATGGCGGGATGACGCACGATGTTTGGTTGCACTGATGGATGGAGTTCTCCCTAGTTGAGAGGGAGTGTTAAAATTGGACAACTAGGTCCAAACTCCATGTTGTGATGCTCAGATGAAGATTCCGATATTTTTATTGGATTCCTCTTTCGGAGAGGTGTAAGATCCATATAAAATTTATCTTAATCCGATGAGCAGGACATTTGTTTTGAATTTATTATTTATAATAAATTATATGTGCAGGTCGGCCTTAAGGTTTTACACCCCTAGCAGATGTGTCACACACCTCAATGATGGATATAAATACAGTGAAAGTTGGAGAGCATTTCATACTCACTCAACACACATCTTCTTCTCTTCTCTGATTTAGTACGAGCTCCTTGGAGGACGATTTCAGCTCACACGTGGGAAGAAGGACGAGTTACTACAGCCAAGAAGAAGGACGCAATTGCTGCAGCTAAGGTTTCCTAGGAAGTTTGACCAGCGTTGACTTTGGTCAACGTATGGTCCAAAGAGGCTGATATTTATTGGAGACTTCGATTTTAGGAGGCCGTACACATTGGCACAAGAACCGAGGTCAAAAGGTTGACCAAAGTTGGAGCTGTGTTGACTTTTATGTTGCTGCCCTGCGTTGACTTTTCTGGACAGTGTTGACTTTTCTGGAGTTGACTTGTATTGACTTGGTGACTGATTTGAGGATTGTTGTGACACATTCTGGGTTGGCTGATCAAGGAGACTTTGCTAGTTGAAGCATCTTGTTGACCGTCGTAACGCACCATCACATTCTCCTGTTTCTGGTTTGTCTTCTATAGATCCACTGGTATGTTCTATCAGCATTTTACTTAACTGTTTGGGTGATTGCTGTAATAAAAGTAAAGTGGCATCAAGCATAGAACATCTACAAAAATTTACATTACTGTACCAATATAATGTCACACTGGTATGCTGAGAGGTCTGAAACCTATTCCTGCACCCATCCAAGCCTTCTTCCTGTACCCATCCAAGCCTTCTCTTCCTATACCCACCCGACTGACTTCTGTAATGTAGACCGAAATTTGTGCCCTAGTCTGAACTCATTTCAGAGAGATCCAAACTTGTCTTCTGTGATCTAAGCTGAGAATCTCAGAGAAATCCGAGTCTATCTGCTATAGAAGTGTGAGGTATCTTGGCTCCTATTTATAGTATTTTGTCCATGATATTAAGCCGACCTTTGCAAGTTAACGGATGTGACTTATTTATGTGAGCAAACATGAATATAATGTGCATCTTTGAGGCCGACATCAAGAGGAGAACCGTGCTTGTCTTGGAGGGCTTTCTAGACATCTTCTAAGTGTAACACAACTTCATTTACATGACTAATTATCTTTATGACAAGATGAAAAAATCCTAAAGACATCAAGAAGAAATCTTTTACCTATAAATAAAATTATTGCTCATGAAACCCATGATGCAAGTAGTACAATAAATACATTTTATTTTCCTTTATCTCTTCTTTACATAAAATCATAATTACATGTCATTATGAAGACCAAACCTACTTACACTTTTCAACAGAAAGCAAGCAGAAAAGAAAGCATCTACACAAGTATCTTTATGACTTCATCTGAATCTCTCAAAATGTCTTTTTGCAAGGAAAGCAACAGATTGGTTGGGTCTTCAAACTTTCTTGCATGGAAGAAAATGACAGATTTGAATCTTATTGAGAATGAAGTCATGAACCATATCAAAGGGTCTATAACTCTACCTTCAAAAGAAGACACTCAAGCACATGCCAAATACATGTAGGGATAAGTGTGAGCTCAGAGGATTCTTATAGAATCCATTAAGGACTCTCTCATCTCGTATGTATCAAAACTAGAAACTTCAAAAGAAATATATGACAAACTGGTGGAGTTGTTCTTTCTGAGTACTGCAGGAGAAGTAATCTCTCTAGGCAAGAACTCTACAAGTTAAGTCAAGGAAGGAATAACTTCATATTTCAGGAAGATCTCTCAAATACGAGATCAACTACAAGAATTGGGAGAAGTTATGTCTGACAAAGAAATGACCACAGTGGTATTGAATGCTCTACCAGAGGGATCGGGAAACTTCACTTCAAGTATATATGGGATGAAAGAAGCCACACCAATCCAAGATCTACGGTCTCTATGTAAAATAGAAGAGACTAGGTTGAAAGCAAAAGTCGATATGGGATCAAATGAAGAAAATCAAGCCTATGCTGCCAAAGTCAAGAGAAAGGGAAGATTTGGTAAGTTTGATTCTCAAAAGAAAAGGAGGAACATGGATAAGATAAGATGTTATGGGTGTAATGAACTTGGGCACTGTAAAAGAGATTGCCCTATATCGAATAAGGACAAGAGGAAAATGGAAGAAGCCTGTATCTTTGGAGAAATGGAAGAACCAGAGACAAAGAAGCGTAAGAAAGAAAAAGTGAGAGATCTCTACTATGATTGAGATAATCTTCTTCATTGTAAAGTATTTGTCAGCTGTATAATAGTAAGATAGGAAGCATTGTAAATTGGATAGATGCATCACATTAGAATTGACATCATGATAGAAGCATTGAGATAAGAGCACTTGTCATAGGGGAATGTCTGAAATAAAAATATGTGACAATCATGCTATGAAGGAAGTGCCTCTTGGAAAACCTCACTTGAAATGACATTCATGAAAGGAAAGGTAGTCATCTAGGTCAAGACTCATCATTCATTAATCATTTTTGGATATATGTGTTGTTAAGAATATTTTCTAATGGAATCCTCTTTGGATTCATTTGTTTTAGAAACGAAGCAAAATGTTTCATCAAGAATTCTAACTTGTAGAATGCAAGGGATTAGGATATGATGACATATTGATAGAGCAAATCAAGAGAATGGAGCTCTTTCATTCTAGGGAAAACCGTTATAGAAAGATGACTCAAAGGGAAAAGATGAGGTATGTATATATATGCTTATACTGAATATTATGAAGTCATGTCATATGGTTGCAAATAAGAATACTTCTATCCTTAGAAGTATGATCAAGAAAAAAGAAATCTCCTTCGATGCAAAGGTTGCCAAAAGGCATGATCAACATTAGATGAACTCAACATAATATGTCCTCATATGGAGTATGAGGTGATTGAATACAACTAAGCAACTCTAATCGAAAGCCCCTGGGAATGAAATAAAATGTGTAAAGAAAGAAAGGAATAGATTGTAAGAAGTGCAACCATGATAAAATCAAATCAACATCCTTGAAGACCAAGAAGACTTGATTGGAAAATCTCTCAAAAAGATATGGAGACTCTGATGGAAATCTGAAAAAGATGGAGACCCTTGACAATGCATATCTTTGGCAGATGTGTCGACATGTATGAAGGATGTTGATACCTATAGGAAGATGTCATGATGAAAGACCATCACTAAGGTAATTTTGATTTAAGTGTTCATATTTATAATTGAATAATATCTGGGTGAGCTTATGCAGGGCTGCCAAAGGGAAGTATATGCCTTCCACTGTTGACAACCATATGGTAGGATGTAAGATCCTTGAAAGAAATATGGTATGGAGATAACAGCATGACATTTATCTAGACCAAATGAGAAGAGTGATGAATCACTCTCCGATGAAACAATGACATGACTCATGGATGAAAGCGATGGATGGTTTGTGCCCTATGAAGAGATCCCAAAAGATGAAGACTCCATAAACAAAAAAGAAATGCATGACATCGCAGAAAGGAGTTCTTCAGAGCAACTAGATGTCCCATTATGTCCTGAAGAGTTGTTGCAAGTCCCTGATTAAGAGGGAGCCTGGATACAAGTTTCTTACTTGGAAGAAACTTGGAAATTCCTAAGCCAAAAACGAGCTAAGGTACATTCCTTGTATAGGAATGAGTACATTCCTTTGTTGGAATATGTCCTCCATAATTGAGAAGAAGAGATAGACACATCATTCTGGTCTTCCCCTGGGAAGACAGAATGGAGGATTAGGTAATCATCTGGCATCTGATGCTCTTTGAGGATGTATTAGGGCATCCAAGATAAGAGTAGTCGTGAAATGACCGATATTCTTTGAGGACTGGGAATCCAAGATAAGAATAGTCCTCGACATACTTTGAGTGAACTCGGGTGGGGTATGTTCCAAGAGAGACTATGATGAAGGGGTCTATTAATCATTGGTCTCGCCAGCATTGGGGCTCAAGATCTCGTAGAGTGATGGTGTTGTTAGTCAAGGCCTTGCTATGTGACAATGATGGTTGATATGATGCTATACAGATGGGTTACCAATACGATTCTTCTTATGAGATTCTTCAGATTGAGAATGACCAAGTACCATTATGAATACCTCCCTAGTTAAGAGGGAGTGTTGAAAAGTGTAACTAGGTTCAGTCTTCATAATGACATGTAATTGTGATTTTATTTAATGAAGAAACAAAGATGATAAAATGTATTTATTGTAATGCTTGCATCATGGGTTTCATGGGCAAGAGATTTTATTATAGGTCAAAGACTTCTTCTTGATGTCTTTAGGATTTTGTCATCTTGTCATAAAGATAAATAGAGTCATGTAAAAGAAGTCATGTTACACTTGTAAAAGGACACATTGTTTATGTAAAAAGTATACTCCAAGACCTTGTCACTAGGCCTCTCCAAAGTCATCTTAAATGTAATGGAAATCATTCTTGATAAAGTCGGCTTACCCTCCACAGATCATGTTGGCCTAGGAGCTAGGAGACAGTCACAATATATAAGAGACTGCGGTCTCATTGTAAAAACAAGAACTCAAACAAGTCTACAATAGAAGTGTGAAGTACAGTGCGAGAAGAGAAGGCTAAACAGCAAAGGAAAGGAGGCTACAAAAGGTGCGAAGAAAGGGAAGATCTACTAGGTGGCAAGGTCTTCTTGTTTCGGTCTTAAGTCTGCATGTCTATCTTGCATCAACTCAGAAAGACTGCACTGTGAAAAAGGGTTACTACAGCGTGAGGGATAGCTTGGTCTTGGGCTGTGAGGACATATAAGAAGAGCAAAAAGACGGCCAAAAGGGAGACTTCGAGAAGCCAAGGTTGGTATCAAAGGAAGACAAGTTGAAGCACATTGTTTAGGGTTGCTAGACTAGGGACCGAGCTTCAATAGTATAGGTGCAGTACAGTGCAGAAAAGGAGGAACGAAATAAGGAGCCGAGCAGAGCAGTGAAGGATAGTGACAAGGGTCTTGGAGAAACACTTGTGTCAAGGGTCTTTGGCATGGTCATGGTATTCGTCAATTGAAAGTCTATAAGAAGAATTTCTTATCGGCTTTTCCTCCCAAAGAGTGAGAGGTTTTGGCCTTGGCTTACAAGCCTAAATATTGTGTCTTGTGTATTTGATAATTGACTTGATGAAGAACATAATAATCTAACAAAGACAAGATCTAAGAGAAGGAAGCATAAAGTAAATCACAAGTAATTGTCAAGAAGAGAAATTGTAATAAAAACCCTAATTTCTCAACATCTTCCTGGCAGGAGGATCACACGGAGGGGTATCCAGGGGGTCCATGGGTTCCATGGGATCATCAGCAATACAAAACTCAAGACCCAGGAATGAAAGGACCTTCTAGATTATCCATGGCATCATCCTTCTTCTCAACATTAATAGGGAGAGAAGTGTCCCTTTCTTACCCAATGGCAATGTCTTCATCAAATGTCCCATCCCTGCTAAACTCTATATTTCTTTGACCCACGCACACATATTCTATAAGCTTTAGAATTTTCACAATAACCAACAAATGTACCTTTCTTCCCAAAAGCTTCCAGCTTCTTCCTCTTGTCCTTCAGTACATGAAAGTAGATGGGGGAACCAAAAATCCTCAAATGTCCAACATCGGGCTTGACACCTATGAAAACTTCTTTGGGGTCTTATCACCCAAGGCTTGATGAGTTGTCCCATTTTGAACATAGACTGCAGTATTTGCAACTTCTCCCCATAGAAACTTTGGCAGCTTTTGATCAAGCAACATAGCTCGGGAAGCTTCCATGATGGTCGTGTTTTATCTTTTAGCCACTCCATTTTGCTCAAGGATTTAGGGTATTGTTGTACTCTCCTTTTTGTTTCTCTTAAATTTTACATGCCTAAAGGCTGGAATGCAAATCATAGCAGATCCTGGAGCCATTTTCAGAGCAGCAACTGAGCTCGAAGGCCACTCAATCAAAAAGTGCTCTGCAAGAGCTCTCCAACGATATAAATAAGTCTCAAATCGGCTACCTGGACCAAGAGATGAAGATATTCAAAGAAGAGCCCGCAAAGTCCAAACCCTGGGATCATGTGATTCGTTATAAAATCAATTTTGAGAAAGGGACCAGAGACCAGAAATCCATCAATTGTCGGAGCTAGGGGCGTCTATTAACGGAATCCCATAACATAAATTGAACGCCCAGACCCCACATTCGTGAATCCCTATGACATTTTGCTAAATCAAATTCTCGAAGGATCCGGGAATAGACCATTTACAGAGGTGTTGCGTGTAGCCAAGGACTGGGGACCCTTCACTCTCTTTCGGTCGGACAAGTGGTAACGTGCCATTGGGAAAAGATGACACCAGCGATCACCTGCTGGGAGGTGGACACGTGCCAGGCAGTTTTGGAGTTTTCAGCACCATTCTCAACATGGAAGAGTCACCAAGTGGCAGTGACCCTTCCACATCTCTTAAACACAAAGGATTAAGGAGCAGCCACCTATGGAGAGGATCATCGCCCATCTTAAAGCAATCTCACTCGAGAGGAGCTCTAGCGGGTGGACAAGTATGTCGGTTAATGTTGAGAATTTGGAGGGCTAGTGATTAATTCAAAATTCTCTTCTTGATAATTACTTGTGAGGTTACTTGAGTTACTTATGTCTTCCCTTCGTTAGCTTGTTAAATCTTTCATCAAGTCAATTATCAAAAGACACGAGACACAAGAATTAGGCTCCTAGAGCCAGGGCAAGACCTCTCTCTCTTGGACAGGAAAGCCCACGAGAAATTCTTCTTATAGATCTTCAAATGATAAATACCATGACCAAGAAATAGACCCTTGACCTATATATGCATCCAAGACCTTGTCCTTACATCTTTGATGTCCTTCAATGCTAATCCTTCTTCTATTCACCAACTTGCACTGTTCTGCACCAATACTTCCTTTGAAACTTCAGGTACTTGAGATGTATATAAGTTGTAGTTAGGAAAGTAAATCACAGATTTACTTTCCTACTTTCTCTCACTTTCTCACTGCTCCTTTTTCTTTAGTATATCTACAAGATTTTGGCCAAACCACTATTCCAACTTTTCATGAATTGGAAATGAATACCAATGTTACCTTTAATCAGCTCTTTCACTTTTGGATAGTTCGCAAACCCTTCTCAGTTTGATCCGCACTTAACATAGGAACGTTGCCCCTTGAATGCTTCATTGTATTCAAACCCTATACATTGTAACCACTTTATGATTATATGCACAACCTTTGATGAACAGCCAGAGACAGTCTGCACTTCTACTCTAGAAGACTGCAGCAATTTATTACACTAAGATACCACGAGGATGTATCTTAAAAAGTCCTGAAGCTTATCAACAATCCGCACTGAAACTTCGACCAAAATTCCGCACTTTTGTTTTAGGAATGACCGAGAATCTTGTCTTCAAATGACCACAGAACAGGTGTATATATATAGGTGATTAAACTGTCTTTAGGCCGACCTGCCAATTAGCTTGTAGGCCGACTTGTCCAGCTGATGAAGGTCAACTTTAACACATCAATATAGCTTCTCTTTCAGCGTAGATTTGAGGGCTGACATAAGCTCTTCTTCCATGGATTCTTGGACAAGATCTTGGAGCATTTAGACTAGATCCTTCATACATAAGACACCTAATTATATTTATTCCTAGAAGACAAAAACCTAATAGACATCAAGAAGAAGTTTATTTAATCTATAATAAAATCTTGCTCATGAAACCCATGAAGCAAGAACAACAAATATACATTTTATTATCTTTATCTTCTTCTTTACATAAATACATAATTACATGGTCAATATGAAGACCGATCCTAGTTACACTTTTCCAACACTCCCTCTTAACTAGGGAGGTATTCACACAGGTACATGGTCACTTTCAAACCAAAGAATCTCATAAGAAGAATCGGATTGGTAATAGCATCTATATAGCAAGGCCTTGACTTACAGCCGCATCTCTCAATGAGACAATGGGCTACAATGCTAGCGAGACACATGACTTATAGACACCATAGTCATTGTCTCTCCAAGGTACCTGGAGTACGACCTTCTTGGACTATTCTTCTCTTGGGTAACCAACCCTCAAAGAATATCGGTCCTCGACTACTCTTATCTTGAATGCCCTATCTCATTCTCAAAGAGTATCGAATGCCAGATGATTACCCAATCCTCCATTCTGTCTTCCAGGTGAAGACCAAAATGATGTGTCTATCCATTCTCTCCACATGGCCTTCACTAAGACTTATGGTTGTTAGTCCTAGTCTAGTGCATGACACATGTATTACAGAATCAGATACGTCACTCCCTCTTAACTTGGGAAGGACATACTCCAAGTTTCTTCCAAATAAGAAACTTTACCACCAGGCTCCCTCTCAACCAAGGTCTTGTAGCAGCAATGGTGAGACACCCAGCTACTCATGAAGAATTCCTCCCCTTGATGTCATGGATATCGACATTGAGGAATCTTCAAACTTTGGCTCCATAGGGCACAAATCATCCATCACTTTCAGTCACGGGTCATGTCAACCATCAGAAAGTGATTCATCAATCTTTCTCATGTGGTCCACCATTATGCCATGTTGCTTCCCTTCAAATCATCTCCAAGTACCATACATCCTTTCTCATGATTGGCAACCCAGCACAAATTCATCCAGATAAACATATACATATGAACTTTTTAAAACAAAAGTTACCTTAGTGATGATCTTTCACCATGACATTTTCCTGTAGGCATCGGCATCCTTTATTCAGATTGACACATCTCCTAATGATATGTTTTTGTCAAGGGTCTTCTTCTTTACCAGACTTCTGTCAGAGTCTACATATCCTCCCAGGAGATCTCCTAGTCACATCTTCTTAGCTTCTGGATGATAGTTGCCTCTTGACATGGTTGCACTTCATGATCTCTTCCTTTCTGCACATTCTTCAATCCCAGGAACTTACAAATTTTTCAGTTCCTCATTCATATACAACAACCTCATATTCTATTGATTTCATCTGTCAGTGCACCAAGAGATCCTCCTTCATAGATCATACTTCTAAATGCAGAATTCCATTACCTGCAACCATATGACATGACTTCACAGCATCCAATGTCAGCATATATATATATATATATATATATATATATATATATATATACCTCATACCTTTTTACTTTGAGTCATCCTGTAGCAATTTTTCTAGAATGAAGAGCTTCATTTCCTTGGCCTGCTCCATCAATATGTCATCACATCCCAGAATTTTGTTTCCATGATGACCCTTGATCTTGATGACTGCCTTCCATTTATCAGTGAGGTTTTCCCGGAGTTGTTTCACCAAGAGCTCCTACCATGCTTTTATCATGATGTTATAATATGCATTGCTTCCTATCATACTATTTTACAACCAACAGAAATCACTTAAAGGAGAAGATGATCTCAATCATAGTGGAGATCACTCGCTTCTTCTTTCTTAGATTTCTTTGCATCAGGTTCTTCTCTTATATCTGAGACATGGGCTTCTTCCTTTTTCCTCTTGTCCTTTCTAAATTTAGGACAATCTCGTCTATAATGCCCAAGATCACTACATCTAAAGCATCGTGCTTTGTCCACTTTTCTTTTCTTATTCTAAGGACCAATTTTACCGAATCTTCCTTTCTTCCTGGACATGGTGTCAAAGGCTTGATTCCCTACACTTGATCCTGCTTTCAATCTTGATTCTTCTATCTTACCTAGACTTTGGAATGGCAGGGCTTCTTCTCTTCCATCTATGCTTGAAGTGAAACCTCTCCATTCTTTCGGTAAAGCATTTTGTACCATAGAGAGTATTTCTCTATCACAGTATTTCAACTGCTTCTCCCAACTTCAGTAGTTGATCTCGTATTGCGAAAATCTCCATCAAATATGGAATTATTCCTTCCTTCGACATTCTCAATTTGTATAGTTTTTGTCTCAGGGATATTATTTCCTTTGTAGAACCTTTCGAGAATAGTTCCACCAATTTATTATATGTTTATTTTGAGGATTCTAGCTTTGATACATAGGGAATGAGAGAGTCTTTTATGGATTCTATAAGAATCCTTTAGACTCTTATGTCTCCCTTCATGTATTTATGCTAGAATGTCTTCTTTTGCAGGTTGAATTGTAGATCCTTCTATGAAGCCCATAGCTTCATTTTCAATTAGCTTCAGATCTATCCTTTTCTTCCATGCATTGAAGTTTGATAACCCAACCAATTTGTTTCTCTCTATACAATAAGTCATTTTGACAGATTTAGATAAATTCGTAGATACATACTTGAGTAAGTGACTTTCTCCTTCAGCAACGTCCTTGATGATGACGAATAAGTTAGTAGCTTCTTCTAAGATAGAAATCTTCAATCTAGATGATCTTGGATCCTTGTTGGTAAAGGATATCTTCAAAAGATGATGTCCTCTTCTAACAATGTCTTGAATGTAAATCTTTAGTAGCAACGATTATTTTCTTGAAAGGTTGATCCTTTGAATGAGATGAAAATCTTTCTCGAAAATAGCTTGAGAGTCTTCCATGCAAACTGATTTGACTTTTCACCCAAACTTTGACTTTTGCTTCCAGAGTATCTCTTTGTCAAGCAGCCCTTGAGTTCAGCACCTTAGCTCTGATACCATGTTGAGAATTTGGAGGGCTAGTGATTAAATCAAAATTCTCTTCTTGATAATTACTTGTGAGCTTACTTGAGTTACTTGTGAGATTACTTGAGTTACTTGCATCAAGTTAATTATCAAAAGACACGAAACACAAGAATTAGGCTCCTAGAGCCAGGGGAAAACCTCTCCCTCTTGGAGAGGAAAACCCACGAGAAATTCTTCTTATAGATCTTCAAATGACAAGTACCATGACAAAGAATTAGACCCTTGACCTATATATGCATCCAAGACCTTGACCTTACTTCTTTGATGTCCTTCAATGCTGTTCCTTCTTCTATTCACCAAGTTGCACTGTTCTGCACCAATACTTCCTTTGAAACTTCAGGCACTTGAGATGTATATAAGTTGTAGTTAGGAAAGTAAATCACAGATTTACTTTCCTACTTTCTGTAACTTTCTCACTGCTACTTTTTCTTTAGTATATCTACAATATTTTGCCCAGACCACTGTTCCAACTTTTCATGAACTGGAATGAATACCAATGTTACCTTTGATCAACTCTTTCACTTCTGGACAGTGCGCAAACCCTTATCATTTTGATCCGCACTTTAACATAGGAATGTTGCCCCTTGAATGTTGCATGTATTCAGACCCTATATGCTATAACCACTTCAGGATTATATGCACAATCTTTGATGAACAGCTAGAGACAATCTGCACTTCTATTCTGGAAGACCGCAGCGATTTATTACACTAAGATAGCATGAGGATGTATCTTAAATAGTCCTGAAGCTTAACAAAAATCCACACTGAAACTTCATCCAAAACTCTGCACTTCTTTTCAGGAATGACCAAGATTCTTGTCCTCAAATGACCACAGAACAGGTTGTTATGTATATTTTATTAATTATTAGTTAGATATAGTTATCTTAAGTTTTATTAAGTGAAAGGGCATGATCAAAGATCATGCCTCTTCGCCAAGGGACACCTTGGTGATTCCCCATTGTAATCATATCTCATCTTTATCAATAATAATATATACTTATTCAAGTTTACTAGAGTTTTTACACTCCATTGGTATCAGAGCCATCGCTCTTCGGGATCTGTGTGATCACCCAGAATTAAGGAATTACAAGAAAATTCCATAATTGCAGATTTTTTTTAAAAACCAAGTGCTTGTGAGCAACAACATTTGTTTTTTAAAAAAAGAAGGAAGAAATATATATATAATATATATATATTAATAAAATAAAGAGAGAAGGAAAGTTAACACAAAGGGGGAAATAAATTAAAAGAAAAAAAAAAAAAATATATATATATATATATATATATATATATATTTAAAAGAAAAGAGTTCCAAAAGAAAAGAAAAAGAAAAAAAAGTAAAAAGAGAGATATATACATATAAATAAGTACATATACGTACATGTGAAGACAAAGTAAAATTAAAAAGGAAGAGTAATTGCTCGTGGTTTACAAGCTCGTGGTTTTTGGGCCCATGGTAATTGCCATGGTATTAAAACCCATTTCCCCTTTTCAAAACAAGGTGCCTTTTCAAAACAAAGTGACTTTTCAAGGTTAACAATCTTTTTCCCCATATATATATATATATATATATATAATTCAAATAATAAAATAATAATAATTATAATTATTATTATTATTATTTAAAAATATATATATATATATATAAAATAATAATAGAAATTATTATTATTATTTCAAAAAAAAAAATTAATTAATTAATTAATTAATTTCAAAAAAAAAAAAGAGGGAAAAACTGGCAGAAAAATATTCCCCACCTCATACACGTCAATGTCTTCATCGATGTCGATGGCCGAATTCCAGAAGAAATTGGTGGATCTTGAGAAACAGATCAATAATAATTCATATGACTTTGGAAAAAGATTAGTCGATCTTGAAGGTACAGTTGCAAGACACTCCAACGACATCAACAAGGTTCATGATACGACAAATCGAATAGAAAGACAAATGTGGCTAAATCATTACGAGGTCACAGAAAAGCATAGCGAAGCAATGAACAAGATGACAAAACTCTTCAATAAGCTAAATGATAAGATAGATAAGTTAAGTCGGACACAACTTCCAATATTCCCAAATGTCGAACATAATCAACTAAAAAATTCAGCTAATTCAGATCATCATCATGAATATAACATGTTTGAAAAAGAGCAATTAAATGAGGTTGAATTGGAAATCAGCTCACATGAAGGCTATAGTGTTGAACCACCTAGAAGTAGAGACTCTGAAATCAACCATGAAAGTTATAGAGATGAGAAACCAAGAGAAGAAAATGCAACTCAATCCACTTATAAAGCCAGTAATGCAACAACAGAAGTTATTGAAAACTTTTATATAAATGAAAATCCAATGGCAGAAAAAGAAACAATGTCAGTGAAGGAGCCACATAAAGAATTTAACGTGACTGTTATCACAGATGCAACAACAGACATAGTCGTTGAAAATGAAATAATCCATGAAAATACAGTTTCTTATAAACAACAAAATGTTTCATCCCCAGAATTGAAAGAAAAATGTGAAGAGATAAACACATTCGAAGCCACTGATACAGTGCCAGAAGCTGTTGAGGCCTTCGATGTTCACGCAGATATGGTTGTTAAGAAGGAAGTGTTTGATGATGAGGCGAAGTTGCATCGAACGATAATTGTTGGTAACTTACCTCTAAATCTAAAGAGAAATCACCAAAAATCACCAGAAGAACAAGGAATAGTTAGGAAACACAAAAAAGTCTTCCAAGACCTGCCAATAAAAATACCTCCTAATAAGGAACATGAACATCCAATAGAAGTCAAGAAAGGACCCGACCCTGTCAATATCAAATCTTGTCGCTATCCACATCACCAACATATGGAGCTCGAGAAGATGCTTCACGATCTTTTTAAAATGTGGGAAGCAAGAACCCACCGCTCAAGAAACCCAGGCATTCATCAACATTGTCCATCGTTATGTATGCTTTGAGGACAAAGCATCTTTAAGAGAGGGGCAATGTTATGTATATTTTATTAATTATTAGTTAGATATAGTTATCTTAGGTGTTATTAAGTGAAAGGGCATGATCAAAGATCATGCCTCTTCGCCAAGGGACACCATAAGGCTATATTTAAAGCCTTGGTGATTCCCCATTGTAATCATATCTCATCTTTATCAATAATAATATATACTTATACAAGTTTACCAGAGTTTTTACACTCCACAGGTGTATATATAGAGATAATTACAATGTCTTTAGGCCGACCTTCCAGTTAGCTTTTAGGCCAACTTGTCCAGCTGATGAAGGCCGACTTTAACACATCAATATAGCTTCTCTTTCAGCATAGATTTGAGGGCTGACATAAGCTCTTCTTCCATGGAATCTTGGACAAGATCTTGGAGCATTTAGACTAGATCCTTCATACATAAGACACCTAATTATGTTTATTCCTAGAATACAAAAACCTAATAGACAACAAGAAGAAGTCAATTTAATCTATAATAAAATCTTGCTCATGAAACCCATGAAGCAAGTACAACAAATATACATTTTATTATCTTTGTCTTCTTCTTTACATAAAAACATAATTACATAGTCAATAGGAAGACTGATCCTAATTACACTTTTTCAACAGTTAAGCCATTGTTGGCCCTCGTAAAGTTAGAGTCAACGAAGTAAGTGTCACAGATCAATGATTGTGATTGATTCTGGGGGATTAGCCTTGCCTCCAACTCCGCCCAAGCACCCCATTGGGGAGATAAGAAGGACCTGCCACTTATCAAGCCAGCGCGGCAACCATGTCAGTCGCTAGGACCGTTATCAGGTGAGCGTGGAAAGCGAGTGTGGCAAGCGAGCGTGAGATCAAGTTGTTATAACACTCTCCTCCCTTGCCATCCGCCCAATCCAACTTTTCCAAGTGTCTCCCCCCGCGTCATCTCCACATTTTTCCCACCTAAAATCCCCGAACTGGTCGTTGCACCTCGCGCCCCAACTGTTGTACTTTAAATTTCCTAGATAAGACCATTCCATGCCAAACCATTCAATTTGTTTGCAGCTACCCCCAATCAACTGCCAGCCATAGTCAAGACCTCTAAGCACTCACGGTGCCCTATTCTATCTACTTATCAAGAAAACTTCCACCACCCTCGCCAGTAAGACATGAAGAAAGTCAAGGGGAAGTCGAAAGCACCTGTGCAGCGACCCACCGGTCTATTTAGAGAAACTGTTGATGAAAATTTGTCTGGCGTCGAGTTATTTTCAGACACAGTGTGCACCAGGGATTCAAGACATCCCTCCTAAGAAATTTATAAGTATTCCAAAGAGGAAGGTCCACGGGTGACCGTCAGGACAATCATTGTCGACGATCAAACCCCCACCTCGAAGCCAACCCCACAGGATGTGGCCAATTCTTTCTTGGATGGGATTGGAGCTAGGCCTCGCATTCTTCCCTACACATATATGGTTAGGTGGGTCATTGAAACAGTGGACAACACGGAGAGGAAATTCCACACTCAAAGAGGCACAACCATTGGATTGTTCATAGCTCAAGCATTTCAGGAAATATACAAATTGCCAGACCTTTAATATGTTTATAGAAAATAGTATGTGGTAGACTTCTGTAAAAAGCATGAGGATCTGGCTAAGTCAATTAAGGAGTGGAGGAGTCACCCGAACACAAGGAATAAGAGGGTAAGTACTCCATATATTCACTAGCTTCTCCTTTCAGTCAAGTAGCTTCCATGCTCTACAGGCTACATGCATTCCCCGACGTCTATAAATCCCCTGACAATTGGGTCCCTCTTATTGACGAAGCCTCTGAGGAATACATCTTCGATTGCGCCACCATATTATCCAATAATCTAGCCAAACACATTATAGCTTTTCGCTCCTCCCGCAGTGTCTCAGAGAACAAAATCCCTTTGTTCTACATGTCAACATATGTCATGGACTCTCTCTGTTATTCCCTTGATTTCCTAGCCATGGGATGGAAGTGGACTGTCTATGATCCCACACCAATCCTCATTTACCACGATGTACTCTGGGAGACCCAATTATTTTGGTCACTTCTATCAAATTTGTCACAATGTTATTATTCCAATTTATGAAATTATATTCCAGACCAAGCCTCCCAGAATATCTCAGCAAGCTACGAAAGATCTTAGGAAGATCGGTTATTGGTTTGGTGAAGAGTCCTTCACCTACATCAAAGTCCTAGGCAGCCATGCGCCCCCACATGTCTTACCACTCTACGACTCCACACTAAAATATTTTGATCCTCGAGCCTGAGCACCAATTTCTCAAAGAAATCATTTGTCCAGTGACAAACCCTACACCCTTCCCCTTATCCAATAAGACCTCGAGTTCCCCCCTTTGCTCCTCTCATAAAAAACCCCAATCATGATGGCCTATTAGACTTCCTAAGGTACCTTCCCTAGAGCAACTCTAAGACTCACGTTGAAAACTCCCGCATAAGAAGCACCTTTTCCAAATTAGGAGGAAAAAAAAGTATCAACCCTAGCCTTCTAAGGCAGGAAATTTGACGCTCCATCCAACCTATCTTCAAATCAAAGACCCATTGCAATCATCTTCACCAAATCTTGCCAGAGATATATGCTAAGTCTCGTCAAGCATACTTAAAAATCTACCTAGTCCTTTAGGCACCCACTGAAAAAATTAATCTGTTGCCAAACTCTCAACCAATATAATCTCCCTCTCTCCCTCTAGGCTCTAAGGGTTAACCACCACTAATCAAACTAGCAAACCTGGTAAGCTTATACACTTTGTAAAACCTCTGCTACTCTGTCAGTTGTTACCATCTCTACCAACCACTACTAGCTCATGCCTATGTGGAAGATCCCCTGCCCGATGACTCTACACCCTCTCATGATTGATTTGTCTATCTCTCGTCCCCTGCAGCACCACAAGATCGGTCACGGCTCTTTTCCTCTACCTTGTCTACTAACTCGACTACCACAACTGACTTATACTTCTTCCTTGCATGTGCAGCAACTCCTATGGAGCAACTCAATTGGCGACTCAACTCGAATCGACTCATCTGCAACTTACTATGAGTTGACTCGCGGCTAGTTCTGCTCACGTCCCCGCATATGACTCCACCACTACGCAGACTTTCTACTATGACTGACTTGCTCGAATCCCTATTAGCAGCAACCTATCAACCCCATTCATGCCACGTCTACACATCCTTCTTCTAGTTGCCCCACATTTGCACATCTTCTGGTGCATCTCCTTATGAGGCTTAGAACAAAAGGATGGTTATATATGAAGTTGGGGATGCTCCTACCCTGATCAATCACCTCCTTGATGAAGGAAAGTTTCCCCATATCCTTAAGCATCAAATCAATTAAATGTGTAGCACATGGAGTCCAAAATAATGAGCAGTGCCTCTCCATAAGCGTCCTACCCACAACCACATAATTAGTTACATTATCTGTTATGATTTGCACCACATTATGCAAACCAATCTCCTTGCGGAACTCATCAATCAACGCACATATCAATTTTACATCTTTTACATGTGCCAATGTATCCATTGATTTGATAAACATGGTACCTCTAGGATAGTGTACCAAGAAATTTAGAAGGGTCCTACCCTTCCTATCTGTCCAGCCATTAGACATCATTGTGCATCCATAGACCTCCCATGATTGCTTCAACTCTGCCAATCTAGAGTGGATATCCTTTTCTTCTTTAAGGATTGGCCCCTATGACTCCTCATATGTAGCACTTTTATACTTTGGGCCAACAACAACAATGACATCACACATCGGCTGCCAAAATGTATTGTTTTTGGTGATGCATAAAGGTAAGTCACTCCAGAAAAGACACCTACCCATAAACCTATTTGCTTCTTCCTTCTTTTTTTAACACTAACTTGATGGAAAGTTGTGCTCCAACTTTGGTTTCGGGAGCAAAAAAAAGATGAGGACCTCTCGATAGGTGAAATCATGGAGCCCCTCCCACTACCCTATGTAGTAGATAGCCATGAAGATCTGGTTGCACATTTGGCCCTGTTTGCAGTTGCCTCTTCATTCTTTCTATCATTTCCATGAATCAAATTATGCACAACTCTCATAACCTCCGGGCTAGATTCAAGACAAATCCCAACATCACGAACCTCTGGGCTAGACTCAAGACAAATCCCAACATCACGACCAAGGAATTTAGCCAAATGGAATTTCAACCTGCTAATCTCTCTCATCATATGCTGCCCACACAATTTTCAACTCAATCGTTGCTGATTTGTCCCATCTTTGAGTTCTTCATACTGTTAAAATGGGTCCAAGGTCTTTGACATATTTGCAATGGAAATGAATAGCTTCAAAATTCAAACCTAAGGCACCAAAAACACAAGAAAGTGCCATGCTCTTTTTGAAGGGGAATGCCCACAAGCACCCCTTTTGGCGAAACGTGTCCCCCACATTGGGGAAATGTTTCCCCAAGTTTCCCAAAAAGGGGGTCATTGAGAAACATTCCCCCTAGTGTCCCCCCTTGTTCTGAGAGCATGAGAAACGTGGGCAGTGTGCCCCCATAGTGGATGACAGTGGACACATCCCCATGGAACACGAGATTTAAAAACATAAAAGGCTGAGTTGTCCACATTTCTTGCAACATAGAATATGGTGTCAAATATATTATTTCATTAAAGAATTGTGTATGAAATAAAGGCTGGTATTTTTTGGATGTGGGAGTCTCTTTTTTATTTATTTGTGTTTACATAGCTGATGAGTCCTATAAGGACCTACTATAGAGGGGAGGGGAGGAGAAGTATATCAGACATTTGGAAAGGCATTTTTAAAGCATTCCCCTGGATGTTTCGAAAATGGTTTCCAAAATATCTTTCGGAGGGAAACAACCTCCAGGGAGTTGTTTCCAGCAATAGAGGAAAACTTCAAGCATAACAATATTCTGCAGTTTGTACACCAGCCATGATTCAAAACCCTAACCAACATACAAAATTTAATATGCTTAGCCAAAGAATCATGGATCTCTAAAATTTTATTGGATTGCAAGCTAGCTCATCCACGAGTATTCCAAATGCACACACCACATTGATATGTGAAGACATACATTCATTGTTTCTCTTTAAAAATATTGAAAATTATCAAAACATTAACTATTTGCATGTGGAGCATAAGTCCCTATATCAATTGGGTCTAGCCTAGGCAGTTGTGAAAGGAAGTATTATCCTACCCACCTAGGTCCAATTTCCCGAAGTAACGTGTTGAGATCTTAAATGAGGATATTGTGGAGAAAGCCATGAGCATCTCTCCACATCTCTATGCTTGTACATAAATGTATTGTTTGTTTCTAAATCTCTCATGAAATGCAGTTTAATATACTTCAACATGTATCAGTGCAATGATTTTAAAAGTTATTCATAAACTGTGGAACAGTAAATTACAACTCACCATTGCTGCGATCAACTCCATCCCAATGTCTCCCTGGTTTGATGCCATAACGATTGGCTGGAGGATCAACACCTCTTTTCAGCCAACTGTGACTTGGTATATCTTGAGGAATAATAAAACCAGATTCCCTTATCTTCTCATCCTCAGCTAGGTTTTCAAGTATATGTTCGACATTTTTTCTCTGTACAACACTCAATAAATTGTCGTGAAAATTTTCAGAAATTGTTTCAATTGGAATGGATAGAAACTAAAATGTCAAACAAATTACCTTAACCAAATGAGCCATGGGATCACCCCATCTAACCCTCTCCTTCAACATTTGGTCAAGTTCTGGATCATCTCTGCAGACAGAAAAAACATCCTATTACATTGGTCTAAGTAAAACACCATTACTAAGCATCTCAGAATAAAAAACAATCCAGTTTATCATGTAAAACAAACACTATGTAAAACCTCTATTGATCTGAAAAAAATAGTAAAATATTTCAGATTGATTTGGAAATATTAACAGTATCACTGAATCACTCATTTCCAATTTCATAATACATTCCTAACACCATCGAATGAATCATACCCATTGTAGACATCTCTTTAAGGCATGTCAGTTCCTTTTGCAGACAAAAGCATTGACATTTTAAAGAAGTGAATAGTTTATGAAGCCCTCGACCTTTTCTAGAAAACATTGGCTTTCAAATAAATAGGCAGTAAGAAAAGAACATGTGCATTGAGACAATAATAAAGAAAAGTCATAGGGGTGGCTAGTACAGGATTGCAGCCCTGGGGAGGGATGGGAGGGTGTGGTGGTGGTTGCAGATCATCATTGACCCTACTGGACAAAAATAAGTAACATTTTCCTGGGGGATTCATCACACCACAAATAACAAAGTAGAGGCAGAAGCTGTCCCCCAAGGTCTGCAAATCCTATGTGCTCGTTCCATCCCTAATATCAGTGTCATAGGAGACTCTTCTTTCATCATCAGTGCTATTACGAACAGCCGAAATATCACCTCCCCAATATATCTAGAATTATCGGTAGAGCTACATTCCTAGCTCAAAAATTCAAGCAGGCCACTTTTCAGATTTGTCAAGCTAACAACTTTGACACAAACACCATGGCTAACACTGGAGTATAGTTCAAGGAAAGCAGACTATCCATAGAGGATAAGGATGAGACGCACACCTAGATCTAGCCCCCCTCATGATGAACGTCTTCATAGAAATGGGCACAAACCATTACAATTCAAGAAATCAAGAGAAATTTGGAAGGGGGGAAGCACTTCCCTCCCCAAGTCAAATCCGATGGATCAAGAAGGGGAAGGGATTCAGTTCCACCCACAATTCTGCTCTGCCATCAATAATTCTCGCACAACAGAAGTCTCAAGAGGTTGATCAAGGTTATATGGTATTCTTCAATGGTCTCCCAGTGTTCATTCCTCTCCTCATGCTACACGCTAGGCTCTTGTCATAGGGATTCTCTAGTAGAGGTTTCCATCTTTGGATCCACCTCTCACGTGATTTCCTGAAGTGATGGTGCTTAGCCTACATCTTTGCCCAAAGTCTCCCTTGGGATATCGCCTAAAACTTTATTCTAATGGCTCACAATGTTGCCATCACTGCATGGATATGGAGCTTCAGGATTTGTGGAAGGCTCTAAAGGAATGCAAGGACGCAGAATCAACTCACAACAATGCCACACACACACATCCTTAGTGGTGCACAACCACAAAGCTCATTTGAACTCTATACGAGCTAAGGAAAAAATGAAAGGAATGCATTTATTCAGCAAACTCGAAAGCAACTACACTGCCAGACTAAATGAGAGCAGGAATCCAAAACTGTACTGAGTAGTCTCTGCTCAAAAATATTGGAATTTGATGCCTCCCTTAAAGCCATGAATGTTATTCTGACATGTCTTTCAAGTTTCTAGCAGTGTAATTTCTTGCCTCAAGATATGATATAGTCTCCTCCTCCTCCGCCTTCCTACTTTGAAGGATCACCTGCAGCCTAAATCTTTTCTGTGCACATGAAATCAATAGCTAATGCTCTTCCTGGGCCTGACTCACTATGTTTCTGTGTCAATTCACAAGGCAGTCTTCCAAAGCAGTTTTATGAACTCTCTGGAGCTTCTAACAAAAACTAGATACTCTCTCCTTTTTTAATTTTGAAATTTCAGATGCAGGTTATGCCACAACACCTTCTAATCAGATATCCATGATGTTTTTTAAAATAATAATAAAGAAGAAAATTCATCCAAGTATGTTTAGTATAAATATGCATCACAAAATATTTAACCAAGTAGGCTGATGTCATGCCCATGGGGCGTAGAACAAATGGTGAGTGGGTGCACTGTTAAGGCACTCCTTGCATAATGGTCACCAGTTCGAAACCCCATGTGTATCCCACCTATCAGACTCTCAACTAGAGGTTATAGTGGTAGCAGTGGGAATCGACCTCATGTCATGTCAGTACAAAACCTGCAGAGTTGCCAATCACTCTAATCATTTAAAAAAAAAACTAAGCTGATGTCAAGAAGATCAATGACATTTCTTTCGTATTTGGGCAGAAACCATCTTATATAGTATCATTTTAACAACCAATGGTGAGTGGGTGCACTGTTAATGCACTTCTTGCATAATGGTCACCAGTTTGAAATCCCGTGGGTGTCCCACCAATCTGACTCTCAAATAGAGGTTATAGTGGTAGCAGTGGGAATCAACCTCATGTCATATGAGTACGAAACCCGCAGAGTTGACATTTCCTCTAATCATTTAGAAAAAAAGTAAGCTGATGTCAAGAAGATCAATGACATTTTTTTCTTATTTGGGCAGAAACCATCGTGTGTAGAAATTTGATAACCAACCCCGGTTTTCAGTTTCTTCGTATTTCTCCCATAGAGTTAAATGCACATTCCCATAGCCATACATTCAACAAGCTGGAAAAAATAAATATTTTCTTAAAACAGTAATTCTGGAAATTTCACAATGCTAAAATGCAGAAATAAAAACTCAGAAAAATAAATCAGCCACACAGAATTTTGACACGCTGATTTTTGGTCAACTAGACACTGGAAAACCCCCCTACAACTCTTGGGGAAAACCAATTCGAAAGCTCTTCTTATTTCTGGAAAATGCTTTTATAGAGAAAGGAAATATACAGAAAAAATTCCAGCAAACAATGTACAAACTTATCTCATTTTCCATGCTTGCCTCCGCCTTGGAAAATGTGACAAATTAGCAAAACAGTGAAAACAGAAATTTATTACAGAAGTGAACAGCCTTGAAACTCGTGCCCAATACTTAGTTGTACAGCCGTACGGATTGTACGGACTGTATAGAAAAGTACAGCAGTGCCTCCTTCTGAAAACCATGTTTGTTGTCTCGAAAACCGTGCCCAGCAATCTTGGAAATCATGCCTTTAGCTTGTTGTACCTTTTCCTCGATTTATGTGCTGTCCCTCTCCTCGAAATCCATGCCTCAAGCTGTTGTATGGAAATCTACCTCGAAATGCGTGCTAATTAATGATGTACGGACTGCTACCTGGAAATGCATGTAGCCTCCCTCTGCTGTACGGATTTGCTGAACTTCTCCTCTCTTTCACTTTTTCAAAACTTAGAAATTTCTCCAGCTCTCTTCTCCTCCTCCTCTCAATCTGCTCATGAAAGAATGAATGACATTTTCCCTCATTTTCCTCCTTTAACCTAACCCTAAGTGACTTTTGGGGAATCCCTAAACCCAATGGCTGAGATAGCTTTAGATCTAGGGCATTTAAATCTCACTTTTTATTTTTTAATTCAACCCACTTTAATAAAGACCCACTTAGTCATTTATTTCCAAAGTCACTTTTCCTTTCTAATTTCACATTGACTTTATTAAAGTCACTTTAAAATTAGACTTTAGTAACTTTATCACTTAAAGTCACTTTTAAATTAGATTTGACTTTATAACTTTATAAAGTCACTTTAGAAGAAAAATTAAATTCTTTTGGACACTTTTCCCTAGGCCAAAGATCAAAGCCTTAGGGAACCACCTGTCCTCCGGTAACCAAATTTCAACACTCCCTCTTATCGAGGAAGGTGTTCCTCACCACACCCATCTTGTCTCTGAAGTAGACATGCTTGCCTCGTGGTAAGGCTTTGGTAAGAATATCTGCAACCTGCTCATCAGTGGGAATATACTCAAGCTTCACAACTCCCTTCTGAACATAGTCTTTGATGAAATGATATCTGATGCCGATATGCTTTGACCTGTCATGAAATACTGGATTCTCCATGCGTTTAATGCAACTCTGATTATCACAGTAGATCATTGAAGGTCTCAACGGCTGACCAAATAATCCAAACAACATCTTGCGAAGCCAATTCTCACAACTAGCTAGATTGGCTGCCATATACTCTGCTTCCGCCGAACTCAATGCTACTGACTGCTGTTTTCGGCTGAACCACGACACCACTGCCGAACCCAACCCAAAACAACATCCTGAAGTGCTCTTCCTATCAGAAGCACAACCTGCCCAATCAGAATCAGTGTAACCTACCAATCTCACTCCATCCCCCTGTCTATAATCCAGACCATAATCCATTGTCCCCTGCAAGTACCGCAAAATGTGTTTTGCAACAACCCAGTGCACCCTCCCGAGCTCACACATGAACTGGCTCATCGTGTTGACTGCAAAACATATATTTGGTCTAGTGTTGACCAAATACATCAAGGAACCAATCAACTGTCTATACAAAGTGGGGTCCACCAACTCAGAATCTGAAGCGTGAAGCTTCTTCCAATTGGTGATCATCGGTGTCGACATGGGTCTACAATCCTCCATGTGGAATCTACCAAGGATGTCCACAATATACTTCCCCTGTCCCAGGAAGAAATGCCCCTCCTCCTGCCACACCTCCAAACCCAAAAAGTAATGCATCAAGCCAATGTCCTTCATCTCAAACTCCGACGCAAGATCTCTCTTGCAGTGCTCTGTGAGTCTCTCTACACCCGTAATGACCAATTCATCCACATACAGCACCAGAATGAGAGGCTCCTCACCTATTACAATGAAGTATAGGTTCGGATCTGCATCACTCTTTGTGAAACCCATCTCCTGCAAGTATGTATCTATCCTGGAGTACCAAGCTCTAGGAGCTTGCTTCAGGCCATAAAGGGCCTTTTTCAATCTGCACACATGGGACTCCTTCCCATGCACCTCAAAGCCTTATGGCTGCTCAATGTACACCTCCTCCTGTATGAAGCCATTGAGAAATGTGGTCTTCACATCCATCTGGTGGATCTTCCAACCCATCTCTGCTGCTATCGATATGATGGAGCAAATCGAAGGATATCGAGCCACGGGAGCGAAGGTCTCCTCATAATCAACTCCTTCTACCTGGGAGAACCCTCTAGCCACAAACCTTGCTTTGAATTTCTCAATGTTGCCATCTGCAGCATGCTTTACCTTGTAAAGCCATGTGGAAGTGACCAAGGATTTGCCCTCAGGCCTCGGCACCACCTCCCAAACATCATTCTTCATGATAGAAGAATACTCCTTCTGCATGGCCTCTCTCTAGACCAACTAGCTAGCTGCCTCCTCATAGCTAGAAGGCTCAGAGTCAAGGATGTTGGCAACCATTTCCTTATAGCTACAAAACCTATCAAGTGGTCTGCTCTCTCTGACCGGCCTCTTAGGCCATCAATAGATGTGGCCTCTCTCAAGGTATCCTAAAGCCACTTGGACTTCCTCTTCCCTGAGCACACTTCTCCCACCGGAGAATGAAACTCCTCCTCATCATCATCAGGAGCCTGAACTCCTGACTGTCTGTTTGTTGTCCTCCTACTTGAACCTGAACCTGTAGACGCTGAAGTACCGTGTGAACTGTCCATCAGTGGACTCCCTAGTGAACTGCTCTGCGGACTGCTCTGCATGCTGCCCGAAACACCACTCCTCTGACTCTGCGAGCCACTGCTCACTGATGGACCTGACACCGTAATCGATGTACCTCCGGATACTCCTGATCCCTGCCCATTGGATCCCTGCGACTGACTCAGTTGCTCCTGAGGGTCTGGCTGGTCCAGATACTCTAACTCTCGTGACCTCCTGAAAGCCATGTCCTCCTCGAACTTCACATCCCGCTTGACAACAACTCTCTTCTGTGTGGGAATATAAATCCGAAAGGCCTTCGAGGCCTCACTGTAGCCCACAAAGACACCTTTCTCTGCGGTGGGCTCTAGTTTGGTCCTCTTCTCCTTGGGTACATAGGAGTATGCAATACACCCAAAGATACGAAGATGACCAACATCAGGCTTCTTCCCAAAAAAAGCCTCCTTCGGAGTCACATGCCCCAAGGCACGATGCGGACTCCTGTTCTGCAAATATACAGCAGTGTTGCAGGCCTCTGGCCACAAAAACAATGGCAACCCCTGATCATGTAGCATGGCTTTGGCAGCCCCTCCGATGGATCTCCTCTCCGCAACCCCGTTCTGCTGGGGGTTGTAATGAAAAGTGAACTCCCTCCTAATGCCTGCCTCCGCACAATAATCAACAAACTCACCAAGGGTGTACTCTCCTCCATTGTCCGACCTTAGGGACTTGAACTTCCGACCTGTCTGAGTCTCCACAAGAGCTCTAAACTCCTGAAACCGCTTGAAGACCTCACTCTTGGTCTTCAAGAAATAAATACAGGTCCTCCTGGAGTGATCATCATTGAATAATACATAATACGCATATCCACTCAAGGAAACATGAGACATCCGACCGCTCACATCGGAATGAATCAAATCAAGTATCCCAGTCAATCTGCTGTCACTGTTGGGAAAAGGGGATTTGGCAAACTTGCCCATAGCACATCCTCTACATGTATCAAAGAGATCAGTACTGAAATCTGGCACACCTGTAGTGATCTCCCACAATGTCCTCAAGGCTCCATGATACATGTGCCCCATCCTGCGATGCCAAATCTCACACAGCTCTGAATTGCTAGCTCTGCTGCCAATACTACTACTCAATGCCAAAAGGAGCTGAAATGCAAACTTGTACACCTTTGCATGGCATACACCAATCACTCTAGCTAAATCAGCTGGAGCACCCCTGGGATATATCAGCACTTGTCCTCTCCTAAACAATATCTCATACCCTCTGTCCTCCAATGCTGAGACGGATATGAGGTTCTTCCTCATCCCTAGCACATATAGAACATCTGACACCTTCAAGGGAGGTTTGGGTTCCCTATCAAATGTCAATGTCCCTACACCGACTGCTCTAACAACATTGTCATCTCCGAGTACTACCTCTATATCAGTGCCACTCTCTGAAAGCTCTGAGAAGTACTTACGGACTCTTGTCATATGACGTGAAGCCCCACTATCAACATACCAGATACCTGAAGATGCTCCGCTAGTGGAGGGAAATGCACACTCCCTCTCAACCTCCGTGGCAGGTGATTCCGCACTAGTGGACTCACAAGCAATGAACCCAAACTCCCGGTCAAAGCTATCCATAAAGTCCTCTATCTTTGTTGATGCTGCCATGATCTGGTTCTTCCCCTTCTTCTTCTTCTCCGGACACACAACTGCATAGTGTCTCATCCTCTGACAATTCCGACGCTTCACCTTGAAATAGTCCTTCTGCATGTTCCCCTGTTTAACTTTACCTTTGCCTTTGCCCCCACCACTGCTTGTGGGAAGCTTGCTTCTTTCCCTTGCCTTTCTTGCCTCCTGCCAACAGTGCTACATCCTCATCCTGCTCACTGGCTTGGCTACCCCAAGCTGGCTCTTTCTGATTTCTGTCTATATCCAATCATCCCAGAACCTCTCCCAAGTGGGAAAGGTCTCACGTGCACAAACCCCATCAGCAAAGTTCAGCCATGAATTGGGAAGGCCATTCACTGCAATCCGCACCAACTCAGTGGTGGAATGACCTCCAACTGCTGCCAATGCATCTCTCACATTAGTAATCTTTGTGAGATATCCAGCTGCACTATCAATCTTACCCATCTTAATGGTCTTCAGCTCCTCCCTTAGGACCATGTTCCTGTTCTCATTGATACTCTGGTAGAGATTGGTCAATGCTGTCCACATCTCATGAGCATATCTCTTTCCTCTCACATGAGGAATACAATGGTCTTTGATTCCATCTAGAATCAGTCTCTTACCCTTGTTATTATTTTTATTAAAGGCTGCCAACTGAACAGCATCAATAGGCACATTACAAGGTTATGTGCGGTATGCACCATGATATCCCAAACTTCTGCCTCCTCAAAGATGCTCTGCATTCTCTCCTTCCATACACTATAGTTATTATGCCCATCCAACCTATCCTCCACCTTCAAGCCCAAAGACATGCTCGTTGTCCTAATAAACTGAAAATAACACTGTTGTAGTAAAGGTAATGCTTTCTGTGTGAAAGATCAGCTTGCTGTAATTTTTCTTCTTGTTGTCCCAAACTGCACTTTTCAGCAAAATAGCTCTGATATCATGTAGAAATTTGATAACCAACCCCGGTTTTCAGTTTCTTCGTATTTCTCCCATAGAGTTAAATGCCCATTCCCATAGCCATACACTCAACAAGCTGGAAAAAATAAATATTTTTTGAAAACACTAATTCTGGAAATTTCACAATGTTGAAATGCAGAAATAAAAACTCAGAAAAATAAATCAACCACACAAAGAATTTTGACACACTGATTTTTGATCAACTAGACCCTGAAAAAACCCCCTACAACTCTTGGGGAAAACCAGTTAGAAAGCTCTTCTTATTTCTGGAAAATGCTTTTACAGAGAAAGGAAATATACAGGAAAAACTCCAGCAAACAATGTACAGACTTATCTCGTTTTCCGTGCTTGCCTCCGCCTCAGAAAATGTGCCAAATCAGCAAAACAGTGAAAATAGAAATTTATTACAGCAGTGAACAGCCTTGAAACTCATGCCCAATACTTAGTTGTACGGTCGTACAGACTATACTGACTGTACGAAAAAGTACAACGGTGCCTCCTCGAAAACCGTGTATGTTGTCTCGAAAATCATGCCTAGCAATCTTGGAAATCGTGCCTTTAGCTTGGTGTACCTTCTCTTTGATTTTTGTGCTATCCCTCTCCTCGAAATCCATGCCTCAAGTTGTTGTACGGAAATCTGCCTCGAAATGTGTGCAGTCTCTCTCTGTTGTACAGATTTGTTGAACTGCACCTCTCCTTCACTTTCTCAAAACCCAGAAATTTCTCCAGAGCTCTTCTCCTCCTCTCAATCTGCTCATGAAAGAATGAATGACCTTTTCCCTCCCTTTCCTCCTTTAACTTAACCCTAAGTGACTTTTGGGGAATCCCTAAATCCAATGGCTGAGATAGCTTTAGATCTAGGGCTGAGATTAAATGCTCATTTAAATCTCACTTTCTATTTTTTAATTCACCCTACTTTAATAAAGACCCACTTAGTCATTTATTTCCAAAGTCACTTTTCCTTTCTAATTTCACATTGACTTTATTAAAGTCACTTTAAAATTAGACTTTAATAATTTTATCACTTAAAGTCACTTTTAAATTAGATTTGACTTTATAACTTTATAAAGTCACTTTAGGAGAAAAATTAAATTCTTTTGGACACTTTGCCCTAGGCCAAAGATCAAAACCTTAGAGAACCACCTGTCCTCCAGTAACCAAATTTCAACAGTATGTGGTATCATTTTAACAACCTTCAATACATTGGCCAGAGACTTTAAAACACTATGGAAAAATGTTGATGATAGTAGCATCAGACAAGTACTTTGGCACAGGACATGTCGAAGTCGTCAAAAGGACCTTTAACCTTAGCAAATTACTTTAACTAAAGGAATTATTAAAATAATTTCCTTTTATAAGAAAAAGTGAATTAATCTAATGAAATGAAATGGTTATTTGCATTGGTGAATTAGATGAATCTTGATTCTCAACCATTGATACCAAGTGAAATTGATATCTAATCTGAAGCATTCATCACTTTGGAGATTAGGGTTGTGGATTCGGTCATTAACTCAGACTTACAAAAGAAAGGCTAGGCTAAGGGAAAATACCTATCAAGTGAGCACAAGACTGAGATAGGGAGGATCTCAGGGACTGGATGGAGAAGGACATTTATCCAAGAGTGCAGATCGCAGAGGAAGAGAACAAGGGACAGCTAGGCAAAAGGATCCAGCAGCCAGCAAGATCGAAGGACAAGTTTTGAGCGTTTTATCAGCTGAAAAGAAATCAGGTTTGCTGCTTGTAATTTTCCTCAATGCACATTTAATTTCCCAAGAAGGGAAGCCCTTGTATGCCGTTAAACTAATGTTAATGGACAACAGAATTTTGTAGGCATAATTTGTTGTGTGCAAGCTTATGAAATCGGTGTTAATTTTACTTCTACTGCTTAATATTTTGTTTACCTGTTAAAAATTTCAACGGCACTTTTATTCAGTAATCTGTAGTTAATTGAATTAACACCAAGTGATTTACTAGGTGATAAATTGTTAGTAGCTAGAACTAGTAAAATTAACAAAAAAGAAGATGAAATGTATCATTGGTAGGAACTTCAAAAACCTTTCCTCTAAAGCTGTGGTATTGGTACAATTACTTCTAAAACATGTTGTGGCAATGTAATCAATAAAAAGATGGACAATCTTGCATGCTGCGAATGCACACAAAAAAGCTATTAATCGCTGAAGGGCACTGAAATCTCAATCATTCTTTCATTATTACATGCTCTTTATTTCTCATCCAAATATGAAAGGGCTTGCCCATTGGATTTATAATTTTTCTTAATATCTTAATTAGTGAGCACTAGACAGGAAATTAACTTTCCATTTCCATAGGTAATGATATTGCCTTATCGAATGGAACCTAGCTTGGGTGGCTAGGGAGGAGACTCAGCAGATGTTATCACCCCACTCAATTTCAAATCTTATTTGTGACATGTTTTGCTCTTCATCAGCCAATTGTTGTTGAGACGATTAGCCATGAGTAATACCTTACCTTTTCTTACAGACTGTAGGGTGAGGTGTCTGGTTACATAAAAAAGAAGGTAATATCCTTCAACCCAAAATGGTAGGTACTTAGAGCCTTGAAGCTCTTTCCCTTGTACTTTGTTGTACTCTATTGTTTTTCTAATCAAGCTACGTACCAGTATCACTCAGAAAATAAACAACAAATTCATGTTCCTAGGGATACTGAAGCTTGCAGAATCCATTCATATGATAACTATTCACCACATATCTCCAAAGATCAGAAGATACCTAGAAGATAAATCTAGGACGATCTGATCCATTCTCAATACGACAGTTTTGTCTATCACTCAGAGTATCATATCATCTTGTATCGATGAAGATGAAAGTACAAACATGAGAAGATGTTCTTAAGTAAGCTTTGAGGAAAAACCTTCTTGAAGGGAGAGGCTATGTTATGAATATAATAAAATAATAAAATAATAATAAACATAAATGTAAATGTAATAATAAATAATAAGTCATTAACTAATGATTAGTTAGTTAGTGATGAAGAGGCATATCTTAGAGACATAGCCATTTGTGAAAGGGCACCTGCCTAGAGTATATAAGCAGGCCCTCATTCTCATTTGTAAACATATTATCATAAACTCTTTTACATAATATACAATTTACAATTTCTATCCTACAATGAAAGTCTTTGTTTACGAAGTATTTTAATATTTCCGCTGCGTCTACGACTGTTAGTCATTACAGTGTGTCAGAGGAATATGCCATGCTTTTAATGAGTGCGTAAGATAGTGTAACGTATCCATTAAGTGAGAGAGAGTAACATATGCATTAATTGAGGGGAGTTACATATGGCATGATTAAGTGCCATGATTGAGAGACATGAATTTCCTTTTAATAATGATATAATAATATCATAAAGGATAATAATAATAATATTGATTATTAAGTCGAGGCAAAACTATTAGGATTGATTAATGATAAGTTAAGTGATTTTCCATCAACTATACTTGATTACAAATTGATGCAAGGTGATTTACTATTTTTGGAAAGTCATACTTGAGATGCTAGACATGACATTCTATTTTTAGAAGTCATTCTAGAATTGTCATAAATGAGATTTTAGATAAGGAAATTCATCCTTGAGCTGCCAATTTTTCAACACTCCCTCTCAGTTAGGGAAAAATTTATTTCTGCATCAAAGATCTATGTTTTCTATGTTCATCTTTGTTCATCTCTGCTTGGTATCATCTGGAACAATGATGTCACAATCTAAGAATAAGAATCATCATAGGGGAGATTCATATATCACCCTATATCCACTGATCTTCCCATCTTGACACAAGATTGGGGGGATTACCACTTGTCAACACATGACAAGGAGCGTGCACAACCAAGTCTTGCCTCTGCATGGGGGGATTACCACTTGTCAACACATGACAAGGATCGCTCTCAACCAAGCTTGTAAATTTCTGAACATGTTCTATGCCATTTCAGATTAGGGCACAAAATACTGAAGCAGATAGAACAAAGAAATCGATCGATGGAAGACAAGCCAACAATAGAAAAAAGAAGAAGAATGATGGTGTCACGGCGATCAGCAAGATGCTTCAACCAGCAAAGTCTCCAATAGGTCATTCAGCCAAGCGTGTCACACAGCCCTAAAATGCTACATCAAGAAGACCTAATTCAGCGCCATGAGAAAGCCCTAACACAGATGCACCAAGAAGAGAGAAGATAATTTTCTCCACACAATGTGTGTGAAATGATCTCCAAAACTCTCCTATTCATAATCATCTGTGGGGGTGTGTGACACGTCCTTTAAGACATTTAAGTCTATATTATATTCCAGGTCGACCTAGCACATAAGTGGAATAAATTCAAAATACATGTTCTGCTCATCCGATCGAGATGATCTTTAGATCAATCTTACACCTCTCCGAAAGAGGAATCCAATAAAAATATCGGGATCATCATCTGAGCCGCAGAACCCATAGTTTGGACCTAGTTGCCCAAAATTAACACTCCCTCTCAACTAGGGAGAACTCCGTCCACTTGTGCAATCCAAACATCGTGCGTCATCCCGCCGTAACGTGCTTTACTGGCATCTTTGTTTCAAATGGTGAGTCATAAAGACATCACACCCGGTTGACCCGAAGTCAGCTCAGAGGTTAAAACCTCTCCAGGACTCAAAAGAGTCTCATACTAACCCGAATTTAGTTTAATTGACCCGCAGTTAGTTGCAGGTCCCAAACCCCACTTCACTTGATTCCCGATCAAGTCGTTGGACACATGTCGTCCTATCATAGAGAGTACGACAATCCCCGATGCGTCCATCGGTCTTGCTATGGTCTCTAACTTTTCCCACCTCATTGACCAAGATGAGGGGTACTTCCCATGAATCCCAGACTCTATGGGTAGGATGTATGCGGGGCACAGACCAAAGAGAGGCGAACCAACTCAATGTCATCATGGTGGGGTCGGAAGCACACCAACAAGGTTTGGCAAGCCTAGCCCTATGGTTGCTTATAGCTTCAAGAAGCTATTCCCACACCCCCTGGAGCTCCCGGAGCTCATCATCCAACAGGATCTGGAGCTTTCACAGCTCATCGTCCTAGAGCTCTCACAGCTCATCGTCCTGGAGCTCCTGGAGCTCATCGTCCAACCGGACCCGAAGCTTTCACAACTCATCGTTCAACAGGACTGTTTCACGACTCCAAGATTCTCACGGAAGGATAGGAACTTGACCTTCCCCAAGGGCTTAGTGAGAATATTCGCGACCTGCTCATAGTTCCTATATGAGCCTTACAGCGCCACGTACCATGTCTCGAACAAAGTGGTACTTGCTTGGATCGGTCGTGAAACACGGGATTCTCGGACAACCGAATCCCACTCTGGTTATCACAAAAGATAACTGTGGTATCTAGCACATGGCCGAACAACTCACTGAAGAGCTTTTGTAACCAAATCGCTTCACAACAGGCCATGCTCATAGCAATGTATGCGGCCTCAGCGGTGCTCAAAGCTACCGACTTCTGCTTCCTGCGCATCGAAGCAGAACCAAGTGTAAAGCAGCATCCACATGTGCTCTTGCGATCCACCACACTACCCAGCCCAATCGGCATCGGAATATCCATGGAGTGTCCCGCTCCCGGCAATGTATCTCAACCCATGGTTTACCGTGCCTCGGAGATATCTTAAGAGATTCTCAGCACCAACCCAGTGAAAAACGTTCACTGCAAATCATACGTTCGGACGAGAGTTCATTAAGAACACCAGCACACCTACGAGTTGGTGATACTCAGTAGGATTTCCCAATGCTGGCCCAGCAGCATTTCCACACAACTTCTTGAAGTTGAGCTCCATCAGTGTCGACACGGACTTATAGTCCACCATACCAAATCTCTCCAGCAGCTTCCTAATATATTTTCCTTGAGATAGGAAAATCTTGCTAGGTCTCTGCCAGACCTCCAAGCCTAGGAAGTAATGCATCAGTCCTAAGTCTTCAATCTCGAACTTGGAAGCTAGCTCCCTCTTACACCAATGAATGAGAGGGTCAACACCTGTAAGAAAGAGATCGTCCACATAGAGAACCAGTATGACAGGTTTCTCACGATCGACCTTGAAGTAAAGGTTCAGATCAGCATTACTTCGAGAGAAGCCCAACTTCATCAAGTAGCTATCAATCCTCTCATACCAAGCCCTGGGAGTTTGCTACAACCCATAGAGAGCTTTATTCAACCTGCATACATGAGATTCTCTATCCTGGACTTTGAACCCCAGAGGTTGCTCCACATACACTTCTTCCTTTATCGACCCAGGCGGTCTTCACATCCATCTGATGAACTGCATGCTTGCATAGCAACAAGGGCAATAATAGATCGGATGGTCTTATAGCGAGCCACAGGTGCAAACATATCATCATAGTTAATTCTTTCTGTTTGAGATAAGCCCTGGGCGACAAATCTTGCCTAGTATTTTTCAGCACTTCCATCAGATCTATGCTTGATCTTGTAGAGCCATTTCAAGGTGACAACAGCTTTGTCCTGCGGTCTTGGATCAACATTCCAAACATCGTTCTTCATAATGGACTCATATTCTTCGTGCATCGCATCCTTCCAAACTTGATGTTTTACGGCTTCTTCAAAAGTTTCAGGCTCAGATTGTACAATAGTACTCATGGCTACTAGATACCCTTGGTATCGATTCAGCTTCTTGCTTTCACAAAATGTCCCCCTTGGAGCCATATCTCTCTTGGCATCCTCGAGAGTATCCCTGAGCCATGAGGGTCTCTTCCTACCAGAAGCAGGAGGATCAATAGGGTCCATTGGACCTTCAACATCGGGCAACGATTCATCCTTCGGCACTTCCTGCTTATCTGTCCCTACATCATTGTCTTCCTTGGAGCTAGGAAGGTTCATCACTTTCCGGAGGGTAGCGTCTTCATCGAAGGTGACATCGTGGCTTATCTCCACTTCTCTTTGACCATACACATAAATGTTATATGCCTTCGAAGTTTCGTTGTAGCCCACAAACATTCCTTTCTTCCTAGAAGCATCCAACTTGCTTCACTTTTCTTTCAGCACATGAAAGAAAACAAGACAACCAAAAACTCTAAAATGAGAAACATCAGGTTTCTTACCAGAGAAGACTTCTTCAGGAGTTTTGGAGTCCAATGCGGAATACGGGCATTTATTTTGAATGTACATAGCAATGTTCATAGCTTCTCCCCATAGAAACTTCGGCAAACCTCGGTCACATAGCATGGCATGGGCAGCCTCCACAAAAGATCATAAGCCTTGTTCCTTCAGTCCCTTTTTAGAATTACAAAGTCTTTGAGTCACAAGGATAATAGCCTCTGTATCATAAAGATATTTCATCATCGAGACAGAGATCAGATATTTTATACTTTGTATCAATAGAGAATAATTTGTCTAATGCTCCAGCCATGCATCCAATGCTTGTCAACCATTTGCTTCTTTTCAAGGAGAAATTCTAGAATTAAGTCACAAAAGAATTTCGATTTTCAACACAGCAGACTTCATTAAATAGGGTACCCAAATCTGCTCGGATATAATCCACAAACAGATCCATAAATTAGGATCTAACATCTACACATGTATCAAAAAAACATACCTCAAGCTCACTGTTTAGGTCTCCTTGACTGCTACAAATCAGGGTCTGGTTAGAGCACAAAACGTTGTCCCTAACAGCCCTTTATTTTTGGCCAAGAATAGCTCCTTGGAGCTGTGGATTTCCCTAGGAGAGGTCCCCTCCTTCTCTGTTGCAATTCGATGGATACCCTACGCTGCCCCTCAAATTAATTTGTAGTGTTGTGTCCTACTCAAAATAGCTCCTAGAGGCTGCGGATGCCTCTCCCAAGATTCTCTCACTCATAAACAGCCCTTAACCAATCCTGAAATGAACCTTCTTGGTTTCAGCCCTCAGGTCACTGGTTAGGGCTTCTTGACAACCTGCTATAACACTTTTATTTTCACTTCTAGACCTCCAAATAGTGCGGCCTTCACCCAGACTTGTATCTTCTCCTGCACAGTGGTTTGGACCACCTTTTAAGCCTCCAAACGCTGCCTAACAGCCACTTGATCTTGCATAAACTGCCTAAAGCTTTACACTATAACTCAGCCTCCAGGACAGTGTTATTTAGGCCAGCGTATGGGCTGAAACAACTCCTCCTAGTTGCGGCTCACTTGAGGGAGGAATATGCCAAAAGGGTTAGGCCTCTACGCCACCCAAACAAGCCCTCAAATAATGCGGCCTTCCAGAAATTAATGCGGACTTGTGGTGATGCCCAAAACAGTGTTCAAAAAACTCTAAAAAGGTTCCACACAACTTCTTCTTCTCCCACGTTGTAGTAGCCTCTCTTTTCTCTCACAAGTTGGGCATTGTCTTCTCCTAAGCTCTGATACCATGTAAATTCCTAAACATGTTCTATGCCATTTCAGATTAGGGCACAAAATACTGAAGCAATAGAACAAATAAATCGATCGATGGAAGACAAACCAACAATAGAAAAAAGAAGAAGAATGATGGCATTACGTCGATCAGTAGGATGCTTCAACCAGCAAAGTCTCCAATAGGTCATTCAGCCAAGCGTGTCACACAGCCCTAAAACACTACATCAAGAAGCCTTAATTCAGCTCCATGAGAAAGCCCTAACACAGATGCACCAAGAGGAGAGAAGATAATTTTCTCCACACAATGTGTGTGAAATGATCTCCAAAACTCTCCTATTTATAATCATCTGTGGGGGTGTGTGACACGTCCTTTAAGACATTTAAGTCTATATTATATTCCAGGCCGACCTAGCACATAAGTGGAATAAATTCAAAATACATGTTCTGCTCATCCGATCGAGATGATCTTTAGATCAATCTTACACCTCTCCGAAAGAGGAATCCAATAAAAATATCGGGATCATCATTTGAGCAGCAGAACCCAGAGTTTGGACCTAGTTGCCCAAAATTAACAAAGCTTTCCCATAAAAGTCAAGTGGTAGAACACCTGCATCCACAGACTTTGGGGGGATTACTAATTGTCAACACATGACAAGGATCGCGCACAACCAAGTCTCATCTCTGCTTGGGGGGATTACCACTTGAAAAGGATCACGCACAACCAAGTCTCGCCTCTACTTAAGGGGATTACCACTTGTCAAGGATCGCGCACAACCAATCTTTACCACGCCCATTTTCCAAATGGTTGGTACTCCCAACAAGCCCAGCTTGTGAGTAGGATGCATACTAGGGTATACTCTTGGAAAGTCCCAAACTTGATTGTAAGGAGGATTACCACTTGTCAATACAAGACAAGGATCGTGCACAGCCTACAGTTAAGAGTTCCCTCAACCCCAGGAGCTCTCTTGGCTCCATTCCCAACTTGGGAGCTCAAACAAGAGGGAAGAGCGTAACTCAGTGTTCTCGATCATCCATGACCACCCCTAGCAGGAAGGGTCACATCCATCAGTCCAAGTTGCTCTCTGAATACCAAGAACTTCCCTTTCGGCAAAGGCTTGGTACGTATGTCAGCTATTAGATCATTAGTTGCAAAATGATGGAGTCTTACTACTCTCTGCATCATATCTCGGATATAGTAATATTTGATCTTAATGTACTTGGACTTGTCATGGATTATGGGATTTTTTCCATGTCAAATCCCACTCTTATTGTCACATTATATTATTGTCGTATCTAGCACATGCTCAAAAAAACTCTCCAAAGAGCTTCCCCAACCATACTGCCTCACAGCTAGCCATGATTGTAGCAATGTACTCAGCGTCATTCATGCAAAGGGCTACAGACTTTTGTTTTCTGCTCATCCAAGATATCATGGCAAATCCCAAGCTAAAGCGGCATCCAAGTGTGCTCTTTCTATCAACAAAGTTACCAGCCCAATCAACATCAGAGTACCCATGTAGTCTTACATCTCCGAAAGTATATCTCAATCCAAGATTGATGGTCCCATGTAGGTATCTCAACACATGCTCTGCAACAATCTAGTGTGCATGTGATGGGTTAATCATATATTGGCTTAGAGTATTGACCGCAAAACATATGTCCGGTCTAGTGTTCACTACGAACATTAGTGCCCTAATTAGTTGTTCATACTCGGAAGGATTTGCCAAATCAAGTCCTACAGCTTCACCACATAACTTCTTGAAATTCATTTCCATTGGCGTATTCATGGACTTACATTCTGTCATATCAAATATTTTCAGTAGCTTGACAACATATTTTCCTTGAGAAAAGAAAATCTCAACAGATCTCCGTTATACCTCTCGGACCATAAAGTAGTGCATCAAATGAAGATCTTTCATTTCAAACTCAGAAGCTAACTCCCTCTTACACTAAAGGATAAGAGGTTCCCCACCTGTCAAGAATAAGTCATCAACATATAATACTAAAATCAACGGCACACCTTCGATTGTTTTGAAGAAGAGATGTGGATTAGCATTGTTTCTGGTAAAACCAAGCTTCATCAAGAAGTTATCAATGTAGGCATACCAAGCTCTTGGGGCTTGTTTCAATCCATAGAGAGCTTTCTTCAGTGATGCACTTCAAAGCCATATGGTTGCTCCACAAATTCTTCTTCCTTGAGGAAGCCATGCAGAAAAGCAGTTTTCACATCCATTTGGTGAAGAGTACATGCCTAGCTAACAGCTAGAGCCACAATGGATCAGATGGTAGTATATCAAGCAGTAGACGCAAAAATCTCATTATAGTCTCCTCCCTCTTTTTGAGAGAAGCCTCTAGCCACAAATCTAGCTTTATATTTTTTTCAATATTGTCATCCACAAATTGTTTAATTTTGTACAACCATTTAGAAGTCAACAAACTTAACTTTGGGTCTTGGAACTACTTCCCATACAACATTATGTATGATGGACTTATATTATTCGACCATTGCATCTATCCATACTTGAAATTTCACTGCTTCTTCAAAAGTGCATGGTTCAGCCTAAATAATGTTGGTCATGGCTACAACATATCCCTTGAACCGACATGGTTTCTTGCTTTCTCTGAAGGTTCTTTGGGGGCAGCATGTCTATCAACATCTTGTAGAGTGTCACGAAGCTATAATGGTCTCTTTCTAACAGGAGGATCCAAGGGGTACATGGGCTCCATGGGTTCATCAACAAGATCAACCTCAGGCCTGAGATCTTCTTGTGCATCCAAGGCATCATCCTGACTTTCAACATTAGCAGGAGGAGGAGTATCTCTTGCCTTTCCAAGAGCGGCATCTTCATCAAATATTACATCCCTGCTAAACTCTATAGTTCTTTGACGAGGTATGTATATTCTATAAGCTTTAGAATTTTCACAATAACCAACAAACGTACCTTTCTTACCAAAACCTTTTGGCTTGGTCCTCTTTTCCTTGGGCACATTAAAGTAGACAAGGTAGCCAAAGATCCTCAAGTGTCCAACCTCAGGCTTTTCACCAGTGAAGACTTCTTCAAGAGTCTTGAAGTCTTTGAACATGTCAAATGCTTGACCGGATTGGTTGTACTTTTTCTTGAAGTGAAGGGTCCCTTTACATGATTTCTACTTGCACACCCTTCCTCACGTTGATCCTTTCGGAATTCGTCCAGCACACCCAAACTATTGTTGATACCCTCTCTCTCTCTCACATGCAACTCACTCACTGGCTCTATCTCCTCTGTTGAACATCAGCCACTGAGAAAATCGATCTGCCTGGGCAACTGAGTAACTGCACTAGTGTATTATCCATCTACCCATCGACTTCTTCTTATAACCTTTTTTTGGAGCACCAACGGCCATGATTAAAACTTAATCGATGGCCCAGATTATTTCCCTGTCGATCAGCATGAGTTTCTAAAACATTCACACCATGACTTAATTAATTCTAATTAATTAATCATATTTCTTAAGTTTAGACTTAGGAAATATTAGAAATTGATTAATAAATCTAATTAAGTCATCTCTAGGTGGAATTTCCATAAATGATTTCTAGGTTTTGGAGAATACATATATTGTAGCCTCTCCACCAAATCTCGGGGCTAGAACACATCTGATGCTACAAAACTAACACTCGCTCTTAGCGAGGAAAGTGTTCTAGTGCTACAACTACTGCCACAACACACTATCTCTGCACCATCTCCTATCACAATGTTGATGTTTGGCTAATGTTGCCCATCAACTACTGCGCAATTCTAATATGTGTTGCCTCTGTGTTGGTGCTGACACTGCCGCACAACTGCCAACTATTGCATCTTCATTGCAACTCCCTCTCATCTGTTGCTATTACAATAGAGAATCCATCTGTTTCTGCTACTGAAAACAAGTTCTCCATCCTACCCATTTGTTCCCTGAACTGGATGAACTTAGCTCTCCCTTGAGTTTTCGTGATTATGTCTGCTACCTGATCTCCTATTGGAACATACTGCAGCTGGACTACCCCACGCTAAACACAGTCTCTGATTAAATGACATCTGATATCAATGTGCTTCAACTTATCATGAAATAATGGATTCTCAGAGAGTTTTATGCAACTCTGATTGTCACAGTAAACACTGGTTGCTCCCATCTTCTTCCTGAACAAACTCACGAGCAACTTCCTAAGCAATATAGCTTTGAACGTAGTTGTGCTAGCTGCCATATATTCAGCTTCCGCTGAGCTCAATGCTACTGACTTATGCTTCCTGCTGCACCAAGAGACCATCCTTGGTCCAACACTAAAGCAATACCCGAAGGTACTTTTCTTGTCCACTAAACTACCTGCCCAATTTGCATCTGTGATTCCGCTCAAACTGATGTCATCTCCTCGAGTATATTTCCACCCATATTCGACTATTCCACACACATATCTAAGAATGTGCCTCGTTGTTGCCCAATGTACCATTTTTGGTTCCATCATGAACTGAGTAAGGGTATTGACAGCAAAGCAAATGTCTAGCCTAGTGTTGACCAGACACATGAGCGACCCAATGAGCTGTCAGTACAAGGTAGGGTAGACTTCCTTGTCCCCTGATGCATGTATCTTCTTCCAATTTGTGATCATGGGTGTTGCCATTCGTCGACAATCCTGCATTTTGAATCTCTTTAGAATATTTGTAGCATATCTCCCTTGCCCAAGGAAGATCTCCCCATTCTTCTGCCATAGTTCCAATCCTAGAAAATAGTGCATCAACCCCATATCCTTCATGTCGAATTCTGCTTCAAGGTTCCTTTTGCAATCCTTTATGAGTCCTAATGATCATGTTAAAAACAGGTCATCCACATACAAAACCAGAATGAGAGGCTCATTCTCCACAATCAAATGGTAGAGATTGGGATCTACATCACTCTTGATGAATCCCAACTACTGCAAATAATTATCAATCTGACCATACCATGCCCTGGGTGCATGCTTGAGCCCGTATAGGGCTTTCTTCAACCTGCATACATGAGTGTGCTTCCCCTGAGTTTTAAAGCCTTCAGACTGCTCTATATACACCTCTTCTTCTATCACCCTGTTCAAGAAGTTTGTCTTGATGTCCATCTAGTGAATCTCCCATCCCATATGCGTTGTTAGGGATATAACGGATCTGATAGAGGTATATCTGGAAATTGGGGCGAAGGTCTCCTCATAGTCTATCCCTTCCTTTTGCGCATACCCATTTGCCACAAATCTAGCCTTGTACTTCTCTACACTGCCATCTGCAGCGTACTTGATCTTGTAGATCCATCTGGAACCGACAACTGATATGTCTTCTAGTCTTGGCACTACCTTCCAAACACCTGATGTTGTGTGGCTTCCTAAAATTTGGAGGGTTCTGCAACCTGAGCTACTAAAGCTTCATATCTGTCAGGCTACCTGCACTACCTCTTGTCAGTCCTATGAGTTCCGACAAACTCCTCTGCATCCCTCAAAGTTTGACGCACTTCCCTACTGGCTCTACCATTGCTGGTGGGAGGTTCAATCAGTTCCTCATCCTATTCCTGCTGCTTCGTCTGTTGGGAACTCCCTAGATCTCCTACCCCTGAGGAGATACTGGTACTGGTCACTGTACTCGATCCCTGTGACTGTCTTCCTGCTTGTCCTACCTTATCCGTGCTGTTGGACAAACGAAACATCTGCAGAATGATCACCTGTAGGCATCTCTCAAGATCTTCTGAAAGCTCTGTCTTCAATCAACCTTACATCTCGCCTTACCACAATCTTCCTGTTGCTAGGAATGTAGATTTTGTATGGCTTTGAGGTCTCAATATACCCTAGGAAGAACCCCTTCTCTACAGTCTGATCCAATTTACTGTGCTTTCTCTGGAATGTAGCAATAAGCCACACTCCCGAATATCCTCAAATGGCTTAACTTCAGGCTTCTTCCCTGTCAAGACCCCCTCTGGCGTTTTCTTCCCCAATGCTCTATGAGGAGTTCTGTTTTGAATGTACATCGTTGTGTTGCATGCCTCTGCCCATAAAAATCTACGAAAATCCTGGCCATACAACATAGCCTTTGCAGCCCCAACTATTGATTTGTTCTTTCACTCTACTACTCCATTCTGCTGTGGATTTTATGGAGTTGTCCATTCTCTTTTGATGCCTTCCCTCGCCCAGAAATTTGTGAAGCCTTTATCCGTGTATTCTCCACCATTATCTGAATGTAGCACCTTGATCTTTTTCCCTGTCGTGCTTTCTACGAGAGCCTTGAACTCTTTGAACTGATCAAAGACCTCATCCTCAGTCTTTAAGAAATAGATCCAGGTTTTGCTGGAATGATCATCAATAAAGGTGACAAAATGTTCGCCACCACTAAGAGCTCTAGTGGACATAGGGCCGCAAATATCTTAGTATATCAATCCCAACATGCCATTTGCTCTGTTGTCACTTATGGGAAATGTTGCCATTACATACTTACCAAGTACGCATCCTCTACACACATCATTGTGCTCTGTGCTAAGAACTGGAACTCCTGTTACAGTTTCCCTGAGCATCCGAAGTGCTCCATGGTGTAAGTGTCCCATCATCCTGTGCCATAGTTCGTTCAGCTCTTTCTCACTGCTATTATCACTACCTACCAGTGCCATTGGAGAATCGATCTGCAACCTATATAACCTGTTGCCTCGAGCTACAATCTGTCTCACCTTCATCCAGCTAGAGTGCTTGACATACACTATCTTTCCCACAAAGTGTACATCGTACTCCTTTACCTGTAACTAGGACACTCAAATTAGGTTCATACCCAATCTTGGCACATGCAGTACATTAGTAGCACTGGTTCTGGTACCTATTTCTGTCTGAAATTCTATGGTGCCTCTCCCTACCTAAGTTCACTTAGTTTTGTTGCCCATAATGATCTCGTAATCCATCTGCTCCTCTTGATAGCTAGAGGAATATTCTCTAACTCCTGTCATATGAGCTGAAGCTCCACTATCAATATACCAAACACCAGATGATGTTGAACCTAACAAACACGCAAACTCATCCTCCAACCTGGAAGACAATTCTGAGGCTTCATGAATCATGTCTATTGATTATGTCCATGATTTTCTTTGCTATTTCTCCCAAAGCTCATCTTGCTACTGCAAAATACTGTGTCCCAACTGAAGATCTGCTCTGCAAGGAAAATTCTAATGCTCCCTCTGCCTCTGACAATTCTTTGGTCCGGAAAATTTATTCTCTGTCAACTCTCTCAAAGAAGTAATTTTCCCTCAAAAAATTGTCCTCCTAGCTAATGGATTGTGCAGCCTCCTGGGGTTTCGAGCAGTTGCTCACGCAGTGCTTCGAATCTCCCTCTTTCGGTCTGCAACTGAGCTCTTCCCGCTTCTTTCTGAGCTCTGATACCATGTGAAAATTCCGAAATCCGGAATCGTACTGCAACAACTGATAATGTTTCTTCTATTTGTTAAATTAATTAAAAAAATTATTTGCAGCTTCATATGGCAAATATCGAAACATATACACTGCATCCTTCACAAAATAAATATTGTGGAAGAAAATAAATGTTGGAAAATTAGAGAAATTCTAGCACACACATAAAAATATTGACACAGTTATTTTTGGACAATTGTCCCTGAAAAACCCAATACAAAAAAACCGGTGCAGAAGATGAGGGTTTCTTTATTAATCTTCAGCAATAATTCATGTACAAGAATTCGAATAGCAAAATAGAGGAAAAATACTGAGAAAAATTTAATGATAAATTTCTCACTCTCCACAGCGATTCTCTGACATCGAAACGGACCCTCTGCCCCTACGCTGGTCTCACTGCATCACACTCTACGCAGTGCTTTGATGTACTGCTACGCAGTGCTTTGAAGTACTGCGTCCTTCCTCACGTTGATCCTTCCTGAATTCATCCAACACTCCTGGACTAATGCTGATACCCTCTCTCTCTCTCGCCTGCAACTCACCAGCTGGCTCTATCTCCTCTGCTGAACTTCATCCACTAAGAAAATTGATCTGCCTGGGCAACTTAGTAATTGCACTGGTGTATTCTCCCCGCAACCCCCTCCCGCAGCGTCCTCTAGTTGCCTCTCCCGTAGCCCCCTTTCGCAACCTCCTCTCCCGTAGCCCCCCGCTGCTCCTCCCGCAGCTTCTCCCGCAACCTCCCTCCGCTGCCCCTTCCCCCTCCCGCAGCATCCTGCTGCTCTTTCCCGCAGCCTTCCTCAGCTGCCCCTCCCGCAACCATCGCTACTCCCCTCTCTCAACAGAGCCCGCCGCAACTGCACCCCGACGCCTCAGCTTTGGTTGTCTGGGATGACGGAGAGGAAGGAAAAAGAGGATCCCGGGGGGGTCTCTCCTCCCTCCCCGAATTTCAATGACAGGGGGCCACTTAAGTATCTCAAGCAGTGCCACAACGTGCCTGAAACCATGTACAACCCCACCGACATCACACTGGAAACCGACTTCATATTCTGGACTTCCCAAAACAAGCAATTACTGAGGAAAATGGAACTCCTTGAAGCGGAAAACTACAAGCTCTGCTCCGACATTGGCACTTTGTCCAACAGGATTGGGGTGGTCGAGGAAGATAATTCGTCCCTAAAGAATAAGTTGCAGAAGTGCAAAGAACTTATCACGGTACACCCACCGGATGAGGTCTTACGAGCGGAAATTCAGGTTCTCAAGGATAAACAAGAAGAAATCATATCACAACAGGTTTCTTTCAAACAAGAAACGGAATCACACATAAGTTCATGGGCACAGGTGGTCAGAGGAAAAGAAAAAGCCCCACCTCTTACAGCGGTGGAAGAGGTTGTGCAGGCCAAACTTGTGGAGGAAAGGACCCGGCGGGCAAGAGAACTAAACCTCAAGGTGAGAGGACTTCCCCCCCCCCCCCACTCCTTCATCAGACATACTGGAGCTAGGCCACAGGTTCCTTCGAGACACGCTTGACATACCTGATATAACGCTGGATAGGGCATGGTTGGGGTAGGACTCTACCCTTTTCCTCAAATTCCACAACTCCACAGATAGGCTTCGGGTGCTTCGAGCAAAGCGGAAATTATTCTCCCTTCCAGACAAGGTATTCCTAGATGAGGACCTCACAAGAACACAGGTAGTTGAACTTAAACAGGCAAACAGGTTGCGGCAGCAACAAAAGCAAGAAAGTGGGCAGTTATCAGAAACCTTCGAGCGGTTATTCGAGACTCCTTCCCCCCGGGATGGGCACCTTGAACCGATAGCTCTAAATGACGGGCCTGAGTAAAGAGGAGACAAGGCACGAGTATTTTGATCCACTGCTGGAATGGAAATGGCTCTTTCTGGTCATCACCTGGCCAATTTCATGATGCCCTCACTTCAGCGAACATCCTACTCGTTACCGAAACGCACGCGAGTCCTGTCCGCCCTCTCCCTGACATAACAGGATACCAGTGGACCTCAGCTTGCAGACAGGAGACACGGAGTTCAGGAGGAGTCAGAGGTTCTGGGGGAGTAGCATGCCTCGCTAGAAGTGACCTCAGAGACAGAATTTCCATTGTGGCGACCGATGATCACGCAGATTCATGTGGATTCAGATCAGAGCTAGTGTCTCCCCTCTGAGAGACATTTACATTGCGGTGTGTTATTTCCCCCCCCCCCCCCCCCCGCCCCCCCGTCTCGTCATCTTTCGCTATCCATAGCAATGACAAAGACCCCTTCACAGACTTGTAATCTGACATTACCAAGTACTCAGTGGTGGGAGACATCATTCTCATGTGGGACTTTAATGCCCGAACTAGAGACCTCTAGATACCCATTCATGATCATACAGAGGACGTGTTCTGCACTCGAGGGGTCGACCCGACTTCGGTAAGCATGCACCGAACATCAAAGGACAGTTTGGGCCCTACCACAACATATGGGAAACACCTTATGCAATTGGGGGAGTCTCACGAGCTCATAATCCTAAATGGCCTCCCTTGCTTTCCATCCTCCCACCTCTTTACTTGCCGAGCCCATGTGGGGGGGGGGGGGAGAAGCGAGTGTGGTAGATTAAGCTCTTACCAGCCCGGATCTCCTCCCACACATCAAAAACTTCTCTATCACACCTATCCCCCTGGCGAACCATGCACTTCTCTCACTTTCACTTCAGTTCGGCATCCCTCGTAAATCCCCCCTACCTCGCACAACCCACCCCGCACCCTCTTCCGATTCGAGGAAGGCGACCCTGACATCTTCTCTTCCACCCTCAAGCAAGCCCTTCCACCTGAAGGCCAGTTCGCCTCTCTTGAATCCGCCAATGACAAATACCAATGCCTCTCATCTGCAATATGGGAGGCCACAATCCATTCCTTCCCTTCCTCCACCCGCTCCGCCGCCGCCCCCACCAAATCGGGAGGATGTCCTATGAATAAGTGGTATGACCACGAGTGCAAATCTATGCACTAGGACCTTCGGCATGCCTTCAAACATTCTCTACCGTCATACCCCAGCATCCGCTCTGCCTACCGCCGCCTCCTTCGCCACAAGAAACTTCATTTCATCTCCCACAGGAGACAAACTCTTTCTGCCCTTCTTCTCCACTCCCCTAAAGAATTCTGGGGTACCACTCTTTCCAAGCAATCTCCCACCCCTATCGACCTCGACCCCACCTCCATGTTCTCCCACACTTCCAAGTTGTATGACATCCCTGGACAACCCCCCATTCAGGTACGACAACCCCGACCACCTGTCACTTCTTCTCCGACAAAGATATCAGAGAGGCAATCTGGGCGATGAACAGCAGCAAAACAGCAGATGAAGAGGGCTTCCAGGCAGAATTCTTCAAACTTGGGCTTCGCCCTCTGGTTGGTTACCTAGTGGATCTCTTCAACCATGTCATTTGAGACGGCTTCCCTGATGGATGGGCACACCACATTATCCACCCCATTCATAAGGCAAGATCTACCTCTGATCCAAACAATTACAGAACGATCATGGTCGGGCACACATTTTCCAAGTTGTATGCTACTGCCCTCCACAGGGGACTCTCCAGCTTCCTAGAGCAGAGACATCTCAGGGCCAGGGGCCAAGCAAGTTTCAGACCAGATCATCACACCACTGACCATATCTTCACCCTTTGAGCGACGATCGAAGAGGCCCGACATCGGTCCTCCAAGGTGTACTGTTGCTTTGTGGACTTCAGGAAGGCCTTCGATTTGGTCCCGAGGGAGGACCTTTTTCAGAGGCTGAGAGAGATTGGCATCTCATCGACTCTTATGACTGCTATCATGCGCCTCTATGAGTTCCTCCTTGGCCGTCTCTGCACGGTTGGAGGGATGTCGGAGTTCATCGAGAGCACTATTGGAGTCAAGCAGGGGTGCCCTCTTTCCCCCACTCTCATCGAGTGTTGAAATTTGGTTACCGGAGGACAAGTGGTTCCCTAAGGCTTTGATCATTGGCCTAGGGAAAAGTGTCCAAAAGAATTTAATTTTTCTCCTAAAGTGACTTTATAAAGTTTTAAAGTCAAATCTAATTTAAAAGTGACTTTAAGTGATAAAGTTACTAAAGTCTAATTTTAAAGTGACTTTAATAAAGTCAATGTAAAATTAGAATGGAAAAATGACTTTGGAAATAAATGACTAAGTGGGTCTTTATTAAAGTGGGATGAATTAAAAAATAGAAAGCGAGATTTAAATGAGCATTTAATCTTAGCCCTAGATCTAAATCTATTTCAGCCATTGGATTTAGGGATTCCCCAAAAGTCACTTAGGGTTAGGTTAAAGGAGGAAAAAGAGGAAAAGGTCATTTCATTCTTTCATGAGCAGATTGAGAGAGGAAGAGAAGGAGAGCTGGAGACATTTTCTGAAAAGAGCTTGAAAAGGTGAAGGAGAGGGCACACTCAGCAAATCAGTACAGCAGCAAGGATGGCAAGATTTCCAAGGCAGCAAGAGGCTGCATGGATACCGAGGCAGCTTGGCCGTCCAGCAGCACCGAAACCAAGACAGCCATCCATACAACAGTCCGTACAGCGGCATTGAGGCACGGTTTTCAAGGGGAAAGGCAGAACATTTTTCGAGGAAAAGTACAGCAACAAGGGGGCTCGATTTTCTAGGTGGCTAGGCACATTTTTTGAGGCAGTCAGCACTGTTTTCGAGAAAGGCAGCTTGCTGGAAAATTCTGTACAGTCCGTACAGTTGTTCAGCTAAGTTCTGGGCACGAATTTCTAAACTGTCATTTGCTGTAAAAAAAAATTGTTTTGAGTTTATTGTTGTTCCGGCACATTTTCCAAGGCGGTGGCAAGCACGGAAAACAAGATAAGTCTGTATTTAATTTGCTGGAAATTTTCCTGTATATTTCACCTTTCTGTAAAAGGCATTTTCAGAAATAAGAAGGAGCTTTCGAACTGGTTTTCCCCAAGAGTTGTAGGGGGTTTTTCCAGGGTCACCTTGACCAAAAACCTTTGTGTTAAAATGTGTTGAATGGCTGTTTTGAGCTTGCTGATTTTTATTTCTGCATTTTCAGCATTCTGTAAATTTTCCAGAATTTGTGTTTTCAGCAAAAAATTATTTTTCTGTTGTTGAATGTAAGGATATGGGAAAGGGCATTTAACTAAAAGGAGAAATACGATGAAACTGAAAACCGGGGTGGAAAAACAAAAAATTTCTACATGGTATCAGAGCTTGGGTGCTGAAAGTGCAGTTTGGGACAGCAAGAAGAAAAATACAGTCTGCTGATTTTTCACTCAAAAAATTCTAGCAAGCTGATTTTTCACACACAGAATTGTTATCTTTACTACAGCAGTGTTATTTTTCAGTTTTTAGGACAGCAGGATGGCATTGGGATTGAGGGTGGAGGATAGGTTGGATGGGCATACCAATTACAGCGTTTGGAAGGAGAGAATGCAGAGTATCTTTGAGGAGGCAGAAGTCTGGGACATCATGGTGCATACCACACAGAACCCTATTGTTGTGCCTACTGATGATGTTTAGTTGGCAGCATATAATAGAAAGAACAACAAGGGTAAGAGACTGATTCTAGACGGAATCAAAGACCATTGCATTCCTCATGTGAGAGGAAAGCGAAATGCTCATGAGATGTGGACAGCATTGTCCAATCTCTACCAGAGTACCAATGAGAACCGGACCCTCAGCAGCAGCTGAGTCAGTCACAGGGATCCAGTGGGCAGGGATCAGGAGGATCTGGAGGTACGTCTATGACGATGTCAAGTTCGTCAGTGAGCAGTGGCTCACAGAGTCAGAGGGGTGGTGCTTCGGGCAGCATGCAGAGCAGTCCGCAGAGCAGTTCACTAGGGAGTCCACTGATGGACAGTTCACACGGTACCTCAGCATCTACAGGTTCAGGTGCAGGCAGGAGGACAGTAGACAGACAGTCAAGAGTTCAGGCTCCTGATGATGATGATGAGGAGGAGTTTCATTCTCCAGTGGGAGAAGTGTCCTCAGGGAAGAGGAAGCCCAAGTGGCTTCAGGACACCTTGAGAGAGGCCACATCTATTGCTGGGCCTAAGAGGCCAGTCAGAGAGAGCAGACCACCTGAGAGGTTTTGTCGCTATATGGCAATGGCTACCAACATCCTTGACTCTGAGCCTTCTAGCTATGAGGAGGCAGCTAGCCAGCAGGTCTGGAGAGAGGCCATGCAGGAGGAGTATTCTTCTATCATGAAGAATGATGTTTGGGAGGTGGTGCCGAGGCCTGAGGGAAAATCCGTGGTTACTTCCAGATGGCTTTACAAGGTAAAACATGCTGCAGATGGCAGCATTGAGAAATTCAAAGCAAGGTTTGTGGCTAGAGGGTTCTCCCAGGTAGAGGGAGTTGATTATGAGGAGACCTTCGCTCCCGTGGCTCAATATACTTTGATCCGCTCCATTATATCGATAGCAGCAGAGATGGGTTGGAAGATCCACCAGATGGATGTGAAGACCGCATTTCTCAATGGCTTCATACAGGAGGAGGTGTACATTGAGCAGCCACGGGGCTTTGAGGTGCATGGGAAGGAGTCCCATGTGTGCAGACTGAAGAAGGCCCTTTATGGCCTGAAGCAAGCTCCCAGAGCTTGGTACTCCAGGATAGATACTTACTTGCAGAAGATGGGTTTCACAAAGAGTGAGGCAGATCCGAGCCTTTACTATATTGTGATAGGTGAGGAGCCTCTCATTCTGGTGCTGTATGTGGATGACTTAGTCATTACAGGTGCAGAGAGACTCATAGAGCACTGCAAGAGAGATCTTGCGGCGGAGTTTGAGATGAAGGACATCGGCTTGATACATTACTTTTTGGGTTTGGAGGTGTGGCAGGAGGAGGGGCATTTCTTCCTGGGACAGGGGAAGTATATTGTGGACATCCTTGGCAGATTCCACATGGAGGATTGTAGACCCATGTCGACACCGATGATCACCAACTAGAAGAAGCTTCATGCTTCGGATTCCGAGTTGGTGGATCCCACATTGTATAGACAGCTGATTGGTTCCTTGATGTATTTGGTCAACACTAGACTAGATATTTGTTTTGCAGTCAACACGATGAGTCAGTTTATGTGTGAGCCTAGGAAGGTTCACTGGGTGGCTGCAAAACACATTTTGCGATACTTGCAGGGGACAGTGGATTATGGTCTGGACTACAGGCAGGGGGATGGAGTGAGATTGGCAGGTTACACTGATTCCGATTGGGCAGGTTGTGCTTCTGATAGGAAGAGCACTTCAGGGTGCTGTTTTGGGTTGGGTTCGGCAGTGGTGTCATGGTTCAGCCGGAAGCAGCAGTCAGTAGCATTGAGTTCAGCGGAAGCAGAGTATATGGCAGCCGGTCTAGCTAGTTGTGAGGCCATCTGGCTTCGCAAGATGTTGTTTGGCTTATTTGGTCAGCCGTTGAGACCTTCAGTGATTTACTGTGATAATCAGAGTTGCATTAAACTCACGGAGAATCCAGTGTTTCATGACAGGTCAAAGCATATCGGGATCAAATATCATTTCATCAAAGACTATGTTCATAAGGGAGTTGTGAAGCTTGAGTATATTCCCACTGATGAGCAAGTTGCAGATATTCTTACCAAAGCCTTACCACGGGGCAAGCATGTCTACTTCAAAGACAAAATGGGTGTGGTGAGGAACACCTTCCTCGGTAACAGGGAGTGTTGAAATTTGGTTACCGGAGGACAGGTGATTCCCTAAGGCTTTGATCTTTGGCCTAGGGAAAAGTGTCCAGAAGAATTTAATTTTTCTCCTAAAGTGACTTTATAAAGTTATAAAGTCAAATCTAATTTAAAAGTGACTTTAAGTGATAAAGTTACTAAAGTCTAATTTTAAAGTGACTTTAATAAAGTCAATGTAAAATTAGAAAGAAAAAGTGACTTTGGAAATAAATGACTAAGTGGGTCTTTATTAAAGTGGGGTGAATTAAAAAATAGAAAGTGAGATTTAAATGAGCATTTAATCTCAGCCCTAGATCTAAATCTATTTCAGCCATTGGATTTAGGGATTCCCCAAAAGTCACTTAGGGTTAGGTTAAAGGAGGAAAAGGAGGAAAAGGTCATTTCATTCTTTCATGAGTAGATTGAGAGAGGAAGAGAAGGAGAGCTGGAGACATTTTCTGAAGAGAGCTTGAGAAGGTGAAGGAGAGGGCACACTCAGCAAATTAGTATAGCAGCAAGGAGGGCACGATTTCCAAGGCAGCAAGAGGTTGCACGGATACCGAGGCAGCTTGGCCGTACAGCAGCACAGAAACCAAGACAGCCATCCGTACAGCAGTCTGTACAACGGCATTGAGGCACGGTTTTCAAGGGGAAAGGTAGCACGTTTTTCGAGGAAAAGTACAACAGCAGGGGGCTCGATTTTCTAGGTGGCTGGGCACGTTTTTCGAGGCAGCCAACACTGTTTTCGAGAAAGGCAGCTTGCTGAAAAATTCCGTACAGTCCGTACAGTCCATACGGCTGTTCAGCTAAGTTCTGGGCACGAATTTCTAAACTGTCATTTGTTGTAAAAAAATTATGTTTTGAGTTTATTGTTGTTCCGGCACATTTTCCAAGGCGATGGCAAGCACGGAAAACAAGATAAGTCTGTATTTAATTTGCTGGAAATTTTCCTGTATATTTCACCTCTCTGTAAAAGGCAGTTTCAGAAATAAGAAGGAGCTTTCGAACTGGTTTTCCCCAAGAGTTGTAAGGGGTTTTTCCAGGGTCACCTTGACCAAAAATCTCCATGTTAAAATGTGTTGAATAGCTGTTTTGAGCTTGCTGATTTTTATTTCTGCATTTTCCAGCATTCTGTAAATTTTCCAGAATTTGTGTTTTCAGCAAAAAATTATTTTTCTGTTGTTGAATGTAAGGATATGGGAAAGGGCATTTAACTAAAAGGAGAAATAAGGTGAAACTGAAAACCGGGGTGGGAAAACAAGAAATTTCTACATCGAGATCTACATTGATGAACTGAAATCTTTCCTCTACGAGCATATCCAGGAATCTGACGGGTGCCTTTTCCACCATGTCTTGATCTCCATCCTACTTTTTGCCGATGATATTTCCATCCTAGCCTCTTCCCCGGAAGGATTACAGAGACAGTTGGATGCCCTCGCAGCCTTTTGTGATCTTCGGCACTTGACGGTGAACCTGAGCAAAACCAAAGTCATAATTTTCAATGGGGTGAAGAAGACCAAGAGTTTCCGCTTCCTATTCAAGGGAGAAGAAATCGAAGTCGTCAGTAGTTACACTTACTTGGGAATGCAATTTACAGGTCCTCATTTCAGGCTTCGGCCAGCTTCTTTAGATACGCTGACTAGAGATGCCTAGCACTTTATCTTTAGGAGGCCCTCAGGCACCGTTCACTTCTACTCCAGCCTCCTTCCGTTTCGGAAACCACACAGAGGATCACAGACTTCTTCAAAGCACTCCCAACTTCGCGAGGCACCAAGAGAACCACATATCGATCCATAGACCATGATTCTAGATCAATGCGGATCCGGGGGGCTCGTCCCACTAGACCCCATCAGCATTCCAAGACCAGACCCTCCTCCAGGGGACGCCCCAAATCTTCTAGACGGCAACTACAGCAGTCCAGTTCCTCCTCAGGACAACAGACATTGACAAGTTTCCTTCAGTCCTCTTCTATCGGCCTCGGATGCTAGGAGTAGGAGTCTCCCCTCCTTTAGGAGGCTCCTCTTTCTCCTCCAGGACTACTTCTTCATCACAGCTCATTGTCATGATGCTTTATTCATCTAGCTCTTACTTTACATTGGCACTCTTTGTAATTTGTATTTCCTGCTTTTATAAAGGAAGGGGACCATTTGGTCCACCGGCTAGGCATGTTGTAATCATTGTAACCGGCAGTCCCGTTGACCTTTTTGTCGTCATTCTTTGGACATTAATAAAATTATCTTATCTTATCTTATCTCCATCTACCCATTGACTTCTTCTTATAAATTTTTGTTGGAGCACCAACGGCCAAGATTAAAACTTAATCAATGGCCCAGATTATTTCCCTGTCGATCCGCGTGAGTTTCTGGAACATTCACACCATGACTTCATTATTTCTAATTAATTAATCATATTTACTAAGTTTAGACTTAGGACATATTAAAAATTGATTAATAAATCTAATTAAGTCCTCTCTACGTGGAATTTCCAAAAACGGTTTTTAGGTTTTGGAGAATACATATCTTCTAGTCTCCACCAAATCTCGTGGCTTAAATACATCTGATGCTACAAAAACTAACACTAATTTCAATGTGAACCAAAGCTTGAGCTAGAGGAGATACCAACTTGTAAAGTCTTCCTTCTCGAATACCAAATACTCTAGAATTCTCTATGCTTGAGTTTTTACTCCATACAACAAATTTTCCATCAATGAAATCTACTCTATCACCCTTATCTTCTAGACATGAAATCGAAAGTAAGTTCTCATGCAAACCTAGAACAAATAGGATGTTGTTGAGGTCACTGTTTCTGCCATTCTCCCGCTCTATAAGGTTGATCCAATTCGTCTCACGGGATAGCTTTTATTATCTCAAAGTTCCAATGAGTATGAAGATTTTCCCCTTGATAATGTCTTCAATTGTTTGTGATGACCAGTCATGTGTCTAGGTGCACCACTATTAATTACCCAAATGCTCTCATCTTGGAATATGCCATTGAGTGCCGAGAAGAGACCTTCATATTTTGTTGTGATTACTTCCTCCTTTGTAGTGAATAGAAGATTCCATGCTTCCTTAATGCTTTTCTTGATATAGCTTGCTAGTTGTGAACATTTTTTGATGAGCTTCGTCAATGTAGAGGAGATCTTCATAATGCCCTTATCCAACCTTAGCTCTGATACCATGTTGAGAATTCTATAGGGCAATGATTATGATTAATTCCCTTTACTTGAAAACTGCTTGTGATGTTCTTTTACTTATTAGCTTTGTGTTACCACTCAAACCAACAAGGGACCTAAAAGGGGTTCCTAAGAGGGCAATTGTTAGGTAAAGGGCAACAATGGAGACTTAGCCTAATGTCACCACAGTTAAGGCTCCCCGCTCTTTACGAGCTTCCACTGATGGGAGGGACCCGATGTTTAGGAAGCCACTTATAGAGAATATATTAACAAATATAAGAGAAGTGACCCCTTAGACCCCTTTCCCTAGGATAGGATAAAGGACGGAGCTTGCTTTCTCTTTAAGCAAGAGATTTAGTTTTCTAGGGAGAGGGAATGAGGATTTGAGGGTTGAGAGAGAAGAATGGGGTTTGTAAAGGAGTTTCCCAATCCCTAAAATCCCTTTGAAACTTGGATTCTTGGGTAGTCCTTGATAAATAATCCTTGAAGAAAGATGGGACCACACAAGGCCAAGTAGACCCAGCTCAAGTTAGGGCATGGATTCAAGGAACCAAGGTGAAGGGAAAGGACCAAACAAGAATTTTCACCCAACGATGTCAAGTTGATTCTATTAGGTACTAGCCTTGGGAACACTAGGGCAAAACTTTATCCTAGAGCTAGGGCTTCAGATATCCCAAGATTCCACCCTCAGATTTCCTTCAGATTCGGAAGAGACCTAGGGGACCCACCAGCGCAGTATAACCTAGGAGATCGAAGTTTTTCTATGGTCAGTTTCCTAGGAAATTGATGCCCTAGGTGACCTAAAGAGGTCAGAGCTAGGAAAGGGAGGAAAAAGGTGAAAAATAGGGTTGAAATAATCACCCTTTGATGGACCAATGCCTATTTCCTCTTGGGGATATGGAGTCAAGGAGAATTGTGAAGACGGATTTTGTTTGTTGCTCAAGGAGGCTTCAAAAGTCAACTTCATCCAATGTTAAAGGAAAGAGAAGAAAAGTGACTTTGAAACATTTATACTTCGTTACAAATGGTGAGGCTTATCAATATAACACGATCTCTAGAACATTTCATTCATCCAACATGGCTCATACATAGATAAGCTAAATAGACATGTAATTCCACATTAAAAACATGCAGCAATTAGCCCTAATAATAGCGAAGTTCAAATGTATGCACCAAAATGAAAAATAGTGTTAAACTTGCACTTACATGTTAGAGAATATGTCCAACCAGCATCACATTTGCAATATAAGAAGCTCCAAGATAGAAAAGAACCCAATCCACACATCAAAATTCTTCCATCGTCCAAAAATATCCCCCAAAAAAATGTGAAGTTCTCTAATGAGAGAGAGATCCAAATCCAAGTGATGATACAAATGAATCCATCCAACTCCTATTTATACACCAATTAGGAGTTTGAATTACCTAATGGGCCTACATTAGCCCCTGAAAATAAAATAATGTGCAAATTAACTAACTTTTGGTGACAAGCCCACCAAAGTAGCTCACAAATGAAATAATAAGCCTCTCAGGAAGTCAAATAATAATCTTGCATGTCATAGGGCCCTCCAAGAAGCCTGATGAGGTCCATAAGTGCCATAATGATGAATAAAATCCTCAAACGTGATGGACAAGGGGGTGGCCCCTTGTTCTCCAAACAATAAACCTGTGGTGCCCCCAGTGGGTGTGGGGGCACACCGATGACATCATGGGTCTCCATATGAGTCAAAGATGCCTGTAGGCCATCTGCAAGGGCTCAAATTATGGAATGAATGTTGCCATGTCATCGTACAAGTCCTAGGACACCTACTAATTGTGTGGTGCACTTGTGGGGCCAGCTAGGCATAGTGTACCAAATGCATCTTCTTCGTCCAAGAGGTGTATCTCTAGCAATCTTTGAACATCTCTAGGGATCCATGGTGTGTCGTCCACTGTTGTGGAGGCCAATGGCTCTCTACACACACCCTATATATGCCAATGTAGCCCTTTGTACGGTTAGGACCACATATAAGGAGACCAAACACAAATGGACACCATTTGCAATCCTACAGAAGATCCAATGTGTCCCCTGGCCTTCCAGTACAAAAAGTCATTAAAGTAATCAGGTAAAAGACCTTACAAACCATGGACAAGTGGACACTTCATAATGGCATGCCCTTCCATAGTGGGCTTTGGCATGTGCTAATCTCTCCAAGCTCCAAAGGGGGTTAGCCAAGTACCTTATTAGGTGGTTTCTACCTTTACAGGGGATAGTATGTCCAAGGTACATCCCTCAAATGGTGGTGGCATGTGGTAAAGAGGTGAAATGGAGAAGGGAATGATATGGGCAATCCTGGGCCACATATCGGGACATAAGGGTAGCTAGAAAAAGGGAAGCCCACACTTGGGTATATAATGTGTTGGAGGGAGCAATCGTGGTACATGAGGTGCCCCGGCCTTGATTTTTCAACCCTTCTTTATATTCCTTTTGCCTTTTATGATTTTTCTTTGATTAACTGCTTGGGGCTCAAGGGCAAAAGCATGATGTGTAAGATATAGCAGTGATTACCCCCTTTTCGGTAGGGCAGTTTATTTCCCTCCAGGGTTGGGACAATCATGGGTTCTTGAATGATAAAAGAGGCTCATCTAGGGCCTATGGAACCAGGCTAATGGCTATGGGTATGGGGTAGAGCTCATCTATTGGCTTTTTCCCACCTGCTAATTATGTTTGTCCCGACCATCTTTTGCATTTTGTGTTACATCTTCCTGTTGAATGTGGTCATTTATGCTTTTAATTTTCTTTTTAGCTGCTTTAACCTCTAAGGCATCGTTCCAAGCCTCACCCAAGGTGGGGGGAAGGGAATGGGGAGGCTAGCCCTATGTGGACCCAGAGAGGCAATGTGGACCCAAGTGGGAGAAATGATGAATGGGGGTATAGTGAATGGAAAGGGAGTAGTATATGTGGATAATGGAGCAGGACCACGTAACCAAAGTTGGGGTTTCCCAAGTAGTACCACCCTAAAACCAAATGGTCAGTAAAGGAGATCCCACGAGACTAAAATCCAAGGGTAACACCCAAAAGAGGTCAAGGGGACAAAAGCACAAACTAAGCCCACTCTTTCCGCTAAATCCCCCCATCAATCTACGCCCAGAAATGTCCATGATAAGTAAACCCAATACTCAATTACCAAATGACAAGACAAACCTTTAGGTTCGGGAGGCCCACTTTAGGTTTGGGAGGCCCACCTTCAAACATACGATCAATATTTATGGGTGAGGGACCACATGGTTAGCTCAGGTGGCGGAGAAATAGCACAACGAACTAGTTGAGGGCTGCAAGGGGTTGTTGGTTGTCGGCTGAGGTTCATCATGGAGAAAAACTTTCTCCTAGGGATGTCACCGACGAAGTGGTGGGTAACATTCCAACTCGAACGTGATCTCTCAAGGAGGTGGGCAAAGCTACTCAAACGGGAAGTCACGAGAACTCCAGCAATCTCTTGGTCACTGTAGACCTGTTATCTCCACATATCAACAACCAAAACCATGGGGCAACATGCTTTTCACGGTGTCTTATGATCACCCATGCTTAATGTTAGGCCATTAAATCAACAAGTAATAAAAAATATGCAATTTTTAATCTAAATGCAATTAATGAGAAATATCATATGAGATTAGTTCTAATGCAGAAAATCAACATTGAATGCATCCTACTCTAACATGCATATAGTACAGCGTCAAGTATCAAAGAAAGGAGTAATGCGACTTAACTTGACCGGTTAAGGCCAAAGTTCATCGTTGAGTTTAGTAATGTAGTAATAGTCATCCCCATGAATCTTGATGGGAACCAAATCTTTATCCACTAAGACCAAGTCCACTACTTTATACTCTTTTTTAGGCTTCCACCTTTTGCTTGGCTTGTGAATTGGCCTTTTCAGGATACTGACCTCTTGCGAAGGGAGAATGGGGTGAGGTTTCTCAATGTCGTGTGCTTAATAATATGTTTCAGGCTTAATCACATGAGATAGGTAGGTGGGTTCCCTATAAAGGATAAAAGGGGTCCCATCAAATTGTGGGATGATAGCATATGATAGGTCCATTTGAACATTACCTCCAACAATGGCTCCCCATTTCCTAGATAATAACAACCCCCACACATCAAGAATATCAATGACAACAACATCCATGAGAAGGGATATGTCGGGGTTCCTAGCCAAAGAAACCTTAAGGTCTTTTATGAGACCCTCCACCTCCACAGATTTGGAGTTAAATCCACACACCTTCTTGTATGATCGAGTGACGCTAAGACCCAATTGCTTCATAACGGTTAAGGGCATGATGTTTGCGGAAGCCCCCGAGTCAAGCATGCAATTATGGAAATAAAGGACATTGATAGGCAAAGTGAGCATAAAAGGTTCATGTCCAGGGTTACGATCGACAATATAAATGTTTTGCAAGCCTTCACGTAATTCTTCCTCTTCAAAACCCAAGGACTTCTTAATTTTTTTTTGTTGTTCAGGAAGTTTTGCAATCTCTTTCTAAGGGACAGATAAGGTCATCTTCCCAATGGCAACATCCATGTCAATATTGAGCCCTACCTGTTTCCCCTTTTCTTTCTTCTCGGTGTTTCCTCCCTTTTGAGGGCCCTTAATAGGATCAGCTTTAATTTGGGAATCCTTTTCTGGAGAATCCTTTGAAAGGGATTTCTGTTTAGGAGGCTCTTTAGAGGGGACATTCTTGGGAGGATCCTGCTTGTGAAGAGAGTCTTCTTTGTTAGGTCCTTTGGAGCTTGCGGGGTCCTTACTATCATCTCTTTGTGAATATTGGACCCCTTTGAAAATTCCACTACATTCCTCAGCATTTAGAATAAGTTCTTCTTTCTCATCTTTGGTTTTGACCTCACTAATGGGAGGATGAGTGTATGAACCCCCAGGCAAGATATTGAATACATCAGATTCTACAAAATTAGTTTGCTCATTTGTTTCATCGTCATCACTCTCGTCACTCTCACTTTGCTCATCTTCGGAGGACGAGTCTTGCTCCACTGCATTGGTCGGAGCCAAAGTGTTTGGGACTTGAGATAAGCTTCACTTATCTTCCTCACTTTGCTTTTTTGGAAAAGGTATCCCTTTCGGAATGTAACTTGACTTTTGGGCCTTCTCCAAAGCGATGATTTTGTTCATGACAATCCTATCCCGTGAATGGACCTCTTCACTAAGCTTTTCCATATTTTTGAGAATGGCCAGAAGGGTTTCTTTTTGTTGATCCTTTGATTTCTCCTTCTTGGTCTCAGTTTTGGTTTTGGGGAGGTCATTAGCATCCATTCTAGAGATACGAAGGTTTCTTCAACTTGCATTGCCATTTCTTTAGCTTCAACCAGTGTGGAGGGTTTCTTGTCTCTTAAGGCATAGGTTAGGCGGCCCCCTACAGCTTTGACAAATTTGTCAAGGATGTTGGCATCAGAGGGTTTAAGGTGATCAGGGATATCCCGGACAACCCTATCAAACTTTTGAATGAATTCCCAAATGTCTTATGTTCCCCTCGATATTTGATAAAACTTTTCAATGTTGAAGGTTCCTTGGGCATTACAAGACCACATTTTCATGAATAGGTCCTCAAATTCATCAGAGTCTTCAATGCATCCTGGGGGAAGACTAATGTACCATTCTCTAGCTTGTCCCTCAAGTGACAAAGCAAAAAGCATTATGAGCCTATCTTGATCAAACATCATCCTAGTGGACATGTGCCAATAGAATTCTTCAACAAAGTCACGGGCACTCATAGTGGCATCTCCTTTGAACTTCGTTAACCATCGGTTATGTTTCTCCGGTAATGGCTTGGGATCATTACTCAATTTTAAAGGAGCGAAGACACTGACCAAATTTCTTTCACTTTTGGTCATCTTATGTTTGTTAGTGCTACAAGTCTCTGCCATTTTTGGAGTGGGGTTACTGACTTTTTCAAATTTAGTTAGAAGATTGGTTCCAACAGGTGATGGAGCACATTTCTTTCTTCTTGCAACAACCCTAGTTAAAGGAGGAATATTGTCACCTTCAAACAAACTAGGGGTTTTGACAATGAGTGGAGCCGCTAGAGGAATAATGAGAATGCCGTCAATGAATCAATCTCTCAATGATTCACTAAGAAGGCAGACTTGCTTCCTCCCTGGAAACGGCGCAAGAAATGTTACCACTCAAACGAGCAGGGAACCTAAAAGGGGTTCCTAAGAGGGCAACTGCTAGGTTAAGGGCAACGATGGAGACTTAGCCCATTGTCACCACAGCTAAGGCTCCCTGCTCTTTACGGACTTTCACAGATAGGAGGAGACCGGATGTTTAGGAAGCCACTTATAAAGGATATATTAATAAATATAAGAGAAGTGACCCCTTAGACTCCTTTCCCTAGGATAGGATGAAGGATGGAGCTTGTTTGCTCTTAAGCAAGAGACTTGGTTTTCGAAGGAGAAGGGCTGAGGATTTGAGGGTTGAGGGAGAAGAATGGGGTTTGTAAAGGAGTTTACCAATCCCTAAAATCCCTTTGAAACTTGGATTCCTGGGTAGTCCTTGATAAATAATCCTTGGATAAAAATGGGTCCACACGAGGCCAAGAAGACCCAGCTCAAGTTAGGGGATGGATTCAAGCAACCAAGGATGTTCTTAACCTGACCAAGGTGAGGGGAAAGGATCAAACAAGAATTTTCCCCAATGATGTCAAATTGATCCTATTAGGTACTAGCCTTGGGAACACTAGGGCAAAATTTTATTCTAGAGCTAGGGCTTGAGATATCCCAAGATTCCACCGTTGGATTTCCTTCAAATTTGGAGAAGACCCAAGGGACCCACCAGCACAAAATAACCTAGGAGATAGAAGCTTTTCCATGGTCATTTTCTCGGGAAATTGATGCCCTAGGTAACCTAATGAGGCTAGACCTAGGAAAGGGAGGAAAAAGCTGAAAAATAGGGTTGAAATGATCACCCTTTGATGGACCAGTGCCTATTTCCTCATGGGGATATGGTGTCAAGGAGAATTGTGAAGACAGATTTTGTTTCTTGCTCAAGGAGGCTTCAAAAGTCAACTTCATCCAATGTTAAAAGCAAGAGAAGAAAAGTGACTTTGAAACATTTATACTTCGTTACAAATGGTGAAGGCTTATCAAGATAACACGATCTCTAGAACATTTCATTCATCCAACATGGCCCATACATAGATAAGCTAAATAGACACATAAATTCCACATTTAACACATGCAGCAATTAGCCCTAATAATAGCGAAGTTCCAATGTATGCAGCAAAATCAAAAATAAAGTTAAACTTGCACTTACATGTTAAAGAATATATCCAACCAGCATCACATTTGCAATATAAGAAGCTCCAAGATAGAAAAGAACCCAATCCATACATCAAAAATCATCCATCATCCAAAAATATCCCCCAAAAAAATGTGAAGTTCTCTAATGAGAGAGAGATCCAAATCCAAGTGATGATACAAATGAATCTATCCAACTCCTATTTATACACCAATTAGTTGTTTGAATTACCTAATGGGCCTACATTATCCCCTAAAAATAAAATAATGTGCAAATTAACTAACTTTTAGTGACAAACCCACCAAACTAGCTCACAAATGAAATAATAAGCCTCTCAGGAGGTCAAATAATAATCTATGCATGTCGTAGGACCCTCCAAGAGGCCTGATGAGGTACATAAGTGCCATAATGATGAATAAAATCCTCAAAAGTGATGGACAAGGGGGTGGCCCCTTATTCTCCAAACAATAAACCTGTGGTGCTCCCAATGGGTGTGGGGACACACCAATGACCTCATGGGTCTCCATATGAGTCAAAGATGCCTGTAGACCATCTGTAATGGCTCAGATGATGGAATGAACGCTGCCATGTCATCGTACAAGTCCTGGGACACCTGCCAAGTGTGTGGTGCACCTATGGGGCCAGCTGGGCATAGTGTACCTCTAGCAATCTCTGAACATCTTTGGGGATCCATGGAGTGTCGTCTACTGCTGTGGAGGCCCATCACTCTCTACACATACCCTATATGTGTCAATATAGCCCTCTGGAGGGTTAGGACCCCATATAGGGAGACCAAACCCAAATTGACACCATCTGCAATCGTGCATAAGATCCAATGCATCCCTTAGCCTTCTAGTACAACAAGTCATTAAAGTAATCAGGTAAAAGAGCTTACAAACCATGGACAACAAGCGAACACTTCCTAATGGCATGCCCTTCCATAGTGGGCTTTGGCATGTGCTAATGTCTCCAAGCTCCAAAGGGGGTTAGCCAAGTACCTCATTAGGTGGTTTATACCTGTAGAGGGATAGTATGTCCAACATAGATCCCTCAAATGGTGGTGGCATGTGGTAAAGAGGTGAAATGAAATAGGGCATGATAGGGGTAATCCTGGGCCACATATCGAGACACAAGTGTACCTAGAAAATGGGAAGCCCACACTTGGGCATATAATTTGTAGGAGGGAGCAATCGTGGTTCATGAGGTGCCTCGTCCTTGATTTTCCCACCCTTCTTTATATGCCTTTTGCCTTTTATGATTTTTCTTTGATTAACTGCTCGGGGCTCAAGGGAAAGAGCATGATGTGTAAGATATAGCAGTGATTACCCCCTTTTTGGTAGGGCAGTTTATTGCCCTACAGGGGTCGAGACAATCATGGGTTCCTGAATGATAAAGGTGGCTCATCTAGGGCCTATGGAACCAGGGTGATGGCTATGGGTATGGGGTAGAGCTCATATATTGGCTTTTGCCCATGTGCTAATTATGTTTGTCCCGACCATCTTTTGCATTTTGTGGTACATCTTCCTATTAAATGTGGTCATTTGTGCTTTTACTTTTCTTTTTAGTTGCTTCAACCTTTGAGGCATCATTCCAAGCCTCACCCAAGGTGGGGAGAAGGGAATGGGGAGGCTAACCCTATGTGGACCCAGAGAGGCAATGTGGACCCAGGTGTGAGAAATGATGAATGGGGGTATAGTGAATGGAAAGGGAGTAGTATATGTGGATAAGGGAGCGGGACCATGCAACCAAAGTTGGGGTTTCCCAAGTAGTACCACCCTGAAACCAAATGGTCAGTAAAGGAGATCCCACGAGACTAAAATCCAAGGGTAACACCTAAAAGAGGTCAAAGGGACAGAATCACAAACTAAGCCGACTCTTTCTGTCGAATCCCCCCATCAATCCATGCCTAGAAGTGTCCATGATAAGTAAACCCAATACTCAATTACCAAATGACAAGAAATACCATTACGTTTAGGAGACCCACCTTCAAACATACGATCACTACAGATGGGTGAGGGACCAAATGGCTGGCTCAGGTGGTGGAGGAATGGCACAACGAGCTAGTTGAGGGCTACAAGGAGTTGCAGACTAAGGTCCATCATGGAGAAAAAAAAATCATAGGGACGTCACCCACAAAGTAGTGGGTAACACTTTGTTCATTATTATTATGTGTGTGAATCATCAAACAGCTACCAAAACAAGAAGAACAAGAACACAGAATATAGGTTGCAAGTCAATGCCAAAACCTCTCCTCTTGAGAGTAAGAACTGTAAATTTTTTCTCTTCGTTGTTATCACTCTTTTAATTCCCAAAGTTGTGAGATTTTTTATTTATAGTTTAGGGAATATTAAAGGTAACCACAGACCTACTTTTAAGCTTTAGGATCTAGCCTTCCTAAGGCTCAGAGAGGACTCTCTCTGTAAGATTTTACTTTGTTTTTTATATCTGATTTTAGGCTAGTTATATAGTGAAAATTGGTTTTGGGGTTTGATTTGTTTTGGTGGGAAAATCACTTAATGAGATGGATCGCTGTGAATATGTAATATTGTGTTGACGGAAATTAGTAATATGCCAGATGATCTTTATCCATGCCTTATGAAACTGCTTTCTACTTACCCATCATTTATTCTACCATTTTTTCCTTTATTTGCATGGGTGCGTTTGAGCTTGCAGACCCTTATCCATTTTTCTTTTAAAACAGGAAACTATCTAATTCTAACCTTATTTCATCCAAGGGCTCAGTTTAGACTGTTGAGCTCCTCATTTATTCTCTACCTAATTATTGATTTGTCAAGTTTAAACTATTTGACAAGATCTTTATTCTCTATTTATCAACATGAAATTTAAAGCATGAAAAGCCAAGATTAAACTATTTGACTAATCATGGATTATGGTATTTTGAACAAGCTACACATAATCATTTTATTTTTGCAGTAAAAGTAAATAGTAGTGGCATTTTGACTTGCATCACTTTCATGTCTTATTCTTATCTCTTTTTGTGTTTGGGGTCTATTTTTTATTCCTTTTGATCCTTTTCTTTTAAGTCCTTTGATCTTTCTTTTAGGACTTTTACCCTCTTTTCATTTTTTGTTTTTCCAATATGGGAAAACAACTTGTAGAAAGCAAGGTATGTACATATTTACAAGACTAATCAAAGTCAATTCAAAAATTATGAACCCTGTTATTATAGGACCCTAACATTCGTTATAGATTCTTCAATTGACGAATTCCATGACCTTCGAACTTAGACCAATACCCTCCAAGACCAAGACCAACCTCTTCGGATGATGTGCTATCTTCAATCTAGACAAACCCAGTCAAATCTCTTCCAATATCACTTCTTCGACCTCCTGCCGCAAGATTTCCAGCCTCCAACTGCAGATCTAAAAATTTGGGCCTTCCTGCAGCTACAATTTCCCACGTGTGAGCTTCGATCTTCCTATAGAGCCTTCCCTTTACCTTCACTTCCTTTCCCTGACTTTTGGAGCTTGAGGATGCCCCTTGGTGACCTTTTCTTGACCTCTTTGTCTCCTTTTCTCCAAGATCGAACTTGATGATAGAAACCCTAAGTCTATTGTAGAAACCCTAGTCTTCCTTTAGCACGTGTGAGAGAAAATAACCAAAAAAAAGATCCTCATCCTCTTCCTTCTTTGTTGCTTTCTCCTTCTTCTTCCTTCCCTAGAATTTGTGGTGAGTGAATGTCCTCCAAGTAGAATGAGTTCTCTTCTATTTATAGGTTCTTCAAGGGTGTACGTGGCTCTTCCTTTTAGGCTAACTTGCCAGCTGCGAGACCGACTTGGCCTTGGAGGGTATTCTGACACTTTTAAAGACAAAAAAAAAATCTTTACAAATTACAATGTGCCTAGTGGGATCTTCAACTTATGACAATGACTATTTTTACTTCTTGACCTAGGACAAACCCTAGAAACACTTAATGGGTGCTTGACTTATAAAACAAAATACCTTGAGCATGAAACCCATGCTCTAAATAATAATAATTTTCTTTCATTTTATAATTTACAAGAATCAAAAATACATTTCATACTTATGAAGATTGAACCTAGTTACACATTTTTCAACATCTGGATCTTTTGAAAAATCGTCGTATCTATTTCAAACCCCATTTTTGTATTCGTTCCTGTATTTGTTTCAGTTCAACTTAGTCTTCAAGAGTAATATCCAATCTTGCCTTCCATGGACCAAAATTCAAAGCATCATTCAGCTTCTCCTCATTCTTGAAGTAAGAAGACATCTTTCAACTACAAAAAGGAGCAACAAGTGATATTTCAGCAGTAAAAAAAAGGAGCAACAAGTGATATTTTAGCAATAAATAGAGGGAGCAGCAAGTGATATTTCAGCAATAAATAGAAGGACGACAGCTCTTATCTTCTTCGGCTTGTTTTCACCTAAGCTTCGATATCATGTCGGAATTCTGAAGTTAAGTTAAACTTTTTTTTGTTGCAATATTAGTTAAGCAATTGTAGATAGAACATAAACAAAATGCACAATAGAAGACAACCAAAAACAGAAATGAGAAAGAGAATTTAGGTCCAATGACCAAGGAAAAACCCACAAGGGGAAAACCCAATCAGATTCTTCTTCTATTAGATATCAACTGTTCAACAAAGCTACAAAGTACAATGAGAGATCAAGAGAATGAGTAAGTTCAACGAAATTTGAACGAGTTGTTGCATAAAGATCACTTATAGCAGCAGCAGATGAAAACACTGAATCAACCTTCCCTTTGTTAGAAAATCGGAAAGGCAGAAAGATTTTCTTATGTTGGAAATTACTTGTGATTTCTTTGAGTTCTTATTATCTTTATTATGTTCTTCTTTTATCTTAATGCATCAAGCAATTACCAAAACCAAAACACGAAGATCAAGGACACCAGATGTAGACACTCAACCAGGGCTAAAACCCCTATATAGGGGAAAACCTAGTCAAAAACTCTTCCTTCAGTAGATTCAAAATGGGATAGACGAACAAACCTTCCTCCTCCACCAAGTTAGCCTTCCAAGATAGTTTAGTAGTCTCTCTTTATCCAGCAGCTTCGACCCAGCAACAATCCAGAAATTTGACTTCTCAGCTACAGAACTTCGACCCCCTAGGACAGAATTTCGGCCCAACTTCAGCATTGCAATTTTTGGCCCCTCCAACAGCTTCACATGTGCAGGAGAGAGAGAGAGAGAATTTCAACTTCTTGTGCTTGAGATAGACATCCTTCTCCTTCACTAGTCGTTTCCTTTTCCTCCCTTAAATATCGCAAATTTTCTAGCCCCAAAAGTTGCAGATCAAACTTGATGAATGAGAGTGACAAATGAGGTCGAGTTATTGCCTTTAGATAGTGATTCTGCCCCTCAGTTTACGCCGACTTGTCAAGTTTGAGGCTAACTTGGTGGAGGAGACCTAATTGACCTATTTTACAATAAAATAAATTTCTTCTTTGACAAATAAATCCCAAGAAGGGTCTTTTACAATATGACATGGGCAATGACACTTGACATAAACCCTAGAAGCATTTAATGGAGGCTTTGACCTAAAAACAATTGACCCAAGCATGAAACCCATGCTTTAATAAGTCAAGTTCTTTAATAATAAGATTTTGTTTTCTTTCTTTTGATAAATAAATTACATCATGACTCAAATTCAATTATGAAAACCGATACTAGTTACATTCTTCAACACTCCCTTTTAACCACATAATCACATATAGATAGAGGTATTCATAATCACATATAGATAGAGGTACATGGAAGATCTCAAAATGAACTACAGAGAGTTCCAGCACACTCAATGCTACGGACTAGATACTTGAAAGGGTAATCTATCCAAGTGGGACAAAGATGGACTCAAGCTTTCAGCCACTCTAGGTGTCATCAAGCTTACTAGCTAACGATCAACCCAGGGATCTAGGTGCTTATCCAGGGTCGAAGCTCCATGACCAATGCCACCCTCCCTCTTCGGGATCTAGACATCAACAAATAGACCGACCAAATGTCCTCGCAAGCATCCACCATTAGATGCTTCAGCTCTCCCTATTAAACTAGATATATCCATTTGTCCAAGCATGCTTCCAAAGTGTTCAACCTTCCTATGGAAAGATTTACCTATACAAACACAACCCCAATCAATAATAAACTTTCAAATATATAAGTAAACACAAACCTTTGGGGTCCTCAATCATCCTGATGCCACTTATATCAAGTTATTCATATGCAACTAGTCAGAAGCTTTTCTTCTTTCATTTCTCCAACAGCACCAAAACATCCTTAATACATTGTAGTACTTTCATTCATTCGATTTGTTCTTCAAAGTATCATGATTAACAAAATATGCCCTCACTCTTCACTGGGGAGATATACCCTTTCTTCTATTCGGGCTCCCTCTCAACTTAAGGAGATTAACCACTTCCTTCTTCTATAACATTGGACAACCTTTCACAGTTTTATTCCTTCTTACGGCATAAGGTCATCTTGATATATAAGTTCCTTCATCATGCTTATACGAACATCTTCATCATTTTGAAGAATATGTACATGCAAAACTTTGATAGCAAGTACAACCAAATACAAACATACAGAAGCATGAAGTTAACTATACCAAAATCATGTTACTTTAATGGAAGCATTTAAACTTTAGATATCAAACACCTAAACTTAGGTTTATAATCAGCAAAAGTTGCATCTTTTACATAAAGAAAGTTACCGATCAAACGAGAATTAATACCTCAAAACGAGAACTCTAGCCCAAAAACCCCCAAAAAACATGAAAAAACAACGCAAAAACGAAAATTCTATATGCCAGAACAATGTTTTTTTAGGGTAAATTTTCAACATTTTTTAAAAACCAATATTTGTTTTGCAAAAAGGATGGAAAAAACACCCTCAAAACAAAAAGTGTTGATGCTGAAACAACAACAACAAAAAATCAGGTTACAATTTTGACACTTTCTAGCAATGGAATTAAAGATAAAATATCAGTACTTTGAAAAACCATAAAATTCCAACAAATCTCGGACATTATGTTAAAGATAAAATATCATGTCTCAAAGCCTTATAATTCCAGCAATTTTCATCCATGTTGTTAAAGATAAAATATCCAGACTCTAAAAAACCCTAAAATTGTAATTGTTTTCAACCAGAGCATTAAAGATAAAATATCATAACTCAGAAAAACCTTAAGATTTTGACAACTTTTCAACCATGGAATCAAAAACCTTAAGTTTTTAACATATTTCAACCATTAAATTATGGACAAATTATATGACAAACAATTTTTAAAAATGAACAAGTAAATGAAAAATTCACTTTTCCAAGAGTAATTTTTATTTTAAAGGCTAAAAGTATATCTCTTTTTAAATCTCAGACTACGGCAACTTATCCTATTACAACAAAAACCTAAAGATCAACCATCAAAACGAAGTCTCCCCTTTTAATGAGGCATTAAAATATCAACATTTTTAAAACTATCTTATACCAAATGATAACAATAAATAATATCATGGCAATATCACTGTATAATTTTAAAATTCAACATTAATTTTTAATATATTTTTACTTCTAATTAAAATCTCAATTTTGGCGGATTGAATATAACATAAATTATTTTTGTAATTCATTGTTGCATTGTGGACATTCTAAGGAAATGAATTCTTCATAATTAAAACGTATAATCCAACAAGCATAGAAATGACTCATAACTTCATGTAAGATCACATGGAAGTCAAAATATTTATTTCAAGTTACCATACAAACATCATTTACATAAAATGTCTTAGACATTTATTCAAAACCACTCATAGGCTCTGGCACACCATCAGAATCTACATCTTCAGATGAATGACTGGATGCAGATGAAAATGATAAGTATTCTTTTCTTTCATCAACTAGTGCCCCAACTGAGTCAACATGCATGCCCACCATTTCAGGTTTCAAAAGTCTTCTAGATCTACGACTAGGTTCAGCATGTTGAAGAATGTAACTAGGTTCGGTCTTCATAAATTGTACTTATGTAATATATTTGTCAAAAGAAAAGCAAAAAGAATTTTTATTGAATTGACTTGTTAACGCATGGGTTTCATGCTTGGGTCAATTATAGGTCAAGCCTCCATTGTAGGCTTTAAGTTGTTGTCAAAATCAAATATTGATTGGTCAAAGACTCCTCTATTAAGTCAGCCTCTTCATCAAGTCGGCTTCTCTCAAAAGAACTCATGTCGGCCTAATACAGTGACACGTCTCTTCATATGTTCATATTGACTCCCTTATGATGGACCAAGAACTATATATACAAGTATGAGGTCTTCACATTACACCATGATAGAAACTCGGGCTAATTGCAAAGATAAGTTCGGATGGCAATTTCAGAGACAAGTATTTGGATGAAGGAGCTCGGATACATTACAAAGATGATCTCGCTAAACAAGTTCGGAAATCAAAGCGGACAGTTTCAGTGCTTTCGGGCTATTACAGTGACCACAGTTACAGGGAATTACAATGAACACAGTTTCGGTGCCATTACAGTCTTGATGCCATCATAGTTTCAATGCTATCACATTTCGGTGCAATCATTGTCTTGGTGTAACCACAGTAATAAGGGTTCAGGGCCACCATAGTAAGAAGATTTCAATGTCATCACAGTAAGGTCTCGGTGCTACCACAGAAAGAAGGTCTCAGAGAGAAGGTCTTGGTGCTCTTACAGTGATAAGATCTCAGTCCTATTACTGTGATGAGATCTCGGTACCATTACAGTGATAAGGTCTTGGTGGTATCACAGTGATGATGAACACAATGACAAGAATTTGGCGCTCATACAGTGACATGGATCTCGATATGCAAACAAAGTGAAAGGAAGAACAAACAAGGATGACCTGTTGGAGGGAGTCTCTAGTCTAGGTTGTAAGGGTCGTGGTTTTCTCATCTTGAATCTACTAAAGGAAGAATTTTGACCAGGTTTTCCCCTAGAGTGGGGTTTTGCCCTGGCTAAGTGCCTACATCTTGTGTCCTCTTCTATTTGTTGTTTGGCATTAGTCTTGATGATAAGAAAAGATAAATATAAAGAACTAATAATAATAATGAAAACATCACAAGATAATGTCATTATAAGAGAAATCATTTAACTGCCACCTCCTTGGATTTCTCAATATGGTATCGGAGCTAAGGTCGTGATCAAAGGCAGTTTGAAGATCAGTGAAAGGTTCATAACATAAGAAGGTCATCTTTGGGCTCATAGAACTAAGATTACAGAGAGCTAGTTCAGTCTTTTCAAGACACCTTGAAGAAAAAGGAGGATTTCAGTATATCTTGAGGAAACAGATAGCAACAAAATTTCAAAGTGAAAAAGTCGAATCATTTCAGAAAGCAAGGTTCTATGATATCACAGTGTGGAAGAAATGTAACTTTGCTCCATAGAACGGTGATATAATCCAATGTTTTGAAAATCGCGATCGGGATTAAATCGGCGAGGGGAAAAAATTGGAAACAATTGTAAAAATCGGGAAAAAATCGGCGCATACAAAAATATTCATTTTTTTCCAATTTTTTCAATATCTAAAGCATCCACAACATAAAATAAATGCATTAGACACATAAATATGAAAAAAAACTAATATATAAGATGTGTAATATCATGTCTAGTGCTACATCACACATAACAGTGAATCATGCCCTGAATACTAAGTCCTGAGTCCCAACTCAACCTCAAAATATCAACAAAAAATATAATAATGTATCTCATATCATGAGTCATAATGTCATATACAAAGGAATGCACTAAATAACCTATACTATTGATTTCCTTTGCCCCTCTTGCGAGAAAATGTAACAGCTTTCCCTCTAGATGAAGAAATAGGCGAGGCTGGCAATGGACTCTCTTGTGCTCTAAAACCTGAAGTACCAGAATTTGAAGCACCGGGAGCTAAAGGAGGTAGACCACGTCCTCTACCAGTAGCAGGGGTAGGTGGTGTCACCTCCTCCTGCTGCTCCTCCTCCCCCTCCACTACCTCCTGCTCTATCCAATTAGGGGCTGACACCATGATAGGCCTCTCAGCCTCAACCCTCCATGCAGCAGTGGTGTCAATCGCATCTAAAAGCGTTTTGCTAAATAAACTTGGTCCAAACATGAATTTTGTTGGCTTGGGTTGCTAAATTCCTTCACTTTTCTCCTCTGTTGCCCTTGTAGATGACTTCTCCTCCTTAGCTCTCTTTCTTGCCCTCTGTCTGCAAAAATGACAAAAAAAAATCCATTTTTGAACTTATTGGGTTGTTGTTTGATGGGCCCACGATTTTTACAGAAATAATCGCGATTTTTTCAAATCCAAAAAAATCGCCCAAAAAATCGCTGATTAAATCGGCCTTCCGAAAAAATCGCGATCTTCAAAACACTGATATAATCCACAGAAACAAGTAAGTTCGGACCAGATTTTAGTAAGGAATTCGTAGAAGTTGTAGTGATGGACTCAAGACATATCAGAGAATCTAGTATCACAAGTATAAGGTAAGTGCAAGCCTCAGCAAGACAATTTGAATCAATTTCGGTGAAAATCACAAGGAGACAATTTCAGTGAGTACATATAATCTCATAAGTAAATGCAGTTTACAGTATTATGTAAACTACAGTGAGACAACTCGATCACTTCAAAGATTGGGTTCATAGTTTTTCGAAGTCATAGTCACAGTCATGACTTCTTAGGGCTCAGTGATATAGTTGAAGCAATGATAAGGTCAAACAGTGAAGAAGTACATTCGGTCTACAACTCATTGAAGAAAGAGAACTCAGTACAGCTACCTGTGGAAACTTACAAATGATCTAAGGTATCTATGATTGCAAGAAGGAATAAGAACTGAAATACAAATCTTGTATGAGCTCAAGCACAAGGAACCAGCTCAAGGACATCAAGTAAGCATTGTCACTTAATAAGATGCTCTTGCAACAAGCTATCAAATCTAAGGTACATAAACTCAAGGTACGTATGTTCATGAGCTTTTAGATTTTCAATATATCTAATCTTAAATGATTTTTGTTTATAACTATTCTAGGGTAAAGATTTTAATCTCTGGCTGACATGCATCCTTATTTTTAGAGTTTACAAGTAATCTAGGATTTCAAGCAAAAGTCCTTGATTGAAAGAAGGAATAACTTTTTATATAGAATTCCATCCTCCATGGTTACATACAAGATCTAACTTGAGAAATTAAATCATGTTCTTAGTATCACATGTTTTGCTTGAGAATATGTAATCACAAGGTATAAAAGATCATGGTTGAATACAAGGAGAACACTTCAAGGAATCCTTACAAGGTTTGAACATCTCCACGTATTGCTTAGTCTATAGTATATACACCTTATAAAATTCTCTTAAAAGTACGTTCACCTTATTTTGAAATTTGCATTACATTACTAATATTGTTATGTCTAGCTATCTTGAATCATAAATATTCTTGTTTGGGGTGATTCATCTTTTGATAAATCTAACCCCCCTTACATCTTTGATTGTTCTTATAGAACCCTAGACAGGTTCTCTGGAAAACCCTAACCTAAGGGCATGTTGACAATGATTGAAACCCTAACCTACTTAAGATTATTGATGGAGTCTAAATAAATTGTTATTATGTTTATGATTTCATATTTGGGGTTTTGGTATGATCATGGAAACCCTAACTTGTTAGGGTGGAATGATGTTGTCTGAGATCCCAAACCTTTGAAGTTTTTTTGTATAGTAGGGTTTGCTTTGCTATGAATTGAAACCCTAGATCCTTACAGTTTGGCTAGGTCTATAAGCAAAAACCCTTGTTGTGTGTTTAAACTTTAAAGTCCCAGGAATAAAACCCTAGGTATGTGTTCTTTTGGTTGAAACCCTAGCTTGGTCTAGGTCATTTTATGTCTAAATATTGTTTATGATGTGCTTATGCATGATAATGAAGTCCTCGATATGTATATGTGTTGACCTAATTATTGATGGTCATAATTCTTAGGGTTTAATCTAAGCCCTTGTCTGAGTTGGATATTCTAGGATGATGTTGTTTTTGAAATCTAGGGTTTTGCAGCTAAACCCTAGTAATAGTTAAAATTCTCTAGTATGTGAGATATGACACTCTAAATTCTATGAAATTGTTTACATCAAGCCCTAGTAGATGTTGGTCATGATTGATTAAGCTATGATTGGCTCTAATTGTTAAAGCTCATGTATGAAATCTAGGGCTTACATGAAATCCTAGTAGGAAGTCTAACATATGAATTCTAAAAGTCGTTAGATGCATTATTTGTTTGAATCGTTTCTAGGGTTTGCTATATGAAAGAACTTGTAATCTTGTAGAGAATAATGTTAAGGCCCTAGATATAATGAGACTGATATCTTGATTGAGCTATTGACGTGATTTAGGGCAAGAAGTTGAAGTATTGAAGTATAGTCTCTTGTTGATTCTATTTGTAAAGTCTAAAGCTTTTGTTATTATAAGATTTTGATATGACTAACTTCATGCTTCTATAGATTTGGTTGTACTTTCTATCTAAGTTGTGCAAGTACATCATCTTCAAGATGGTGAAGATGTTTGTAAGAGAAGTTGATATGATAAGCATGATGAGAAAGATGGAAGCCATAAAAGATTCTCCAATATCGTAAGAAGAAGTTGATCTCCCTAGGTTAAGAGGGAGCTTGGATAGAAGAAAACTCCCTGGTTGAGAGGGAGGGCATAACATAGTTTTGATTGGAGAATGCATTTTCAAGGGTATGTTGATGCATGTGAAGTAGGAAAGGAAAGTGTACGATTGAGGAATCTTTTGTCAAAGATTCAATTGGTAGTCCTACTGAGATAAGTTAGAAAGCAACATCGAGACCCCGAAGGTTTGTATTTGTTTATGAACATGTGAAAGTATATTATTTATTGGGGTTGTGTTTGTACAAGTGAATATCTCGAAGTGTTGATGGCATGCTGGTTACCGATCAGTTTGATCAGGACAGTTTTGTTGTTGAGGCTTTGCGAGTGAAGCAATGCCTGAGAGGACATCAGGCCGATAGTTGTTTTGATGTCTGGTAGGGAGTGTGGCATTGGTTGGATGCGCACTTAGACCCCTGGGTTGATGGTTAGTAAGTAAGCCTGATGGTACTTAGAGAGGTTGAAAGCTTGAGTCCATCTTAGTCCCACTCAGATAGATTTCCCTCATCAGGAATCTAGTCTATGGCATTGGGTGCCTAAACTTCTTCGTAGATTATGTGTTCTGAGATCTTCCATGTACCTCCTTGATTATATGTAAATATGAATACCTCCCTAGTTAAGAGGGAGTGTTGAAGAATGTAACTAGGTTCAGTCTTCATAAATTGCACTTATGTAATATATTTGTCAAAAGAAAAGCAAAATGATTTTTTATTGAATTGACTTGTTAAAGCATGAGTTTCATGCTTGGGTCAATTATAGGTCAAGCCTCCATTGTAGGCTTTAGGTTGTTGTCAAAAACAAATATTGATTGGTCAAAGACTCCTCCATCAAGTCGGCCTCTTCATCAAGTCTCCATCAGGTCGCCTTCCCTCAGAAGAACTCATGTCGGCCTAATACAATGACACATCTCTTCATATGTTCATATCGGCTCGTTTACGAAGAACCAACAAGTATATATACAAGTATGAGGCCTTCGCATTACACGACCACAGAAACTCGGATTAAATGCAAAGATAAGATCGGATGGAAAATTCAGAGACAAGTATTTCAGTGAAGGAGCTCGGATATATTACACAGATGATCTCACTAGATAGGTTCGGAAATCACAATGGACAGTTTCGGTGCTACCACAGTTTTGGGCTATTACAGTGACCATAGCTTCGGGCTATTACAGTGATCACAGTTTTGGTGCCATTATAGTCCTGATGCTATCACAGTTTCAGTGCTATCACATTTCGGTGCAATCACTATCTTGGTGTAACCATAGTAACAAGGGTTCAGTGCCACCATAGTAAGAAGATTTCAGTGTCATCACAGTAAGAAGGTCTCGATGCTACTACAGAAAGAAGGTCTTAGAGAGAAGGTCTCGGTGCTCTTACAGTGATAAGATCTCAGTGCTATTACTGTGATGAGACCTCAGTACCATTACAGTGATAAGGTCTTGGTGGTATTACAGTGATGATGAACACAGTAACAAGAATTCAATGCTCCTACAGTGACATGGATCTTGGTATGCAAACACAGTGAAAGGAAGTGTTAGCGCAAGGAGTCACTCCTTGACTGCATAAGGAGTAAGCCTTACACATCATAGGTCATTTCAAATTTTAAAAGGATTTTTTGAGTGGTGGGATGGCTTCTCAAATATTTTGAAATAATTTTTTATATTCTTTAAGACTTTCATGCATTTGGCAAGTTGTGGCAAGTATAAATTGTGTGGTAGAATTGGTAGTATAGGGAGCAGAGTGTACAAATCAGGAAGACGGATAACTGGTACCTATTCTAGGAAATATTCATATCCTAAATCAGTCACACAACTATGATGATGGCTCTTTACACAAACTCTGTTTATGCAAAGTAAACAACATTCAGAAAATAGATTGCATGTATAAAGTATTCCACAAATCCTTTATGAAATCTTCACTGACATGTACTATAACACACATAATTTGCATAAAACTGAACGCAAAGAATTTACTGTTAAATCCTTTAACATTTTCTCACTCACACCTCTTCAGAAACTATGTGACCCAACATCTTACCTTCCTTGAGAACAAAATGAGACTTCTTTGGATTCAATGACATTCCATATTTTCTGCATTTAACAAATACTTGTCTCAAGTGTTGAAGGTGTTCTTGATCTGAAGTTGAATAAACAGTAATATCATCTAAATAGATGACCAAGAATTTCTCCTTTTCTCCAATGAATGCAAAGTCCATAGCACGATGAAAAGTAGCTCCGGCATTCAGAAGCCCAAATGGCATCTTTGCATACATGAATGTTCCCCAAGGAATAGTGAATGTTGTCTTCTCTCGGTCTTCTGGCCAAATTGAAACTTGATTGTACCCAGAGAACCCATCTAACATGGAAATTCTGTCTGAACCAGTTACCTTTTGAAGAATATGCTCCATCTTTGGCAATGGATAATTATCTTTTTTGGAGCATTTGTTAAGATTTGTGAAATTTACACATAGTCTGACTTCACCACTCTTCTTCCTTACTGGAACTAGATTAGCAACCCAATCTGAGTATCTCAATGGAATGGTAACAGTAGTGGATTAATTTGTCTTAATTTCTGTCGGAAGGGCTTAGTACCATCCTTCAATGGTATCCTATGCTCAATGATAGTTGCATCATATGTCTTAAGATCTTCATATCTCCACGCAAAAACATCAACAAATTCACGAAACAAGTTGTGGTATTCAATCTTTCTTTCTTCTAATATAGCTTTTGACAACTTCAGATACCTTGGTTCTTTTTCTGTGCCCAAATTGAAATCTTCCAATTCTACTTCTATTTCAACCAACTGTGGTTTGACTGAGACATCGTTGTGATCAAAGAGCTTCTCAAGTGGGATTAACCCCTTGGGAATGTGATTGGCTGATCAGCAATCTATTTTTGCAGATTTTTGGTGTCTTGCAAATCAGCATCATCCTTCATGAGATCTTCATCTTGATCAATGTTTAGGACAGCAAACTCTTCTGTAGCTTCAATAAATCTTCTAATCTCCTGATCATCTTCAAAAACTTTCCAATGCTTGACATTATCAGGAATGCTAGGTCTGAACCTAACTTCCACTTCATATTTCAGCTTCATAGGTATTGGAATCTTGAATGAGCTTGCTGAAATAGAAAGTGAGTCAGCGAAAATATTACTTTCTCTAAGAACAAAAGAAATGTTAAAAGCCAGAAATGAGTCTTCTACAATGCTCCATACTACATTCCGGTAATCTCTGAGTCTGGGATGCTTAGTTTGATAAACATTTATGTTTTGCTGAATAATAAGTTCAGCATCTCCAGGGGAATTTATATAACTCACCCACCATATCTTTACAAAAGATTTGTAATCATTTGCGTTTTTAAGTCGAAGGCTTTTCTATTATGAGATTTATCTTCACAACATTGTTCAGATTCGTGTTTTTGACAGAATCTGAACAGTGTCCTTTGAACGAATGAAAGACATTATTTATTTAATTACGCTGATAAGCTTTTTATTATGAAGTTCTAGGCAGTAGTATGGAACGGCGAGGTCCTGATGGAGCCTCCGTGGAGATTTTTCGCACCCGCATCGCACTGTTATTCTGTAGGCGTTAGGGTTTCAATGTGTTAGGGTTTTTGAACAGGTGTGATACCAAAAATGACCGCAGCAACTCCGCCGCGCTTCCTTCGGCAAACAGACAAGGAGTCACTGTAACCACCTTTGCACTCGATCGGATTCTACGGCGACAAGCGGGCATAGATCACGAACTGTCGATTATCAGCGCCAGATATGGATGATGAGGTGGTTGATTATTCACCGAACCCGCTTGAGTGTGTTGACATCTGGCGTTCCCCTACCTATCCCGTGCCACCTAGTGCCCCGTTGGTCCTCAACATTCCTGAGGCGGCTTCTGTCGGCCCCTGTTTTCCTCCTCCACTCCCTCACCCCCTCTTTGAACCGCCTTTGTTCACCGACTCCCCGCCTTTCTTGATTGCAGACCTCACATCTCTCCCTTCGAGCTCCTCGCCGACATCTGGACCAATTGTCTTCTCGCCGGACTCACTGCACTTTCTCTCCACTTTCCTTCAAGGAACATCTATCTCCCCCCACATGGCCCTTCTAGCTCTGAGCCTCCCAATGCATTGGCTGCACCTCCGCATATACGAGATTCTGCGACCCCATCTAGACCTGGACTCACATCATCAGGATGCTTCGACACCTCGCCTATAATTCTTCCTTCGGAGGAATCGATCCCTGCAGCCACAGACAATGGATCTGAATCCCTCTCTGCCCAGCAGCATACAAGCCCTTCGCTCAAAGGTAAGCAGCGCTCACACTTCATCAAGAAAGGCAATCGGAACTTTGACCTAAATCTTGGGGAAGGGCTTCACATGGGAGAAGTTATGGACACTGCAGACAGAGTTCTGGTGGGACATGTTGGGGGGCGCAAATACAGCCTCACACGCCTCCGCAACTGGATGAATGAGATATGGGGGCCTATCATGGAAGAGTTGCCCTGGGTGGTCATCCTCCCGCGTGGATGGTTTTCCCTTCGCTTCCATCGATCTGAGCAGGTTGCTTGGGTTCTCCCGAAACTTTGGCATATTGAACAAGCGCCAGTCATGTTCAAAAGATGGAGCCCTTCTTTGACCCAGAAAGAGAACAGCTTGGAGCATGACCAATATGGGTTCGACTACCGAGGCTCCCGCTACACGTCTAGTCTAAAGACATCATGAGGCACATTGGCAACACACTTGGCACCTATCTGAACCACGATAAAACCTACCTTACCTCTGGCATCATGACAATGGCAAGGATATTGGTTCACTTGGATACCAGGGATGGATTAGAAGAGGTATCACTCTGAGATGGAAACACTTTGTTCGCATTCAGACTCTGGATTATGAATGGGTCCCCTATAGATGTCGAAGATGTCATGAGGTAGGGCATCTATACAAGGATTGCCCTCTCCTCAAAGGTTCAGAAGCAGTTGGCAATGCGGAATAGGTTCAAGCTACTGTGACTCCGACAGCTCCTCCATCTAAAAATGTAGCAATGGAACGCCGCAAAGGAAAGTGTTATTCATCCATAATTCTGATGATATCCAAAGATGACTAAAATTGCCAATCCTAGATTTCTAGAAATAACATTTCTAGAAACATTATAAATTCTAGAAATCTCACTGCCTTCATCATTCTGAGTCTATCAATTCACCAAAATCTTCATCGATGTCTTATAAAGGTTATCCTTCTGCTTCAGAGAAGAAATCTCATTTCAGGCTATTTATCCCTGTTTTTATTAATCCATTTTCCTCTAAAAATAGCCCATTTTCCCCTTATTTTTCCTTCATTTTTCCTCTAAAAAATCTCCTTTCCTCCTTCTCATTTTTACCCTCATTATCCTTAAAAACCTTCAAACATGCCTTTTAAAATCATAAAAAATCCTTTCTATGGTTTAAAAACCCCTTTTTTCCTATCCGAACTTCTAAATTGGCCTAAAAACCCCATTTTTGGCCTAAGAAGATAGTATTTTACAACTATAGGCTTAAGCCCTCGAGGGCTTAAAAATCTTTCGCTCTTTTCCTCCATATGTCTGAGCACCTAAACCAAGCTCTTAAACCTTTCCCTTTCCTTGTTTAGCCTCTGTCTACCTTCATATAAAAATAAATTTTTTACGCCCCTTTGGGCTTGAGCCTTAGGTCCCTCTGCCATGTGACCTGAGGGCCCAACCATGGGCTAATTATTAGCCCCCTAGCCCTCCACACCTTGCACCCGATCCTTTTTCCCCATAGGACCGCATCCCCCTTCCTTTTCCCCTTACCCCACTCCATGACTTTTTCGACGCATCCTCGACCGTCAATCTATCCGATCCAACGGCTCTTATTCCCTCCCATTCAGTTTTTCCCCCGACCATCAAACACATTTATCCCCGCCGTTGATATACAAATATCAATGAACACCATGCTTCCCCTCTTTTCCCTATCCTCCCGAATTAAAAATATCATTTCACCCTCCGCACCGATCCCCACCATCGATTTGTTTTAATCCAACGATCGTTGTTTAACTCGACGATCCAATGACCTTTCCACCCCACGACAAATTAACTGACGTCACACTCCGGGGCCCACCACCCACTACTCAACCATTTATCCCAATAGTTGCTTGCCACCTGTATCCCACTAAACTCCCACTCGTGCACCTTTCCCTCATGCTCCTCTCCGCACCGTTAAATCTGCCCCTTCCCATCCGATGGCTCATATGTGATATCGCGCAATTTAGCCATCCGGGGTTTAGCCACCCAAACTCACACAAAACCACTAGTTTTCCGAGGGACGCATGTCGCGAAATAACTGGATCATGTTCGATACGGACAAAACCACAAACCACCGTTGCCCCGTGCAAAAACCACTGGTGGTTTTCCAAAACCACTTTTGCCTATTTTTCACGCCAAAGTCATTTTAAACCCTATTTTTCATGGGTTTTCTGCATAAAACCTCCTCCACCTGCATATCCCGCTCCTCACTACTCCTCCCACCCTTTTTCGGCCTCTGCAAGCGATTTTCCAAATACCGTAGGGTTTTATTAATGTTTTATTGATTTTTTGGAGGGTTCGATGACATTTTTAAGGCCAAAAAAGCCTTTTTATGGTTCAATAAGAAGCAGGGCTGAGGGTCACTACCTCTAAAGCCCAAGCAACTGCACAATCACCAAGAAATGAGCGTTTGGGGGCTAATTCTATGGTTTGAATGGTGCTTTATGAGCACTGGTTCTGCAATGAGATCCTCAACACGCCGAAGACACATGCACACAACAAAACAAGGAAATAACAGTGAAGATGAAGTTTAAAGATAATGGTGAGGTTAAAGGCGAAAGAAACAGAGGATTAAAAGTTTTAAAGAATTAGATAAAGTGTTAAAAGACAATGAAGAAGATTAATTTAAAAAGCAGATCAAGGCTAAAAAGGCCTTAAAACACATTTTTATGATGAAATCAAGGCAAAATAGGCTTAAGGATAGCCTCGGATACATCAAAGGAGCAGTTATTCACTTAATAACTCAAAATGGACACCTTTCAGTTACTTTATGTCTCAAAGGACAAATTGGCAGTTATTACACAAAAATATATTTTAAAATTGTCAGACAGTTATTGTAAAAGACAGAAAAGAGCCTCAAAGTCAATCTTTTCAGCTATTTTATCCTCAGGAAGTAAAGACAAATTTAATACATAGAGAAGTAGTTGAGAAACATTCCTACCTTATGCCTTGCATGGTTTTTAAGGATAGGAATGCATTTACTGTGTCATTAATAACATTTTAAACCCTAGATACTTCCACCTCCTCATTTGCAGCATAAATATTGCATTCAAACTCATTGTATGGGGGCATTTGATAGCTCTTCGAAGTAATACATAGTTCTGCTGAGATTGAAAAGAAATTGATGTACTGGAACCTGTGGATGTTTTGACCTGTTTGTGGATGGAGAAAGCTCTGTCATTGGATCCTTGAGCTTAGCTTTTGGTGAAGTATTCTAATCTGTTTACGTTTTTCATGTTTTCCATTCTATTTTCATCATTTCTTACTTACAGTAGAGTAAAATTTTTAGGCTAAGAAATGTCTCCTAGAAGCACCTTAGACCTGTTTACTCTTCACTGTCTTAATTATGTTTTCATCTGCTGAAGGTTTTATTAAGTAGTTCAAATGTTGTTTCAACCCTTATGCTTGTTTATTTCCTAAATAGTTCAATACAATGGCCTCAAGAATGATTTATGGTTTTCCCTGCTTCTTGTTGCTACTTAAAAACTTTTTTTGAAGTCTCCCTTCAAAGTACCATTGTCCAAAGTCTGCCAAAGAGGTCTGTTTTGATCATACCGTTTGTACTTGCTCAAATAATTATTTTGAAGGTCTTTATAATTGCAGTCTTAGATGTTTAGGAGTTCCCTCTTCTATGAATGCAGTTATTTGTGAATCTTGAGTGTTTTCTTATCCTTGAAAGTGAAATCTTTGATGAAATAGAGCGTTCCTCGACTCTTAGATTTCATTTTGAAAGTTTTTCTTGAAATTATTATTTGCTAAATTGTGATTTGTAGAATTCATGGTTAGCCCTGTCTATAAAATACTTCTTCATGTTTAAATGATGTTTTAAGTCCCTTTGTTGAAGAGTACATATAATTAAGGATTCTTAACTGCCCTTAGTTCTACTTTTCATTCTAAAAACCTTGATGTTCATTTAATTTCACCTGAAAACTTTGTAGATCCAACAGCCAAGTTAGATTTGCCCTTTAATACCCCTAATTCATCTACAAACTTGTTACAAACTTCCATTTGACTCCATTTCCTAATGAATTAGAGATTTCCCTCTTTTATCTATGCTGCCTAGATCATCATGTCCCACAAAACAATCAAACAAACTCATGCTTAATAACTAGCCTAAAAACAACCTTTTCAAGCAAACAAGTCATATCTTTGCAAATATATTGAGAGATCCCTCTCTGAGACTAGGAGGGCTAGATCCTAGAGCTCTAAATACTAGTTTATATGTTGCCTTGTCATTTGGTTTGCCAATCGGCCAAATCACAGGATCCCAAATGAGAAAGAAGTACACTCCGGTAATGGTGCATTACCTGCCTCTGCTCCTCTTGGAACTCCCTCCCCTTGGATGACAAGGGCTCGGGATGTTGCGGCCAAATTTGCATCGGGTATTTCCTCTCCCTCTTTCCCCGTTTCTCAATTTAACTCATCTGCATATGTTACTAAAAATTCACATTGCACTACATCCACCATGCACCATGCCCCCTATTCTTCTGTAACCTGCCCTACCACCTCCTCCCTGCCCACCATCGCCGAGCTCCCTCCCTCCATTTCTGCATCTACCCTTCCCCCCCTCTCTCGGAATCCTCTTTGGACTCCCGAACCACACATCCCTATCTCCTTAGATCCCTCACCCAACCTCATACTCTCACCTCTGAGACTGGTGGCCTCGGTCTGATTGACCAAATTCGAGCTAAACCTAGTAGGGGGAGACACTCAAATATATCCAAGGCTATTATTCAAGCGGGATTGGATGTAGTAGACGACAAACAAAACACTCTTAAACGGGTCCTTAGAGCACGGATGACCCAACCCATGGTTACCTCATGAAAATACTATCCTTCAACTAATCAAGTTATCTCTGCTCTCCAAGCTATCTGTCTGGGTTAGAATTTCCAAACATTGGACGCTCGTGGATGCTCTGGAGGAATTTTACTTGGTACCAACCCTCGATCCATTAGGATCCTGAATCAATGGGGTGGGGAAGGTTTTATTAGGGTGGATGTCTTCTCCTCTGAGCTCGGGTCAGATTATCAACTCATTAACATCTACGCTCCCTGTTCCTCTCGTCTTCCCTTCTGGAACAACCTCCTCAACTCCTCCCTCTTTTTGGCTCACAACCTTGTCATTGGTGGGGATCTCAATTTCTCCTTGGGTCTTGCTGAATCATGGGGGCCCCTTGCTCATGCGGACCCTTTGGCTGTTGATATGGCACATCTCATTGAGACTCATCATCTGATTGACATCCCTATGCCCTGGATTCATCCCACTTGGAGCAATCATAGGATTGGAGAGGCCTCTGTCGACCGGAGGCTTGATCGATTTCTCATCCATGAATCCCTCACAAGCTCTGGTATATCGTATCGTCAATGGGTGGTATCAGGAGGTATATCTGATCATTTACCTATTTATTTGGAACGTGCTCCTGGTCGAGGGAAGCCCCGTAGTCCATTCAAATTTAATTCTACTTGGCTGGCCTATCCTGAGTACATTGATTTGGTATCCAAGTATTGGACTTCCCACCCCATTGAACCTGAATCCTCACCTTTCGTTGCAAAGATGAAGGAAATCAAGAAATTAACAAAGACATGGGCTAGAGACAAAAGGAAAAAGGATGAGGATACTTTGCTCAAAACTGAAGAAGCTATAGTTGGTATTGAATCGGCCTTGCTGATCGGGCCATGCACTGAAAGTATCAGAACACAACCCTCCCAGCTTATTGCAGACCGAAACCGGATACTCAAGGACCAAGAAGAAATTTGGCGCCTTCGAAGCAGAGCCATCTGGCTAAAATCTAGGGATGAGAACTCCAAATTCTTCCACCATTTTGCAAATGGACGCAAAGCAATCAACACCATCTGGTCTCTGAAGGATCAATATGGCAACCAAGCTCAGAACTTCCAACCACTAGCTCACATGGGGGTTGAACATTTTCGCAACTTATATAAAGCCCCTGATAACACAAATCTAGTTGATATTATTAGAGTGGCAAGATTATTCCCGAGATCTGTGGATCATGAAGAAGAAGAACAACTATTGAGACCAGTCACTGTACAAGAACTCGAGGACACCCTGAAATGGTTCCAAAAAGATAAGAGCCCTGGACCAGACGGATGGCCCATCGAATTCTACTTGGCTTTTTTTGACATCATGGGTCAAGATATCCTCCACTTGGTCGAAGAGTGTCGAACAACTAGAAGACTATATGATGCCTATAACTCCACATTCATTGCTCTCATCCCCAAATCTGATGACCCCCTATTGGAGAGGTAAATCCCCTCTGCGGACAGAGGCGATCCCTACTAGCCCAAATCGGGTCTAGCAACAATCAGGGCACACAATGACGCAGGTCTCTAGTTACAAAACGACAAAAACATAACGAATTGCCTACCTCAGGTCCTACGCAGTAGTCGTTGAAGAAAGGATGACGCTTCCCGCCCTTCACTTTAGCAGATCACAATCCTTCCGCTTAACACTTCCTAACACCTGCACACATGCGAAGAATACAATGATACACAACGTAAAATCTAGATCTTGTAACCATACATCAGTCAGAGATGATGTAATTCATTGCATCAAATAAATAGATACACGAATGAAACCATAATCAAAGTCGCTTATCATTAAAATAACAAAGGAAATATACAACCCAGAGCTCTGACGCTTGATCTTCCTTTGGCGGGGTTGACAGCGGAGCACGTCTCAATGAAGCTTGTCGGAAACGGGACAAAGCTCTCTCTCTTCGACTTGGCTCTCAAAGGCTGTTTGGCGATAGTCTCCTTGCTACAAGTTCAGCTAGAACATGTTCAAACCTTAAACTATTGACTTGTTCAAGCATTCGACCATTGTTCAACCGGCACATCAATGGAAGATGGTTATATGTATATAAGAGAGGAGGAGGTTGGGATCCCTACAATAGTGGAAGGGAGGCCTTATCCCTTGGGAGGTTTCCCCATAAGGTGGAAACAAGAGGCCAAAGGAGGAAGGTCGTGGTTATTCAGTCGAACCACTCCCTATGACTCATCCACGAAGTTGTTGTGATCGAAACTTCGCCTCTATTTTTTTAAAAACTTTCCATAAACAGATTGGTGCGGGAAGCTCACTGAGACAGAGCACCAGCTGGTGTGGGCTCGGTGTTAATTTTCCTCATTGGCACGAGGGCATAACGGGCTACCAGCACCAAGGCAAAAACAGGTGTTTTTAGTGGTCTTCTTAGGAAATGGTCAATAGAAGGATTGTTGTCCTCATGGAAAGGGATGCAATGATGGTATTTGCAAGGCAAAACACTGCTTATTGGTCATAGAAATTACCCTCCAATCGCGAGATGGATTAGGGGACGAGTGACAAATTCTTGCAGTAACAAATGCCCCCTAAGCATGAGGTCCGAGAGAGAGAGAGAGGGTGAAATGCTTTATGAGAACATGCCCAACTGAAAAATATTTCCGTCGGAAAACCTGTGTAGAAAAATACAACTGATATCTCAAATACATGATATGTGGTATGGGCACAGCCATCCATAATAGAGTGTACAATAATCAAGATCCAAGGTATGGACGTAGCCATCCAGAAAGGATCAACAAGCAGACTCAAGTATGGTCGCAGCCATCCAATCAATGAGTCATGTAACTAATCATGATAATCCACAAAAATCCGTAGCCTGGATCCCATCAAACAAAATCCAGGGTCTTGCACTCCATCTCGACCCGAACAGAGTACAAGTTCTAGCATGTGAATAAGTGAGCTGAAGTCGAACATGCAAGAACATCGTCTGATTACCAGCCAATGATGAAAGTTGTTAACAAACACAAGAGGAACCTCTAATAATGACGATGGCCATCAAGGTACTATAGGTACAATCCACGGAATGTGAACAGTGAGCTGGCATCGAACACCTGTAGAATCATTCGATCGAAGGCCAATGATGAAAACCTTGCGTCGAATGCGAAGAACCTGCCATTGAGGCATGCAGGCTCAAAGGTACCAGAAGGGAGTCTCTAGATCAGCTTCCTGGATAATGAGCTGAATTCAACAGGAAGTTACCTTGATTGAAGGTGGGCCATAGTGTTTCCCACATCATCGACACAAGACAAAGGAACATAATATTTGTGAATCAGGATCAGTAGAGAATCAGAGGAGGGTTGAAAATTGCAGAGGTCAACTTCTCTTGAACATATCGGTGGCACAACACTGGATTTGGCAGTATTTGACATCAAAATATCTGAGGTCATGATGACGAGGAAAAGAGCATATGAGTGGTCAAAAAGGATTACCCAAACCCATGGAGGCAAGCAATAAACGAGATGATATGTCCCCAACCCGACACGAATTCAGACAAGTGCCATTTTCAAGAGCGACATACTGCCGACACAACGATGATACTGGTTCCATTTTTTCCCCACCACTTCTGGCGAGTACCCCAACTATTTTTGAAAACAATCTTGAAGGGGATATCATATTCTTGCGATATAATTTTGTCCTTCGGACAAATCCAACCTAGTACATTTAACGAGCCCTAGGAAGGAGGAACTCGAGTATCGTCATTACGACGGAATCTGATGTCATCAGCTTTTAACGAGTCTGACAAAGGAAGAACTCGGCGTCTTTTCATGTTAGAGAGTTTGAAAAGACAGCGGAAAATTAAACTCCAACAGTCCCCTTTCGTAGATAGTTCCTCAGATCCGAAAAGGTAGAAAATTGTGTCTGAGAAAACCTCCTAGTCGCGATAGGCTAGGGTATTCCTTTTTCGTAAATAATCTATCCCAACCCAAAAAAGGCGTAAACGTATACTGGGTAGATGTCATTTCGCAGCCAATTTAACGAGATCAAAACTAAAAGCGACTGACAATATTTTCATGTTTAGAGAGTCAGAAAAGAGCTGAAAGATGACTCTAGTAGTGACTTTTTCGTGTTTTTACTGAGTCTGAAAAAAGTATAAAATACAACTCATATCGTCGTCCTAGTCGCGTGAAAACCTGTTGCTGCACAAGAAAGCAAGCGTAAAACCCATTTTTCGACAAAATATAATAAAATATTAGAAAAATAAGCTTCAAAACCTAATTTGATTTTGAAAAGTTATAAATATGACAAAAATAGTAAAAACATATTTACTTTTAGTTTTTACCTCTTGTGGAGAGCAACAGTGAGTTTTTCCTGTACGAACTTGCGGCGACGATTGTGGACGATCCAGTGCATCATTTCAGATCTCGTTTTTTCCAGGTAAGAGGTGCTTCCCTTAGCTATGTTTTAATCCATTTTTTATAGTATTCCATCGTGATTTGGGATCCCTGAGGGGACATTTGCAAATTTAGGGCTCACCCAATTAGCGCGGGTATCTGGCACGGACCCGTGCCAATCGGGTTCTTTTTGCAAAGGGGTCTTGCCAGTTGGCGCGACTGTCAGCAAAACATTCGCGCCAATCGTGCAACCTAAATTTCCGCTCAATTTTTACAAAAAATGAACCAATCAACTGGATTTTTGAATGCCCAAGGGATCTAATGAAGTGTTTGTGACCATTTTGGTGCAGGTACAAAGCCACAATGGTGATTGAATGGAAAGAAAGGGAGCATAGTGAAGAAGATGAAATGGCAATGGGGAACGAGCAATGCATGAACGCTCTCCGAGATTACGGCTTAGAAAAGTTCTTCTTGACAACATGTCTCAGGGCACAACCTGAGTTGCTACAATACTTAATCAGTATCTGGGACGAGAACAAAGAGAAGTTTAGGCTTCGAGACCAAGTGTTGGAGCTCAAAGTATCCGATGTTTACTTCATCACTGGACTGTCTCGCAGAGGTCCAGTCCCGATCTTGACAGGTACTAGGCCATCTGGTGAAAAAATGTCAATGATAATGGAAAGAGTGTGCCCACGGGCACGAACCGGATCAGGTAGCGGGAAGGTTGACATCCACACGGTTCCCGATCTGGCACTCAGGGTGGTGCTCCATACCATTACGCGGGCTACGGGGTCGTAGGCGCCGCATGAGGCTACTAAAACACAACTCCTCCTAGCATCGAAATGCATGAACCTGACACTATTTGATTGGGCTACTGCCATAACCATGAATATCAAACGGCAACTGACAAAGTGCAAGAAGACCAAACTGAAGCAGTTTGGGTATGGATCTATCTTGGTATCGTTCATCCTCGAACGGCTACCAATCTTCCAGGGCCAGGGGGCGATAGTCGCAGATCCACCGTTGAGAGAGCCACGGATGGCTCGATGGGCAGCACTGATGCCCAGAGCAGGAGGGGGCCAGCAAATGTCATGGAGGCCCGAGTTCTTCGTATGGCTTCGGCGACAGTTGATCGTCGTAGAGAACTGGCCCTATGCCAGTACTGACTTCACGGGAGACCCAGATCTTCCACTCCCGGAGGGAGAACACTGGGATGAGGAGCTGGGTAAGACTCTTTTTGATTTTGTGCATTTTATGATTTTTTTGGTATACATGCATGTTCTCACAAACAATCCTATGTGTATGCAGATGTTGGCCCAGAGAGGCCCGCCAGGATGTCGCCGACCGCCCGGAGGACCCCTCTCGCCTATGACCCTCAAGGCGAGGGTGGCGAGGGGAGTGAGCTAGTCTAGAACTTGGAGGAAATCGCCCATGGGATCCCAGATTACGCTCGCCTAGCCGATGTCCCTTTAGCTTATCAGAGGCACACCGTGGGGTGCCTAGTCGCCTTCATCGTTTACTGAGGCGATTGGTGCGGGCAATGACATGCTACCATGAGCACCATGCTGATTAGTCATTTAGGCTTTTCATTTGCACATTTTTGAGAGACATGTTGTCTCCGGATATTATTAAAACAGACATGTATATTTTTTGATTTTATGTGATGAACACAAACTGCAAACATTTTGACATATATATATATATATATATATATATATATTTCTGGATGGATCTTTTTTACATATGATGATGTTTTTAAATATGTTATGCAAATGTCTAATACAATGTTATCTAATGCATTAATTGCACAACACATGACCCAATGGAAAAGTTCACAAGATGTATCACACCACACATTTTATTTTTACGCAAGCTTAAAAGCACACATGCAAACTACGCTTGGAAATGAGTTTTATTTTTATGCAAGCTTATAACACAAATGTAAACTATGCTTGAAATGATAAGGAAAAATGGGCATGCCCCCAGTATGGTGTCTCAATTCGAGGTACATCCCCCCCAAGCTTCAGTCCATAGGAAATGGAGTGAAGGTTCAAAACACCCGAGATTCGATGAAAATCTAACAAAACTCAAATTGAACGGGATCGTGTTTCATTATTTTAACGAGGTTGACACACTTAAGAACTGTCCTCGTAGCAGCTTGTTTCATTGTTTTAGGAGCTTGACAAAAGTAGAGGAACTATGCTCCGACGAGCTCAAAGGAGGAGGCTCAGGTGGGAGATAACCGGATACATTACGCTCGAGACAATTAGACATTGCCCCCAGGTCAGGCATGAACGAGGAACGATGATGTCCATCACTCCACGGCAGATCTTCAAGAGACATCGTTTCAACGATAACTTCATCAGACGGGAAGACTTCTCTTAAAGGATCAAGCGAATCTGCATCGCCGAGCCAAGGGGATTGAGAATATACATCTAGAGCCATGCTCAAAGGAGCATTTTCAGGAGGAGGAGGATCTGATGCAGCAACGATTTCGCAATAATTAATTTCAACTGGAGTCAAACGCATCAATTCTCCAAAAGCGGTCACCTGTTCAGGAGAAGGGATGATCCATGGGTCATCCGACCTAGAGATCATGTTGACTTGAACGGTGTTCGGTGGTGGCGTAGGAAAAATACCCATGAGAACGGGGTCCTTGAAAAGACCAAGTCCTACACTGTCAGGGGGATTGGGAATTTGATCCACGTATGGCACGTTGTTCTCGGAGGATGAGGTGAAGAAAGACAATTGATCGACAGTGATAATCTTGCCCTCATAAGGAAACTTCAGAAGCCGAAAGAGGGTGGACGGAACGCATAGCATGGCGTGGGTCTAGCTGCGACCAAGAAGAAGATTGTAGTTGAGTTTGGCATCAACCACTTCTACTTCAACGTCGACTGTCATACCCTGTAATGTGATCGGTAAACTCGCGAGAACACCCAGGGGTTTTGATTCCCTACCATCAAATGCCTCAGGGGCATTGGGAGATGAGGTGAGGGTTGGAGAGCTAATGGCCTTCCAGCAGGCAGATAACATAACACAGGTAGAAGCACCTTCTTCCACAATGGCTCTGTGAATGTTGAGGCCGTTGATACCGACTTGTATAACAAGGGCAATTTGATGTGGAAGTCGGGGGACAAAATTCTCCAGATCGAAGGTGAGATGACTAGAATCGGCAGGATCAATTCCACCGATTGCGGATAACAGAGCTTTCCGTTGCGATGGGCAACTTTGAAGCACTTCCAACGCAGACATGGCGGAAGGCGCCTGTGCCAAATCCTCAACAATGTTGTAATGCTGAGCAGCAAGGGCGTTTGGATTATAGGAAGATTTTCGCAGAACACCTTTGGAAGGTGGCCTTACAACGGGTTCAGCGTTGGGCTTCTCAATTTCTAAAGGACCAAAGACAAGTGGGGGAGGTGGTCCATCAACGACTTCCTTCCCAACTGCCTGGCATGATCCAGCATAATCCTTCAAACAAGTGGCAATCGAAATAGATGCAGCACCATTCATCATGAAAACCTGGGACCCAATGGTGCAGATGGTGAAGGCTGCTCAACCATCTAGGTCTGCTGAGATGGAAATGGTTCTTTGAGAACAGCCGGAGTCCCCTTAGAGCCTTTTAGAAGTTGACTAACCTCGGATCGTCTGGGACAATCTTTGGTGTAGTGGTCTCTGTCACAAATCAGGCAAGGGTACTTCGGTTTCCGTTGGGAACCATCATCAGCGCGAGGTTTAGAGGATTCTGGTTTCGGGGCATCGGATTTGGATTTGCCTTTGCCCTTTTTCTTCCCTTTGGAGGTCTTTTCCGCAGGATTGGCCTGAATGGCATTGACCTCTGCGGTCTTACCAGAATCTGAGGTTGTGGGAAGAGCAGAATTATTGGAAGAATTCGACTTCTGCTTCCCATTAGAGGTCTTCCGGGAAGTCTGAGAAACGGAACCAATGACACCGTCCACCGATGGGGTAACTGGTGCCTTAGAGGTCCCTGGCCGCGGGGCATCAGTCAAGATATCATATAACGTGCCAGACTGAGAGTACACCAAATCGAGGTACTGGGCACGAGCGATGGCTTGTTCTTCGGTTACACATGCCCCCATAGCAATATCTTGAGTGATCTTGTTAACAAAGGAGATAGTGAACCAGTGAGTTAGAAGCTGATCAGGAATATCAAACTTGATCAAATGACAACGACGTCGCCACTCATGAATATGATCTGAGATGTGAGTGGCTTTATCCTGCTTCAGAGATGTCAGGAGATGCGTCCCGGCTTCGTAACGAACCTGTAACTGGAAATGTGTCAGAAAAGCCATAGCTAGAGTATTAAAGTCTTGAAAAATACAGCGGGGTAGTTCTATGTACCACTTAGCAGCAGTACCGGTAAGAGTGCGCTGGAAAAGACGTAGACGAATCGAGTCATCCACCCAAGAGTTCAAAGAACACCACAAATGGTAGGTCATGACATGTGCTTGGGGGTCTTCTCCAGCTTTACCCTCAAATTTAGGACAATCACCAGGCACCTTGGTCGGAACCGGAGGCCAATATGGATTATGGAGAATCGGATCATTGGTCAATTTAGATACATCCGGCAATTCCAACGTGACAAGGAAAGGCAACTGAGGATTAAACGGCATGCCAGGTCCCCGATAAGGACCTGTACCTGTACTCCACCCTGGTTGAGCATAAATTTGCCCCCATTGGTTCTGTCCTGGAGGATTCTGACCATAGGGGGTATAAGCCGTATAATTGAGTTGATACGATTGCTGATAACTAGTGTAAGGGGGTTGATAACCAGGGTACTGGCCCTGACTATACGGAGGCCCCGCTTGAGCAGTGTATGGATTTGACTGCTGAGTATAGGTATAGCCTGGTTGTTGAAGGTAATAACCAGAACCTTGGGGCAGTTTGTAAACCGGTCGAGACTGACCTTGCAGGTAATAACCGCCTTGGGTTGGGCGGGCTGCTGGTAAGTGGGGCCCTGCTGAGCCTGATAAGTTGGGCGCACAGGAGGATTCGGCTGTGGCATAGAATAAATCGGCTGTTGAGCAGGGTTAACTGGATGTGCAGGTTGTCCCGGTTGAACAGGTTGACCTAACTGTGCAAGTTGCCCCGGTTGAACAGGTTGGCTGGCTGAACAGGTTGTCCTGGTTGAACAAGTTGACCTCGCTGATGAAGGACACCAGGCTGCCCCGGCTGAGCAAGTTGGCCTGATGGCGGGATAGGGCTAGGTTGTGCCTGATAACCAGGTTGACCTGTGACAGGACCATAGGATGGCCTTGGCTGTGCAACATTCGGACCAATGGGAAACTGAGGTTACTGAGGTTGCACCATAGGTTGAGAAGAGTGGATTTGCCCCCCAGGACTGTACAATGGTCCAGGTTGATACCCCGGTTGACCTGTGGGTCCTTGAGGTTGCCCTGGTTGGACCATAGGGTGAGGCTGTAGAGGTTGACCTTGAGGATTGTAGGACTGCCCTTGCGTACCGTACAACCACCCCTACTGGCCCGAAGGTTGTCCCTGTAAGGGTTGTCCTTGCGGGTCATATAGATAACCAAGCTGGCCCAAAAGTTGACCCTGGAAAGGTTGTCCTTGCGGGTTGGAAGGTTGCCCAGCCTGGGCAGATAGAAAACCTTGAACATACTGATAAGCCTCAGGAGCAGGAAAACGAAGAAGGTTACCCTGCTTATCATATTGATATGGAAATACATAAATGGGGGTACCATCCGGTCCATAATGGGAAAAGTAAGGACGGTTGGGATCTTGGGAGGACTGACCAACCTCGGAGTTTGACGGCTATAACGACAACCGATACTCCTCAGGAGAAATATTCTCCGGAATAGCAGATGCTATGTAAATGTCTTCAGGAAGTGACGAGGTCCTGGTGGACTGAGTAGTGACAGCGGGCGTAGATGCAGCTACGCAGACAGTAGGCCTAACAGGTACAAATGTGACATGAGGAGATGACGTGAGAGGTGTCGAAGGCGACATCCCTAACGAAGGAATAACCGGCCTCGTAGATGGAGTCGATATTCCCATAGAGGCCACAGCAGCCATGACCTGACTTAAGGACCTATATCCCGCTGGAAGCGAAGGACCAGGTGAAGATATGACAGAAGAGTCGAGGTTGTTTTCTAGAAAAAGCTAGTAATCTTCACTAGATGTAGGAGTTTCCTCACTACGAGAAGGACTGGGTGAGTCCATATCTGACCCTGTCTCTAGATCTTTTAAAAGTCGGCGAGGACTAGGAGGCGTAATGGTAGCCAAGAAAGACGATCCCGATGTAAGAGGAGGGAAATATTCCCCTACTCCAAATCCAAACCAAGCGTTGGATGAGGGCCAATTGAATTCAACTGGTCCACCAAAGGGAAGCTCAGATATAACTGGTCCCCTGTTGGGAAACTCGGATACAATAGGCTGCTGAGGTTCAGCAGAGAATTGAGAGACCTTTGCTGAATCGTCTGTGTAAGGTCTACCAGTAGACTTAACTGAGGGTTCTGCCACTGTGACAGTAACGAAAAGAGGAAGAGATCAAAACAAAAACACATGGGCAAAAACCAAGGCAAACAATCAAATAGCCAACAAATAATCTCTAAAAGGGCGTGTGATCATAGGTGATTAATTTTACCACATTGAAACTTGAAAATTTTACTGTTTCATGTTTTAAAAGTATAGAAACAAGTAAAATATGACTCTATCTCTTTCAATTTGGAAACAAGCATGAAAGGACAAGCGCTTGATGATATTTTCAAATTTAATGAGTCATAAAAGATCGAAATGACTACTCTGGTAATCTAGGCAGATGGGTGTACCAAATATCCGTGAACTGCCATATACACCTTGGTTAAAAAATGAAATAAAAATCAACCAAGGACTTGACGTACGTGCAGGTAATCTCCCCGAATGCTGTGTCCGGTGTATCATGGGTATAAGGCAGCAGACTCGGCTTCCTACGGATAAAGGATAGTAACCTAGTGGGGTCTCCCTTTATATACGTGACGGTACGAGGAGCACAAGTCCGTACTAGTGCTGTCTAAAGCCAAGAGGCGAACGACAGCTACTAGGTTTAACGACGCCGAAACACGTCACTAGCTTAGACCTATAGATATTTCGTTAATGTTTCAATGTTGCCTTAAGGTAAATTGAATAAATTTTAGAGTTTATCTTCAATTATGTTTCAATTTCAGGCCCTATCGAATGTTGTATCTCAAAATCCTCTAAATGCACACTACATGCCACAATATATCACTTTGTTCGATGAAGAGCTAACTACGGGAAGGTTGAGAGCTTTTCAAACAATAACAAAATGATCACAAAACAACCACTACTGTCTCTAATGCACGCTAATGAAACTAAAACTTTTCCCTTGGAGTTATATAACACTAATAATACAGAAAAGCTTTCAATTTTCACTAATCTAATAAAAATGCAAAGAGATTTGCTTTTGTATTTTTCAATGTTTTAGAGCAAATGCACCAAACGAAATGAAAAACTAATGAGAAAACCAATTTGAGAAATGATAGCGAAAGAGTAAAAACAAGCAAGTTCACTCAATGCAAAACACACAATCAGAACTCAAACTGATGGAGAAATCCCTCAAATCAAAGAAGAATGTCAAAAAGACTCACACAAACCGTGTAATCTAGGCTCGAAATGAGACAAAGTGAAATTTGAATGAAAAAGAGAGCAATCACTCAAATAATGCAATGATACAATGGCATCCAACGAAACGAATGCAAGGAAGCGAAAACGAAGTTGACTGAACAAGCGAAAACCAAAAACTCCCACGAGAGGCTCAGCACACTATAGCATCTAGAAGCCCTAGGGCTAGAATGCAAAACTGATGGTAGAGGGCAAACAACCGGAGGATAGAGTTCAAACATAGTCAACAAGGACTTCAAGGCACTCAGACAGTCGGAAAAATAACACCAAAACCAAAAATCAGACTCAGAGGGCTCAAAAACAAGCAAACCCTAACACCAAACAGGGTCGGCGCGACTGTTTGGTTGTATCTTGCGCCAAAACAGGGTTGGCGTGGGGGCCTAACTAGCAACAAGCGCCAGTTGGCGCGACTGTCAGGCTATAAACCGCGCCAATCGAGTTTACTAAGGAAAGAAATGAAAAAGAGCAATCACAGAGTAGATCAGGTCTGGTGGGGGCTTAAAAAAGGCTTTACACCAAAAGGAGACAGACCAGAAGAGCAAATCAATCAAGCAAAAGCCAAAAACAACCAAAAGAGATAAGACAAACTCCAATTAACTCTCCACCGGAGTCGCCAGTATGTTGGAAAGGTAAATCCCCTCTGCAGACAGAGGCGATCCCTACTAGCCCAGATCGAGTCTAGCAACAATCAGGTCACGCAGTGACGCAGGTCTCTAATTACAAAACGACAAAAACATAACGAATTGCCTACCTCAGGTCCTACGCAGTGGTCGTTGGAGAAATGATGACGCTTCCCGTCCTTCGCTTTGGCAGATCACAATTCTTCCGCTCGACACATCCGAACACCTGCACACATGCGAAGAAGACAACGATACACAACGTAAAATCTAGATCTTGTAACCATACATCAGTCAGAGAGGATGTAATTCATTGCATCAAGAAATAGACACACGAATGAAACCATAATCAAAGTCGCTTATCATTAAAATAACAAAGGAAAGATACAACCCAAAGCTCTGACGCTGGATCTTCCTTCGGCAGGGTTGACAGCGGAGCACGTCTCAACGAAGCCTGTCGGGAATCTGGACAAAGCTCTCTCTCTTCGGCTTGGTTCTCAAAGGCTGTCTGGCTATAGTTTCCTTCCTACAAGTTCAGCTAGAACATGTTCAAACCTTCAGCTATTCAGCTTGTTCAACCATTCAGCCATTGTTCAACCAGCACATCAATGGAAGATGGCTATATTTATAGAGGAGAGGAGGAGGTTGGGATCCCTACAATAGTGGAAGGGATGCCTTATCCCTTGGGAGGTTTCCCCATAAGGTGGAAACAAGAGGCCAAAGGAGGAAGGTCGTGGTTATTCAGTCGAACCACTTCCTATGACTCATCCACGAAGTTAATGTGATCGAAACTTCGCCTGTTTTTTTAAAAAACTTTCCATAAGCAAATTGGCACGGGTGCTTAACTGGGACAGAGCGCCAGCTGGCGCGGGCTCAGTGTTAATTTCCCTCATTGGCGCGAGGGGATAACGGGCTCCCAGCGCCAAGGCAAAAACATATGTTTTTAGTGGTCTACTCAAGAAATGATCAACAGAAGGAATGTTGCCCTCATGGCAAGGGATGAAATGATGGTATTTGCAAGGCATGACACTACTTATTGGTCACAGAAACAACCCTCCAATGGGCGAGATGGGGATTGCAGGGACAGTGACAAATTACTGTGTAACACCCCAGCATTTCTCCGATTTTCGACCAGTTTCCCTTTGCATCTGCCTTTACAAGATCATTGCCAAAATCATCGCCAATCGTATAAAACCCATCCTCTCTACGCACATATCACCTGAACAATTCGCCTTTCTCCACCATCACCAGATCCACGAAGCTATAGGCACTGCCCAGGAAGTGCTCCACTCAATTAAGCTCAAAAGTATCATTCTTAAACTGGACCTCGCTAAGGCCTTTGACCAATCAAATTGGCTCTACATCCGCATGATACTCACCCATCTGGGCTTTCCTTACAATTTCATCAAATGGATCATGTGTTGCATCACCAATGTCTCTTTTAGTATTCTCATCAATGGCTTTGCGTCTCCTTTCTTCCACTCTGAAAGAGGACTTCGACAAGGCTATCCCCTCTTCCCTCTCCTCTTCCTCCTTATAATGGAAGCTTTGAGCAGACTAATTATGAACGAGAAGGACCTGGGTCGTCTACAGGGCATCAGAAAAGCTGAAGGCTATACCCTCACTCACCTTCTATTTGTAGATGACGTGCTCATATTGCACTATGTTTCCATTGGTGACATCTTATCTTTTTCGGCAGTTCTTGCAGATTTCAATATAGCTACAGGCATGGCCTGCAATGCATTAAAATCGACCATCACTATCAACAGATGCTCCCCTCAGAAGAGAAGAATAGCCTTGAATCAATTTCCTTTCCCCCCCTTGAATCCTCAGGATGGGCTTAGATATCTTGGGTTTAGACTTAAACCCTCTGACTATCGCATAGCAAACTGGACTTGGCTCATAGCCAAATTGGAAAAAACGATTTGCAATTGGCACAACAGATGGTTGTCTCAGGCTGGCCGGTCAACTCTCCTCAAATCTGTGTTGGAAGCCACTCCAGTTTACTGGATGTCTCTGGCTTGGATACCTCGGGCCATCATCAATCGAATACAACGACTATGCAGCAGATTTCTATGGAATGGGAATCGAGAAGGACAGACTTTTGCATGGATTAAATGGGACAACATTGCCCTCCCCAAAAAATGGGGAGGATGGGGTATCAAAAATTTGGATATAATTGCCAGATCCCTTGTTGCAAAAATGGGATGGTCGATCATGACATCCAAGAATCTCTGGACACAGGTGGTCTATATGAAATACATCCGGCCAATGAACATCACTGACTCGATCCGACAGCCTACTTGGAGTCACCGCAACATATCATCCATTTGGAAGGCTATCATCACATCCCTTCCACACATTAGAAACGGTCTAACCTGGAGAATCAAATATGGGAATCAAGAGCGCGTTGGCATCAATCCCTGGTCTGGGAGTGGGAATGCACACTCTCTACCTCACGATATAATCAATCATCTGACAAAGCATGGCATTCATTATCTCGCACAGATTATGGACCCTCGGACCACAACCCTCTTCTTGCAAGGACGGAAATCTGCCACTCAGCTTGGACTCCCGAGACCAATGCACCAAGCTTGGCAGACATATATAACTGCGCTAACTGAATGTCACATACGCATTGGAACAGGGGATGATGAAATAATCTGGGCCCCCACAAAATCTGGGATTTATACACCAAAGAAGAATATCTGCGCATATACTAGGATCATCTCCCACAGAGACAAGATTGGTGGTGGCAACTCATTTGGAAGCTCAAGGCACCCCCGCGCACCAGACTTTTCATGTGGTGCACTCTAAACTACATTGCTCCCACCTTGGACAGCTTACACAAACAATCCCTACATGGTCCCACTTGGTGCTCTCTCTGTAGGAATGACTTTGAATCTATTGATCACCTCTTCATCCACTGTAGATCCACCAATGCTCTCTGGACATCCATTACCTCTGAATTGGGCATCAATCTGCAATGGCATGGACTGAACTTAGGGGAGGCTTGGAAACTCTGGTGGAACTCTGTCTCTCTGAATAAAGCTAGAAACCTACCTCTCCTCATCTGTTGGGGAATTTGGTTGGCAAGGAATGCCTCCATATTTAAGGATCGTATACCCAACTGGCAAACGATCTCTTCAAACATTATTTCCATCTACACTAGCATTCCGGAAGACAATCCTCCCAAACCACCTAGAACCATCATCCCCGAAGCAATTAACCTTGACACACCTTGGGCTTATTTCGACGGATCAGCTCAGCCCACTGGTTGCGGGGTTGGCGCTCTTCTTCACCTCTCACAGAAGCACTTTTATAAAATCAAGATGGGCCTGGGACCTAGCACAAACAATTTTGCAGAATTGATTACACTTCGCCATCTCTTTCAGTTTGCATTAGAGCATGATATCCACCACTCACAAGTTTTTGGAAATTCTAAAATTATCATAAACTGGTTCAATAAATCTGCATTATGTCATGTACACACACTAGAAGCTATATTGGAAGATCTCTGGCACTCGAAAGCTCAATTCTCATCCATTTTATGTTCTCACATATACAAGGAACACAATTGCATTTCCGACGATCTTTCCAAGGCGGCAGCTATCCAACATAGGGGGCTCTGGCATATAGAGGAACAGAACGACACTCAACATTACAACTATTATCATCGCCCATTCATGGATCAACCGTATTTTGAGGACCGACAGCACTGATTTTGACAAATTATGACTATGATCATGATATACCCGAGCTAAAATATTGTATTTATTGTAATTATTTTTAAAACATTCTATGATGTACACCCCACCGGGGAATTTTGACGAACCATATGGTGTGACCACAGTCACAAAAATGCATATGTAATGCATCTACAGCATGTAATTTTCAATATTAATGAAAATTATGATTTTTCCTTGGCAAAAAAAAAGTTCAGCATCTCCAAAAACAGAAATTTCTGAAATATTCATGTCCTTTGTTGTTTTTAAACCAATAAGCAGAGCTTCATACTCAGCCACATTGTTAGTTGCTTCAAATTCAAGTTTGAAAGAAAAAGTGGAGCTCTCTTTCAAAGGAGAAATGAGAACTATCCCTGCACCAGCTCCTTTTTTAGAACATGAACCATCAAAGTACATTTTCCATAGCTGGGAACCTTCATGACTGATCTGTTTTTCAACAGCGTTTAAAATCTGAAAATTTTCTGCAGATAGGACAACATTATCCATGTGTAAAATGCTTGAACCAACATCAGTTGTTCTAGCATAAATTGGATGAATAGTGGGGTCTTTGCTGTCACTAGTGATATATGCTAGTTGAGCTTCTCTATAAAGTCTTCTTTGTTCTCCTCCAAAAACAGGGACAGTAGCATAAGTGAAATCCATTTGCAAAGATCCTCCCAACCTTCTAATCCATGACCTAGAAAGTCACATGCCAAACCTAGGAGGAATGTCAACTACAACAATATCCATCACCATCCCTCTCATGGGTCACTGAAAAAGGCTTACTGCAAGGTCTTTGATGACACAAAGGCATTGAACTTTCCGAGAATCAAAGGAATAGAGATCTTGATATTCTCTAGTTATTTCAAGACCTAGTTCATCCATGACTACCTGGGTAATTAAAATATGTGAGGCTCCAGAATCCATTAGGCAATTATGCAAGATCTTATCATGAATATTCAGAGATAGATAGAAAGGAGGGTGGAGTCATCTTTGTCTTCTAACAATGGACCTAAAATAACAGAGGGCTTGTTTTCTTGAAGGTTAACAAAATCAAAAGCTACTTTGGTAGGTGGGGGTTGAAGAGCTTTCATAAAGGTCTTTTTGAACAAGAATCTTTATCTTTTGTATTTCATTCTCAAAATTGAAAACAGGGGGCAATTTGTGAGCAATTTTTACCTCAAGCGAAGGAGTATTAACTGCTACCGGAATTTCCGGTAATTTCTGTTCAGCAACTTGCTTTTCTGTTGGAATTTTAACTGCGTCCTTATTCTTCTTGGGTTGTGCAACAGGCTTTGGATTATCATCAATCTTTTTTGATCTGAGATTATATCTGCTTTGATGATCAACCGCAATCATGGAATGATCAAGAACCACTTCATTATTTTGAGTATATGACATGAATTCCTCATTCTCTGCTTGTGTAAGATGAATGAGCCCTTCTTTGTCTCTCAGACAATTGATATCAGCAGATTTCTCCAACCTTTCAGCTTCCTCTTCATCTTAGAGACATTCTGCAAAGGAGGCTGAACTTTTTGATCATCAACATCTCTCCTTTCTCACTGCAAAATTTGAGGAACATTAGGTCTTCTAAATTGTTGCCTATTAGGATGATCAAATGAAACATTTCTAGTAGTAGCTAGTCTTGCTTCCATCTTGAGCTTGGACATCTCCGTAGTCAATGACTTGACCATCTTAGTCAGCTCATCTAACTTAGGATCTATGTTTGAAGTTCCTGAAGTTGAAACTTTAGCTTTTCGCTTTCTTTTTTCTCTGTCAATCCCTTCTCTGAGTCTATCAGCTACTAACACATTAGATTCTACCTCCAGTGCATTGTCCTGCATTTGTATTAGTGTTGTAGATCTTCTTTCTCTTAATAATAAACAAAAATTAGGATCAAAGGCACCAACATAAGTGATTTTGGTTGAAGCTTCAATAGGCTTTATTTCAATAGGTATTTTGCTATACATTTTATTGAATCTCTTAGAAAAATCAGAAACTGATTCTCCTTCTTTACTTTTTATTGCACCAAATTCAGTGATATAATACAGAAAATCTTTCTTATCACCCCATTCCCTTAAAAATGTATCATCTAGGGTTTCAATTCCAGTGATGTTACCAGCTATCAAGGATCTGAACCATTTCCTAACATCACCCTCAAGACTCTGAACAAAAACTCTCATCCAGACATCTTCGTGCTCAATATTCAGATTGTCAGCATAGGCATAAAAATCAACAAGGTGTTCTTCAGTTGTTACCTCTCCCTCACCACTAAACTTAGGCATGTACTTGAGATAATCTCTTGGAGGTAATGCATTCATAGGCTGAGATAAAACCAAAGGGGCATACCTTGCAGCAACAATTGCATCCATTCGGTTAGGGGGTGGGTTTGGACCTGCCATGGTGTGAATTGTTGGGATTTGTGGAATAACAAATGGTGGATTGTGAACAACAGATGATGAAGCACCAACCTGTGACGTGGAGACTGTTTGTTGGTTGGAAAACAAGGGAGGTATAGGATTTTCTACAAAATCAGGGGATAAAGTTTGTAGGACTTCTTTAGGGACAGCCTTTGAGAAAACAGTAGTAGAGGCAGCAAACTTTTGTTTACTCTTTTTCTTGATTAACTTTTCAGGGTCAGAAACTTGGATTCTCAAAGGGGAATACAGGTTAGCCCTAGTTCTAGTCCTTCTAGGAGCCAAAACTTCAACAATGGAGTCGCCAGGTGTAAAGCAGTCTAAAAAGACAGTTGGAACTGTACACCTCAGAACCAGACATATAACTTTGTCATTCACCCAAGGATAAACTTCAATTCGCCTCCCCGGCAACGACGCCAAAGATGTTAGCGCAAGGAGTCACTCCTTGACTGCATAAGGAGTAAGCCTTACACATCATAGCTCATTTCAAATTTTAAAAGGATTTTTCAGTGGTGGGATGGCTTCTCAAAGATTTTGAAATGATTTTTTATATTCTTTAAGACTTTCATGCATTTGGCAAGTTGTGGCAAGTATAAATTGTGTGGTAAAATTGGTAGTATAGGGAGCAGAGTGTACAAATGGAGAAGATGGATCACTGGTACCTATTCTAGGAAATATTCCTATCCTAAATCGGTCACACAGCTATGATGATGACTCTTTACACAAACTCTGTTTATGCAAAGTAAACAACATTCAGAAAATAGATTGCATGTATAAAGTATTCCACAAATCCTTTATGAAATCTTCACTGACATGTACTATAACACATATAATTTGCAAAAAACTGAAAGCAGATAATTGACTGTTAACTCCTTTAACAGTGTCTCACTCACACATTACTAGTTGTTGCAATTCATATTTAGAAGAAATTAACAAAGAAAAAAGACACACCACACATTAGATGTTCCTTGAGTCACAAAATCCTCCAACATGAAGCAAAAAGGCTTTTTTATTATATTCAGTCTTCAGATAGACCAACATCCAACCTGGAAATGGTATTTACAAGTGGTATATATAGCAATAGAGGCACCAACTCCATCTCTTCTAAAAAAAAGGAAACATTAATTCTAACATTACATAGGTGTCAAAAGACATTACAACCTTATCCTATCGAAATCTAACAGAAAGAACAGATGGAGAAGAAAGAAGAGAAGAAATCTAGGCTGAAATGTTGAGTGTGATGTCATGCTGCCCCTTTTTCTGTTGATTTATCTCCTTGTGTCTTGGGTCTTTAATAACCATGTAGCTCCATTTAATAAGACCTCCAACAACCTCATAACCACCTTTCACCATCACTTGTATTATACATTTGGTTATGGGTTCTTATCCATCCTTAATTGGCTCGAAAAAATTTGCTGACAGGTGTTAAAATTCAGTTAACACAGGTGCTACCGGAAATTCTGGTAAAAACCTGTAACTGCGTAAAATCAAGAATGCTACTAGAATTTCTAGTAGCTCCCTGTTTCTTTTTCAAAAATACACAGAAAAATGTTGAAAATCCTGTGCAGACTTATATTCCTTGACCCCTTAAGTTGTTGTTCAAAATTGTAACTGATAAGCAAAAAGGTACTTGTATTAAAAAACCTTTTTACCTTCCCTCTATGTGTGTTGCAGCTTCAGCAAGCTTATCCAAGTCTATTTTGTTGTCAGCAGCTTATCTGGATCTGGTTGCTCTTGTGGTTGCTTCCTTGACAGTGGCTTTCTCCTCCTTAGAACCCTTTTTTGTTTTTCTTCTCTTTGAGGGCTCCGAGTGTTGCTCTGAAGGGGTTTTGTTCTTGTTTTTCTTCATGGATTTATCTGTCTTTGAACCTTCAGGTTTACCTTCAATATCAATGACCTCTGTCATTAAGCTTGGATTTTGTAGAGCCTTGGACTTAAGCCTAAACTTGTTGTTGTCTCTGGTATGCCTCTTTCTGGTACCAACAACAGGTTTGGCTTCTTCTTTCTTCTTCTTACTACTGAAGTCATATCCAGCATCCTTGAGGAGTTCTACATCTGATTGTATAGGTTGATACTCCTTCTGCATTTTCTGTTGAATATGTGCTTCCGAAATTTCCGGTGGCCCCTGAACTTTTGATTTATCTGCAGTTGCAGACCTTCCTCTTCGGGCTCTAGTGTAGACATAAGGAAAAGGAGGAACAGGGGGCACTATTTTCATAGATTTGGGTTTGCTTGCTAAGGAACTCTCTCCCTTTTCCAACTTTCTCTCAGCTTTAACTGCAAAAACTTTTTCTTTCTTACCCTTGGCCTTCTTATAGATATTTTCTTTTTTGGCCTTTCTCTTTGTTCTTCTTTTTGCAGGCTGAGGGTGTGGTTGTGAAACTGGAGGTGTAGGTGCAGGTTGGCCTGCCCTGTAAAACAAAAAGTGGTCCCAAGTTTGATTTCTCTTCCCCAACTCTTCTTCAACTAGAACCTTGATTACATCTTGATGGTACAAGTTATACTCTGAAACAGCAATGTGACTTTGAACCCTTGATGACATCTCTGTCAGGCTTTTCAACAAGAAATATGGCAGATTTAATGTCTTCATTCCTGCAACATGAAAAAGAAACCTCATGTGATAAAGAAACACAACTGTATACCTCCTTTCACAAGTGAGGTATATCTTGATAAGCTTAATAGCTTCTGCCCAGTCATTCTTAAGATAGCTACTTGGAATGCCCTTTGCCCAGTTTGGATCTCTGTGTGCATCCTTGAGGAAACTATTGAGGTCTCCTCTTGTGATAACCTGACCTTTAAACCACCTCTCGAAGGTTAAAAGCTTCAGCAATGGAGTCTTCAGAAACCTGCAAGATAAGGCCATCAATTGTGGCTTCTTGTCCATTAAAAGAGTTAACAAACTCTCGAGCTACTCCTGAGCGAGAGCTCCCTAACCTGGTGCATAAAGAATACCACCCTCACTGAATAAACAAGCTTCTTACCCTCAAATTTGCATTCACTATGTCTGCACCCTGTGTCTCAATTCGATTTATTTTTCCACTAGTTTTAGTCATCTTCAGAAAATAAATGACTATGTCTCTTGAAACTAATAGGTGGCAGAGTTGGAGGAGTTTCACCTTACAAGTGTTGCTTGTATTCTCCTTTGAAATATTGTCTGAAATCCAGACTCTTCCTCAAACTATGACTCTAAACAATTCAATCTCCAACAGCTAAAACTTCAAATGACAGTGCTTCTGCTTTTTCGGTGGTTTTAAAACCAAACTATGGTTCATCACCCCATGCAAATCGACCTTCATAATTGAAAATATCCCTCACCGTGATGTGCACCATGTGATAATCCATCATTACCTTCAGTTGGTTGTGTATTTTCGTATGGAGAACTCCAGCTGGCTTGAGACAAGCGGATCTGTGACTAACAGTCACCTCCGCTGTCTTGTTGTTAATTGGCCGAAATTTCTGGCAGCACTGCTGTGCAACCAGCCAAACGGTTATGGTGTTAAGTATTAATTATGTATTTTTGTAATGAAGAAGACAAAGATAATAAAATGTATATTTTTTGTACTTGCTTCATGGGTTTCATGAGCAAGATTTTATTTTAGGTTAATAGACTTCTTCTTGATATCTATTAGGGTTTTGTCTTCTAGGTATAAATGTAATTAAGTGTCTTATATATGAAAGATCTAGTCTAAAGAAATGCTCCAAGACCTTGCCAAAGAAACGTGAATGAATGGCTTAATTCAGCCCTCCAAAAACGCTGAAAGAGAAGCTAAAATGAAGTGTTAAAGTCGGCCTTCCTACAGTGATTTAAGTTGGCCTACAAGCTAAATGGCAAGTCGGCCTTCCTACAGTCAGTTAAGTCGGCCTACAAGCTAAATGGCAAGTCGGCCTAAAGACAGTGTAACTATCTCTATATATACCCTCGTTCTATGGTTCATTTGAGCAAAACATTTCGATCATCTCTGAAACAGAAGTGCGGATTTTTGGACGAGTTTTAGTGCGGATCTTTGATGAGTTTCAAGACTGTTTAAGATATATACATCCTTGTGATATCTTACTGTGATAGGTGCCATGGTTGACTGAAACAGGAGTGCGGACTGTCCATCTGAAGCAGTGAAGATAATCCTGAATTAACTACAGCGTGACAGGGTTAGTTCAAGGGCAGTGTTTGTGTATTGAAGTGCGGATCTGTCCAAGAATAGTTTGCAGACTATTCTAAAGTAAAAGTGCAGATAAAAGGTGACATTGTTATTCGTCTCTAGTTCAGGGAAAAGTTGGAATAGTGGTCAGGGGAAATCTTGTAGATATTCCAAAGAGAAGGAGCAATGAGAAAGTGACAGAAAGTAGGAAAGTAAACTTGTGATTTACTTTCCTAAATTCAACTTATATACATCTCAAGTAACTGAAGTTTCAAAGGAAGTGTTGGTGCAAAACAATGCAACTTGGTGAAGAGAAGAAGGATCAGCATTGAAGGACATCAAAAAAGTAAGGTCAAGGTCTTGGATGCACGTATAGGTCAAGGGTCTAATTTTGGGTCATGGTACTTGTCATCTAAAAAACTATATGAAAAATTTCTCGTGGGTTTCCCTCTCCAAGAGGAAGAGGTTTTGCCCTGGCTCTAGGAGCCTAATTCTTGTATCTCATGTCTTTTAATAATTGACTTGATGAAATATTTAATAAGCTAACGAAAGGAAGACATAAGTAACTCAAGTAACCTCATAAGTAATTATCAAGAAGAGAATTTTGAATTAATCACAAGCCCTCCAAATTCTCAACACTCTCCTCCACAGAGAACTTGCAGCCATCCCCTCCTGTCAATTCCAGACTCCTCCACCCTCCTAGGTCCGCACCCCTTCGAGCCTCTCATTTCGCCCTCTGATCCCCCCCCTCTCCTCTTTCGCACCACCCCCTTCACTTCTCCCATTGCCCTTGGTCCCTATCCCTCCCCCCCACATACCTCTTCCCCAATAGGCTCTGTCCCCTCTGTCCCTCTCCTGGATGCCCCCCCTTCCATGCCCAACCCTCCCCCTTCCTCCTTCGTCAGAATCTTAACAAGAAATCAGTCGAAATAATCCCTGCCCTCAGCTGATACAAACAAGAAAGCCGAAAGAAAATCCAACAAGGAACTCCGAGATGAGGCAACCGTAAAGGAGCTTACCCTAGGAACACAGCAGCCAATGGAAAGTTTTCTTGAGATAGGAACAAAGAGCAAAGAAAAAACTCACCAAACACATTAAGGGAAAGGACCCTTGACAGCAACCCGATATAAATAATGAATTTGGTCTCTTGGAATAGCAAAGGTCTTGGGCACTCTTCCAAATATATCATAAAAGACCCTATCAAAGGGGAAAACCGAGATATTCTCTTGCTCCAAGAGACCAAAATCAACAGTCAAGAAATGGGCAATCTTATTCAAAACATGAAAAATTATGATGGAATAGCTTTGTCCGCCTTGGGAGCATCAGGAGGAATCAGCACAGTTTGGCATAAAGGAAAATGGGAGCTATAGAACCAAAATATGGCAGCACATTGGATAAAAACAGAGTTAAAAAATAAAAGCACCGAAAAAGAAATAAGCCTCTACAATGTTTATTCTCCAAACCATTACAAAGACCAAGGAGACATGTTGGAGAACGTTGAAAGAAAGATTAATAATTGAAAAGGGGGAAAACCTGATCCTAGGAGGAGATCTAAATCTTGTACTTAAAGCAGAGGAGAAAAGAGGCGGCCTTTTCCATCCAGACGCATCACGAGATAGCCTTGAAGAGATTATGGAGAGCTGCAATCTGATGGACATTCCTCCAAAAAATGGGAAGTACACCTGGGATAATAATAGAGTAGGAAAGGACAATATCAAGGAAAGGTTAGACAAAATATTAATCAAGGACAACATTGTGGCTAGCTACAGCAAAATATCCTCCAAGATAATTCGCTTCGCCGCCTCAGATCATAAACCAATAGCCATTGAGCTTGGCTCTCTAGAAAACTATGGGACTCTTCCCTTCAGGTACAACCAGCTTTGGAGCAGCAATGAAGAAGCAAAGCAGGCAGTAATAAAAGCATGGGAGCAGAAAATAAATGGATCCCCTGGCTTCATATGGGAATCCAAACTAAAAAATGGTGAAAGATAGCCTGAAGGAATGGGCGATAAAGAATTACAGTGAACCTCAAAAGGAAAAAGAAGAGATGCAAAAAGAATTGGCAAAAATCCAAGAAAGATTGGAAAATATGGAGAATATCAAAGACAACCAGTTGAAGGAGAAAGAATTGCATTAGAAGATTTATAGAAATAACGGGCAGAAAGAAGAGACATGGAGACTAAAATCAAGGCAACTTTAGATTCAAGCAGGGACAAAAACACTTCCTTTTTCCACAATTCAGCAAAGATCAGAGTGATAAAAAATAACAAGAGTTGGTGGGGAAGAGATCAAAGGCCAAGAAGAAATAAAGAGAGGGTTTTAGCCACTTCAAAACCTTGTTAACAGCTGAAAATAGTAATGTTGACATGGAAGAATTCACTAATCATATTCCTCATATCATTGATGAAGAGAAAAATTAAGAGATAACCAAAGAGGTATCAGAGGAAGAATTAATGGCGGTTGTTTGGTGCCTTCATCCGGATAAGGCCCCGGGTCCGGATAGATTTCCAATCTCATTTTATCGCACCTTCGAGCCCCTCATAAAAAAGGATTTGATGAAGATGATAAACAATGTCCTAAAAAAAAATGGCCGATTTACACAAACTCCACCTACCTCACTCTCATCCCTAAGGACTCTCAACCTTCCTCCCTCAGCAGATTCTGTCCCATATCCCTTTGTAACGCGTCCTACAAGATCATTACCAAATTCTAGCTGGAAGAATCAAACCCTTCCTTCACCTCCTTATCTATGAAAATCAAGGAGGCTTTGTCCCTAACAGACAAATAGTAGACATTGGGCAACATAATTCTTGTCCAAGAAGCTCTCCATTCAAGGATGGCTAGAAAAGAACAGGGATTTATCCTAAAAATGGATATGGCTAACGCTTTTGATAGGGTCAATCTGGCATTTTTAACAGTTGTCCTAAAAAAAATTGGTTTCTCAGATGATTTCACAGATGTTATCAAAGCATGCACCAATGGGCCATGGATTGCCCCTTTGGTTAATGGTAGGCCTTGCAATTTTTTCCAGAGCTCAAGAGGACTCGAGCAGGGATGTCCCTTGTCCACTTTTTTATACATCCTAACGGTAGATTCATTGAGTAGGAAGTCCGAGCATTGCCGCAAAAATCTCGCTTTGACAGGGTTGTCAATCAGCAAAGGAGTAAAAAGTGTTAATCATTCTTTGTTCACAGATGACACTCTCCTTATGGGACGTGCTTCATGTATGGTTGGCAGAAGATTCAAATCAATTTTGGATAACTTTATGGAAGTTTCTAGAAGGCTGGTTAATAATGATAAGAGTTGCATCTACGGATGGAACACTCCCCATAGAACCCTTCAAAGAATGTCCCAAGTATTGGAGATCCCTTTCCGATCTAATTGGAGCCACTTCCAATATCTCGGCCTCCCTATAACAAAGAAAAATATGAAGGTTGAGATATGGAACAAGTATACAAAAAAAAATGAAAAGAAAAATTCAATCATGGGGCATGATATGGCTAAATCAAGCAGGAAGAGTTATTCTCATTAAATCCATTCTCTCACCCCTTCCCCTCTACCAGTTCGCTATGATTTCTGCTCCAGCCAGTATACACAAACAAATTGAGATCATCATCAAAGGCTTTCTATGGAAAGGAGGCAAAACTGAAACAAAAAAATTCAGTCTTGTCAAGTGGAGCCAAGTCACTGCCCATTATAAGAATGGAGGACTCTTAATCAGAACTCCTAGTATGATGCACCTTGCTCTGGGTTCCAAAATAGCATGGAGGTTCATCACCGAGGAAAGAAGCTGGTGGAAGCACGCTCTCAAATCAAAATATCTAAATGCTCCTACGACTTCAATCCTTGATAAAATCCCTCCTCTAAGGCCTTGCACCAAATCTGGAAACTCATAATCAAGGTAATACCCTTGATCAAAAACCATATTACTTTAATGCCTGGAAATGGGAAAAGCATCAATCTATGGACAGACAACATAATGAGAGCCATCCCCTTAATCAGCAACCCAGAAATACAAGGAATAAGGGATTGGTTGATCTTAAAGGGTCACTCCAACCTAGGGAAAATATCAAAATGGAACCCCGATGGATCATGGAGAAAATGGAAAAATTTAATCTACCACAAGAGTTAAAGGAGCAGTGGTCTGTTTTAATTTCTTTATTAAAAGGGGCAGCTCCTCTAGAGCAGAACAAACAGGATGATCAAATTTGGATCCCCACGGGAGGAGAATATACTGTAAAATTAGGTTATTCAACAATTCAAAATCAACAAAACCAACAAGTCTGGAAATTCTAGAAAATGGCCTGGAAGGTGGAAAGTCTGCCAAAAATCAAAATCTTCATATGGACTCTTCTCAACAACAAGATTCTCACAGCAGAAAACTTTAAAAAAAGAGGTATATTGGGTCCATCTCAATGTCCTCTATGTCTTTAAGAAGAAGAAAACATCCAGCACTTGTTTATCGATTGCTCTTTTACCAAGGAGTGCTGGAAAAAAATTGTTTCACCAATTGAAGTTAATCTAAACTTCAACTTTCCTCTCAATGACTTTTTATCCAAATGGCAAAGCAGTTACCCCTACTCTCTCAAGAACAAAAACACCTTGCAAAGACTCTGGCTCAGCTTACCTTCTTTTCTCTGTTGGCAGATATGACTTGCCAGGAATAGTAAGATATTTAAAAATAAGAAACCCTTGGTAGACAGAATCCTCTCTATCACTTGGGGTAAAATGTCTGAATATTACTCGGCCAAAGGGTACAAAGAAATAAATCTAACCCAGCTCGAAGATGAAGAAAGAGTTTGGGCAAGATTTGTTATAAACAGGCCTATCCATGGGGGGGTGTCCAAGCTCAGAAAGGATCAATCAAATTGGAAAATAAGGCAGACTGAAGAAGAATTCCAGACTTGGATTAATTCTCTCATAAGACCTTGCCTCTTCTTTGACGGGGCCTCGAAAAGAAATCCAGGCAAATCCGGTGCTGGAGGAATCATTCTAAACAGGGACAAGACAAGTGAAATCAAATTCAATTGGGGTATGGGAATTATGACAAATAACATAGCCGAGGCTTATGGCCTCCTCCTTGGAATGAAAATGTTAAAAGACAAGAGAATGGAGAACCCAATTATATTTGGGGATTCTTCCATCATTATTCAGGCAATGATAAGAGGTAAAAAGCTTAAAAATGTAGTGCTTAGGCATATTCTGGAAAGAGTCAAGCAATACTCCTTCCAGCTGGGTAAAATCGACTTCTACCACATTCTAAGAGCAAATAATAAAAAAGTAGACATACAATGCAATAAGGTTGTTGATAATCTGGAGGGGCGGGCCAATATTGACTATGATACTATCATAATACCAATCCCTTAAATGCCTAATCCTTTTAGAAATCGAATAAAAGTTGGCTTGGTCTTTTATGGGATTGGATGCCTCTGTCAAAGAAATGATCAGAGCATCCTCAGGTACAAAGTAGATAACCACAGACAGCAGATTTGCTCAGATCCGAATCCTCCTCAGATCTCCTATCCTTCTCACTTAGAGCTCGTGAATTTCCAGACACGGCATCTCTCATTATTATATATCCTCCACCGCACTCTCCTTCTCATCGCAACCATCTTTTATTGATGTCTCTGTGCTCTGCGCGAACCTAGTCCCGAGTCCCTGTTAAGCTTTCCAAGTCCAGGCTTTATTCTGAGCAGCACTACTTTCATCGCCTTCCATCCCCTCGTCACCATCAGAGCTCACGCCCTTATCTGCTCTCAAGCTTGGCTTTTCTCTCCGAGTATTCCTTTGCTCCTTCCACTCTATTCGTCCCCTAATCCTCTGTCCCTCTGCTTCATCCTCTGTTCAGCAGCGTTAAACCAAACTTGTGTCAACCCTACAGTACTGTCCTCCTCTATATCAAGTGCCTCTGTCTTCCTCGTTCCCTTAATGCTCCTCGGTTCCTCTTTGATTGCTTGTGGAGCTATATCTCTCACAGTATTAAACAGGCTTGCGCTCCTTACAGCAAATCATTCATCACTTCGGAGTTCCATCACAAGTTTAAAGAGCAGATCATTCATCGATCAGAGGTCTTCAGCGTGCAAAGGAGTATGGACAGCAGTGGGGCCAAGCCACAATCTTGTGCCTACTCCAGAGCCCATAGAGTGGTGATTGACCCGGTGAAGGAGCAGATGGCTCAAAACAAGAATCACACTAGAGAGGAAATAGCCCTTCTCTGTCAACAATGGGCCACCAACACAAAGGATTTAATGGAAGTTTAGAATAGATGCACATCCATGAAGAACACAGAGAATAAGTAGCTCTTTCTCCAGCCCAGTTTTTCCATTTTTTGAATGATCTCAGTATGAACCAGCCTTTAGTCCTTCTAACTCTTGTTTTTCTTTCATGAAAGCAAATTATATCTTTCTATTACAACAGTTTGTAAAAATTTATAGTTTAAATTCAATAGTCACTATAGCAAATAGTAAGGCAAGTAGAATCAGAATTGGCAATATAACAAGATTTTATCACTCCTTGCAGACAGCCTCTTTTTGTAAACTCATAAGGAGTGATCTTGTAACTGGGAAGTTCTCCTCCCCCCTTTTCTGATATTAATATATCGTATCCGACTTTGTTTAAAAAAAAAATGAATATGTCATAAAATTACCATCTCCTCCAGCACCTTCTGCATATTCTTTGTATAGGTTGTCGATTTCTCATCTTGGGAAATTATCTGGAATATGTATTGTGTCTTTATTTGGCATACACTCTCCATGCTTTGAAAAGAAGTCTTTCATCCATGACATTGCAGAATTTGCTAATGGCCCAACCTCTCATCTATACCGTACTTCTGAATAAAATGTGGGATCTTTTTCCAGTCTTTCTTGAATTCTTGACAAGCGAAAATTACCAATTGAATGCAACATTTTGAAAGTCTTTCTACAGAGCAATACATTCCCAATATGACAATCATAACTTGCTAGTATAGATTGCATGCAACCCACTAAATATGAATTTTGCATGTTTTTATTCATTGACAAATATCTTTGCCTTTTCTCCAAAGAAAACTTGAAATCCATATGTTTCAAATAATCCCTTCAACAACATTCACTTGCAATCAGATCATCGATAGAACTTTTGCTTGTGAGATTTTCTGTCATAATCCTGGTATAACTGGAATATTTTGGATTGATATGAAAAGGTCTACTCCTACTCCTAGATGCAATATTTCCTTGCAATGTCTCCATCATTTTATTATCCTTTGTAGAAGCATTTTCATCATCATTAGGAGGAATATTATCCTCACTATGATCATTCTCAACATAGTTAGGAAATTCATCACCATCATTGCTTGGAAAATATTCATTACCATCCTCACTTGAAGAAAATTCTTCACTACCATCATCGGCACTTTTGAAATCCTGACTCATAAAAAATTCTTCACCATCTTCATCCATTGCTTTTGAAATATTCCCTTGGAGGATTCAATTCTTCATCACCATGAGTGCCTTTGAAACGCTCACTTAGAGAAAATTCATTATTCACGTCTGTGCCTCTAAAATTATCATTTGCAAGAAACTCTTCATCCTCCCCTTCATAATTGGTGCTCTCATAATCCTTAGGATTAGGACTAAGTGGAAAATATGACTCTCTATTTATAGTCAAATTATCATTTGTAGGAAATTCTTCGTCCTCCCTTTCATCAGTGGTGGTCTCATAATCTTTAGGATTAGGACTAAATGAAAACATTGAATCTCTATTTAATGGAAATTTTTCAGCCTCCCCTTCATCAGTGTCACTCTCATAATCCTTAGGATTAGGACTAAGTGGAAGCTTTAAATCTCTATTTACTGGAAATTCTTCATCCTCCCCCTCCCCTTCCTCAGTGGTGCTCTCATAGTCCTTAGGATTAGGACTAAGTCGAAGCTTTGAATCTCTATTTACTAGAAATTCTTCATCCTCCTCCTTCCCTTCCTTAGTGGTGCTCTCATAATCCTTAAGGATTAGGACTAAGTGGAAAATCTGACTCTGGAAATTCTTCATCCCCCCCTTCATCAGTGGTGCTCTCATAATCCTTATTAGGATTAAGACAAAGTAGAAAATTTGACTCTGGAAATTCTTCATCCCCCCCTTCATCAATGGTGCTCTCATAATCCTTAGGATTAGGACTAAGTGGAAATTTTGACTCTTGAAATTCTTCATCGTGCCCTTCATCAGTGGTGCTTTCATAATCCTTAAGATCAAGACTAAGTGGAAAAATTGACTCTTGATTTACAAAAAAATCTTTTTGCTGCCCTTCATCAATGTCGCTCTCATCATCCTTAAGATTAGGACCAAGTGGAAAATTTGACTCTCTATTCATAGTGAACAAATTCTTGTTATATTCATCAATATGAATAGAGTTGTTACGTTACGAAGATATTGATGTTGTAGAAAGAAAAACTCCATTATCAGAAGAATCCATGACTTTCAAACAGAAGGTGTTGAATGATACAAAAGCACTCTCTCCCAATGACAATTTATAGCCTAGAGATTGAAAATTTCACTCTAAAGTTTTCCCGCAAAAAATTTCGCCGAAACTTTTCCCTCCAAAGTTTCCCTCCAAAAACTTTTGCCGAAAATCTTCCCTCCAAAAAATTCGTTTGAAATATTTCCCTCCAAAATTTTTGTCTAAAATGTATTTGAAAACATTTTTACTAAACTTTTGGTCTTGAAAATTTTCCCTACTTTCTATTCAAAATATCCACAAAAATGTTTCTCTAATGCATTCCTTCAAAATTAAAATAAATTTTTTATTTAAATTATTTAACATTGAGTACGTAACTAAATTAATTTTCATAATTTTTTTTCTTTTTTAGCGCACAATGAATAAAAATTAATCTAAACTATAATATTTACTATATATTAATTTTATTAATTTCAATTTTAATCCCACATTCGAGAAACTCTAGAGCAGTCCCACCATCTTCATTATATAATAACATTCATTGTTTCTGTTTGTCACATCACATCAAGTCTTCTGGATTTTGTTAAAATGTTTGGAGCAATTTTGCGAAGGAGTTGCATTGGCATCGATAACACATTGGACAGGAGTTTTTCGAATTTCAAAGGTTAGTGTTCCTTCTATTTTGACCATTTAAAGATGAATTTGGGGAAAATCTGTTCTTTTATGATTTCTATGCTCCAAAATTAATTTTTTTTACTATTTTTCTTTTTTTTTCAATTTTTTTTGCAATATCATATTTACAAGAAAAACCACATAAAAAATCCATTTTTTATATTTTTATAGCGAAGAAGACGAAAAAAAAAGCTCAAATTTGTAGGATTTTTAGGAGAAAAAATATATTTTTGATTCGAAATTTATGAAATCGTTGAAACAAGGCAAACCCAGGTTCAAATCCCCCTAAGATGATTGATTTACGACAAGTAAAACAAGTCGTAAACCCATGTAGGTTCACTACTAATTACATGGCAGGTGGGTTGTTGGGTTCCTCCACGATTAAAAAAACAAAACCATTCCCATAAGAAAACAGTTACATCTTTTTTCCAAAAATGAAAAAAAAATGTAAAACAAAACAAACAAACAATATATATATATATATATTTTAAACTATATTTTTTTTAATTTAAATATATTTTATAATTTATTTATTTTTTAAATCGAACTAATATATATATATCTCAAGAAGATGGCATCAAAGAAATCTCTGTGAATGTTTTTGGAACAAAGGCAGCAATTACATCATCTAAAGTTGCAGTTGAACGCACTATCAATACTGTTGAACATACCCGAACTGAGAAACATCATAAAAGTCAAGCAAGTGGCCCATCAAGTACATTCAAGATTATTTCAAAATGGAGTAATGCACGGGAAATAAATAAAACAATTTTTACATGGCATGTTAAGGATAGTGAAACCGATGATGGCGTACATATCTATCTATATTGTGGTATGATTAACTTTGGTGAACCATATGAGGTAATGGGCAGAGTACGAGACATATGTTTGGTGTTGAATGCAGACACTGTTTATGTTCTTACAAGATTGGTCAATACACGTGAAAACGCTAGATATCGTATCTCAAAGGTCAAGTATGAGACATATGAAGAATCTACACATTTGTGTGAAGAAATCGCAAGCAACATTGCAAATAACATTGTAAGTATGTTTATTTATATTTGTGGCATGCATTATTGTAAGGATCATTAAACATTTTATAAATTATTGATCATTGACATATTGTATTTTGTCTGATACGATTTTGCTGAGAGTTTTCCAATCATACTAGAGGGTATTTATTATATAAACCCAGATATTATGAATGTGATCAGTAGTTTCCACATAGAGATAGAGGAAAAAAGGAGATGGAAGCAAAGAGCAATAACTCATGACACTGCAATAATACATATAAGGAATCAGCAAAGAATCACTAAGGTGGGTCAATCTAGTAAAGCTAAACATGTTGCTTTTGAATATGTGGAAACTGAGCTTAAAAATATGTTACCATTAGTGAGGAGGAGATTAGAATTGTTGTTGAAAAGGAGAAGAGAAATAAAACACCATAAAGAAAAATGGCCACGGATATCTCTCTTCCAGTGGACGATGAGGAGAATGTTTATCTAGAAAAAGATATGTTAACCGATAAGAAGAAGAAATCAAAAGTTGGTCAATCTAAAAAAATCATGGGCAGCAGTGAAGATCAAAGTGAAAGCTCTAAAGAGAGTAGAAAAATCATAACACCAAGTGTTGATTTAGAGGATGGCATTATTAAAACAAAACAAAATGTCATTCGAGATCACTTGAGGAAGAATAAATTAATTAATGGTGGCAAAACATTTCACCTTAATGTCAGCCAATTCTATAGGCCAATTGAAGGACAATCTCGATATCAAATTACAAAGGCACATCACCTACATGTCCATAATTTGAAAACATTGTTCAAGTTCAATCCATATGCACATGTGGTGGATTATGTGTTTTTTGTTGATCCAAATCAAGTTCCCAACAAAGAGGCATTTGAGAGGACACGATGTTTTGAATACAAATATCATGCAATTGGGGGGAACCATTCAGCAGAGGCTAAAAGACAATTGATCGAGGACTATCCCAATAACACAGTGAGATGCATCATTTATTCTGGTTTAACGAAAACAGAAACAAAGTTATTAGCATGGGATCATAATGCAGATAATGAGTATAGAATGTTTATGAATTTCATCCAAATGGTCAGATTTATTCATAATGAATTTGTAGAAAAATGTGGTGGGGATAAGACAAATTCAGCCTAAGATTTCGGAAGGAATGTTGTATGGAAGTAGGTTATCAAATTGAGGATAAAATCAATTCGAAAGGTGGCAAAGTAAATTCACATTTATTTAGAGGCATGGATAACATCTTCCAGTTGGCATTTCGAACTGGGAGATATGGGAATTGATTGATGAGTTTTTCGACCTGTGGGAGAATATTTCCATAAAAAATCAGAAGGTTAAAAACTGTAAACCCATAATATGTACCAACAGTAAGACAGGTCCTGAAATGAAGCGACTTCCATATGATATGACTATCAAACCTTGGAGAACAATGCAAGGAGTGAAGGATGACAAAGTAGTCAAATCAATATTGTTTCATGTGAAGTCAAGTGAATTATGAATGGACGAAATGTGATAAGAAATTCAAAAGTAAGTTTGTTGAATTATTTTTACTTTTTCTTAGATTATAATTTTCTTTTAAATATAACATACTGTTGTTGGTAGTATTTGTTATACATATCACTATATTAACAATTTTTTACTTTATTTATTTAGTCATAAGATTTATATGAAAATACAAGAACATATGGTTAAAATGTTGAATGAAGAGAGTTGGAATGATGTTGTACGTAACTACCCAGAATCAAGTTCTACAGCGACGCTTAAAGATTTTTATCTTAAACTCAAAAATGTATATTGATTTATACATTCATTTTATTCATATGTAAACTATTTTTATTTTATTACTTATACATATATATTTTTTTATTTCATTAAAGATGTCGAAGAAGAATGCAGATGGAGTACCAAATACTTTTAAAAGCTTATTTTTTTATTTCATTAAAGATGTCGAAGAAGAATGCAGATGGAGTACCAAATACTTTTAAAAGCTTTATTGAAAAAATTAAGTTGGAAAGGTTGAGAAAGCAGCGTCTTAGGAATGTTGAACTTGATCTTACTCTTACTCATTTCATTTAGAATGGGTTGGACACTATCAAATATGAAATAACACAAGGTGATTGTGAAGACATTGCAAAACTCATACCTAAAAGGGAATATGCCCTAGTTAATGCAGACATTCCTCATGGTTTCAATTTCAAAGACATGGGATATGATAGTGAACCTTATACTTATCAAGCTTTTAATAAAAGTGTTACGAGCTTTCAAGAAGTCACAACATCACAACTTTAGAGATTTATGACATTTCAATCAGACACACAATTTGCAATGTTATTACATGATCAAACACAAACCCCAATCAGCAATAAACTTTCAAATATACATATACAAGTAAACACAAACCTTTGAGGCTCTTAATCATCTTGATGCCACTTAGTTATTTATATTCAAATATTCAGAAGTTTTTCTTCTTTCATTTCTTTAGCAGCACCAAGACATCCTCAATATATTGCAGATCTATTCATTCTCTGATTTCTTCTATAAGGTATCCATCGTGACTATCATAGTATGTCCTCCCTCTCAAATGGGGAGATATACCCTTTCTTCTATCTAGGCTCCCTCTCAACTTAAGGAGATCAACTACTTCTTTTTTCTATAACATCGGAGAGTCTTTCATGGCTCCATTCCTTCTCACGGTATCATGGTCATCTTGATCATCATCATCCTTACAGCTTTATTCATCATGCTCATACAGACATCTTCATTATCTTGAATATTGTGTACCTGCAAAACTTTAATAGCAAGTACAACCAAATACATATATAGAAGCATGAAGTTAACATTATCAAATTTATGTCAATATAATCAAATACTTTAGACATAAAATACCTAAACCTAGTTAGGTTCATAATAAGTAAGAGACATATACCTTTTGCTAGGGTTATTGTCATAAACTCTAGACCACATCATTAAAACTTAAAGCAAGTCAATCAAGATATCAGTCTCATTATATCTAGGGTCTCAATATTACTTTCAGAGATATATGACAGACTACTAAACCCTGGATTTCATCTTCGAGACACAAATCCTTAGATATCATCTATTCAATCAAATAAAAACTCTACTATACATTTTAGACTCTACTAGGGTTTGTTGCAAACCCTAGATTTTATCAACAAAACTAAATCATATTGGAAACAATATCATTACAGTCTAGAATATTGATCTTCTACTAAAGTTTAGTTACAAATTCTATAATTCACAAACTACGAGCATCAACAATTAGGTTAGCATACTCACATATATATATTTAGGATTTCATGCACTAACATATTTCATTAATGTCTACTAGGTAAACCCAAGACACAAATATCAAAGTTAGAAATACAACATTTTTTTCTCTACGCTAGGGTTTCAATCATACACCTAGAGATTCATTCATAGGACCTCATTTTAGCTAATACAAGGGTTTTGTTTATAAACCCTAAATATCTCGGGTTTCAATACATAACTCAGCAAACCCTAAAGAACTAGGGTTTCCATAACAATACCAAAACCATAAACATAAAATGAATAGGTTTTCTAAATTTTATCAATAACCCTAAGTAGACTAGGGTTTCATATATAGCATCGACATACCCTTATGTTAGAGTTTTATAGTGAACCTTTTAGGTTTCTACAAGAATGAACAAATGATAATAGAATGAGGGTAGATTCAATTTAATGATTAATCACCCTAACAAGAATCTTTACGATTCAAAAATCTTAAGACATAATGATGTCAGTAATGTAAAGCAAATTTTAAAAGAAGAATGATCGTACCTTTTATTTTATAACAAAGCTTATAGTTTAAGACATACCTCGACTTGTTCCTTAACAAACCTTGTCGGACGTCAATTCTTGAAGGGAAAAACTTCTTCCATGCTTCAAGTCTATCCTTTGAAGTCTCCTCCATAACCCTTGAGTATTCAGCAAGCTTTCCTTTTGGTAAATTGGTGGAGGCTCCCTCTTAATCCAATCTTGAGGGAAACCTACAACTAAAAATAAAAGGTGTTCTAACAAGACATGTTAGACCTAAAAGTTCTAGAAATCAAATCATAACGGAAAACAATTCAAAACTTAGAATACAAGGATATGTAAGGGATAGAGTCCCTAGCAAATAAGTCTTTGACTTTGGACTCTTCCATCTTATTCTTCTTTGGTGGAGCTTCATCGACAATATTTGCTTGATCCCAATCTCTCTTCTTATTCCTTGGACTCTCTGGACAATGACTTTTGCAGTGACCCATCTTGTGACAATTGTAACATTTGATCTTGGATAGGTCAACTTTCTTCTTTGGTCCTTTGAACTTCTTGAAGGTTCCCTTCTTCTTGTGATGAGAAGAATAGGCATTAGAGATGTTTTCTTCTTCATCCTCCTTCTTGTTGTTAGTCAACGATACTCGAGCTTCTACTTAACTGCATGCATTCCACATTTGCTCAAATGTTAGTGTATCCTTCCAACTGTTAAGTCATGATGCAAAGGCACTCCAAGATTTTAGTAGCCCTAGAAAAGCAATAATTACGAGCTCCTTTTCTAGGACAACTTCATCTATTGCTTGGAGTTCATCTCTGGATCTAGATATCCTTATAAAGCAATGTTCCACCAAGTCCCCTGGAGGTGGGAGCGAGGGGGCAAGGGAGTGCGGGAGCGGCCTATGCAAAAGCTCCCTACCGATTTTCAGGAAACGTGGGGGGACGTTGGGGTCATAAAAATTATAAAATATAAAAATATATATAATATTATAATATTTTATATGATATATCATTGAAAATTTAATAATAAATATTTATAATGCAATTGTATTTTTCATTTTTGCAAGGAATGTATATACAGTCATCATACACTTACATCATGAAAGATAAATCATAAATGATAAAATTTAAAAATTATAAATCAATGAATGATGAATCATCTAACTGAAACAAATTTAAAAGTTAAAACTTAAAACATACATCATAGATTCATATGTACTTTGTAACTGTATAATCATTAATGTAACTACTAACAATGTACAATGAAAATAAAGTTTAAGATATCATATGAGTCATGACATATATGATATTATATCAAGATTCAAAATAAACTTTAAACATAAACTTTAAAGTTTAAGTTTAAAGTTATGTTTGCAATAGTGAAACATAAAACATAACTTCTTCCGACTGCGGGCAGCAAGCTGCAGACTTCTTCCGGCGGTTGCGGCAAGTGCTAAGGGTTGGTCGGCAAGTGCTAAGTGCGGATGATACAATGATACAATGAAAACAAATGAAACCTAAAAATTAATTTAATTAAACAATCGATTATTAATTTTTTTTTTTGCTTTTCATATATATATATATATATATATATATATATATATATATATATATATATATATATATATATATATATATATATATATATATATATATTTTAAAATTGTGGGCCCCACACGCCCCCTCCCGTCCCCTCACACCCTCTCACGCTCCCTCCTGTCCCCTCACGCTCCCTAAAGCACCCTCAACCCCTCAATCTGAGGAAACGTCCCCTTTGACGTCCCCCTTAATTTTTTTATTTTTGGGGGCGTCGGGAAACGTCCCCTAGAAGTCCCCAAGACCCCGGAGCACGAGGGGGCAAGGATTCTAGACCCCTAGGTGGGGGGGCGAGTCCCCGTGTAACACTGTTATAAAGTAAGATGCCACAGTATCATCTTTTGTCATCTTGATAGTTCTTAATTCATTCTTAAGACTTTCTATTTGACCAATATTCTTGATGGTGAATAATTTAGATTGAGCCTCATACATTTCTTCAGCGAAATATATGTTGGATATGTATGGAATGAGGTTTTCCTTTACTCCATCCACTATTAGGTTCATAGCCAATATTTCTATTTCTTTGAATTTTTGCTTTCTCTGCTTCACTTGATTCATCTATGGGATTCTTGGTTTGTCTTTGAACAAGATTCATAACTTTGTTCTTTTTGAGAATAAGGTCTATCCTCTTTTTCCAAGCCCTGTAGCTAGATGATCCTTCTAACTTGTTCTCTCCCTTCATTGAATTTGTCATATTGATATCTTTTACTCCTTGTGACCTAATCTTGAAACTCCTTTTCCTTTCACTAGATCTCCAGGCTACCTTTTTCTTCCTTCTTTCACCTTAGCTTTGATACCATGTTAGAAAATCGGAAAGGCAGAAAGATTTTCTTTTGTTGATAATTACTTGTGATTTCCTTGAGTTATTATTATATTTCTTATGTTCTTCTTTTTATCTTAGTTCATCAAGCAATTACCTAAACCAAAACACGAAGATCAAGAACATCGGATGTAGGCGCACAACTAGGGCAAAACCCCTATATAGGGGAAATCCTAGTCAAGAGCTCTTCCTTCAGTAATTCAAATGAGATAGACCAAGACCCTAGACCAATAGACCTTCCTCCTCCACCAAGTCAACCTTCCAAAGAGATACAACAACCCTCATGTTCAACAGCTACAACCCAGCATCAACCCAGAAACTTTGGCCCCGGCTTCACCAGAATTTCGGCCTCCCCAGTAATTGCAGAATTTTGACCCCTCTAGCAGCTTCACAACTTCACACGTGTGGGAAAAATAGAGAGAATTTCGACTTCTTATGTTTGTGAAAGACCTCCTTCTCCTTCGTTATCCTTCTTCTTCTTCTTCTTCCTTGAAATTCGCACTTTTTCTGGCACTAGAAGTTGTAGATCGAACTTCTTGTGAGTGAGTGACAAATGAGGTCGAGTTGTTGCCTTTATATAGTGATTATGCTGCCCAGTTTAGGCCGACTTATCCAATTTGAGGCCGACTTGGTGGAGGAGGCCTAATTGACCTGTTTTACAATAAAATAAATTTCTTCTTTGACAAATAAAACCCAAGAAGGGTTCTTTACAATATGACATGGACAAGGACACTTGACATAAACCCTAGAAGCCTTCAATGGAGGCCTTGACCTAAAAACAATTGACCCAAGCATGAAACCCATGCTTTAATAAGTCAATTTATTTAATAATAAATTTTCTTTTTCTTTCTTTTGATTACATTTTATTATGACTCAAGTGCAATTATGAAGACCGACACTAGTTACATTCTTCAACCATTGCAACATGTTCTAGGCATTCTCTGTTTATTATTGTAAACTGAGGCTTTTTCGAGTTGAGATAGGTTTTGAGACCTTCCAAATTCGGCCTCCTGCAACCATATCCAAATCTCTAAGGAATTTCAGAGTTCTAAGGTTATGATTAAGGTTTTACTGTAATAGCCTTGAGGTCCTTTTTGGACAACTGTAACATCCTTCAGAGACTAAGACTTTGACCCTTTTCAAGCATACTTTGACCTTAAGAATGAATATCAGTTTTCGATCAATCCATCTAAGGCAAGCTTGAGATTTTTCGGCTTTCTTAAGAGATGTATGAAACTTCAATCTATTTGAGGTTATTTGATTCATAGATTGATAGCATTTGCCCTTAGGACTTCGACCTTTAGCTTAGACATAGAACATATTTGTTTTCATGGATTGAAGGTTACAAGAGAACAGGTCTAGGCATCTTGGAATATCAACAAACCCTAGTAGCTTGAAATAGGCTTCTCATTCACTCAAGCTCTGATACCATGTTGATTTTTCGTAGGTCTTCAAACGGTAATTACTTCTAATGATATTAAATTTAACTTTTGTCATATTCTTATTAATCATTAAGCAATTACATATAAAATCTTCAACAAGAGATAGCAAGATCACAAAGAGAGCCAAATCACGAACACAAGCATTTACCCTGGGAAAACCTACATGAGGGAAAAACACAACAACCTTTTCCTTAGAGAAAATCTTCAATTCAACAAGAGAAACACCTAGACATCTAGTCAAACCTAGTCCACAACCTCCTAGTCAAGTCATGAGTTTGCCAAGATTGCTAGGGCAAAAATTCGACCTGTTGCCTTACATCAGAAAAATTTGATCTTGCATCATCTCAAAGTTTCGGTCCTAAACCACCATAGAAGTTAGGCCCTGCACCATTGGATAAATTCGTACCTACACCCTTAGAGAAGTTCGAACCTACACCTTGCCAAAAGTTTGGTCAAGCACCATACCACAAAAAAACTCAACCTGTATTTTGTCATAGATTCGTCCTTGAATGAGATCACAAATTTGTCCTTAGATTACAGATTCGTCATGATGATTTGCCTCAAACTTGTCTTTTACTCTGTGCCTCAGATGACCTAGCTATTTTGGAGCCAAAAAATCATTTTTCGAAAATTCAAATTCTCTTTTAACAAGGTCATGAAGAATATGCCTTAGGAATTTTCTTTTTGACACTAACATGAAGAACATGCTTTTTATTTGTTATTATAAATACATCAAGATCAAAAATATTAATTATGAAGACCGACAATAGCTACAAAATTCAACATCGAGAACCATAATCAAAATTTGTTTACACAAATTAAGAGGCTTAAGAATGAGAAGCAGACATTAGAAAATAGAATAAGACAACGTATTCAGACAGAAGCATTGAAGTCTTCAGATAAAAAAGTCCAAACTGTGGAAAAGGAAACATAAGCAAATCTCATTAACCTCACAACTCACAATGACGCCAATCTAATTGAAGTCAAACCGTACTCAGATGTTGTTATATAGACAATGGAAATTCCAAGTGAAGATCCAACGATCAACCAAACAATATCAATGCATGAAGAAAATCATATACCTGAACTAAACCAAGAAAATGTTACAAGCATGATAAGGGAAAATCATATCACAAGAATTCCTTATCGACATCCACATCATAAGAGCAGAAATCTTAACCTATCAACATATAAATATCACTTAGGGAAAAAAACAACTTACTAATCTTTTGAAAAATATTGACGTCGGCACAATTAAGTCTCATAATAGCAATTCATCTTGAATATCTAATAAGTGCATAGTTCTACAGAAGATTGAATTGGGATGGTTAGACCATTCTACAGTTCAACAATTTAGTTTAGCACTCAAAGGTTCATATTGTCCATATCATCAATTATAACAACTCCAAGAACTAAGAAAGATGCAAAGACATTACAAGGCAACGAAAAAGATATCAAGCCTTTCCATCAATATGCTTTGAGGATAAAGAATTTCTGAAAGGGGGAAGGCAATGTTATAAACATAAATATAAAATAATATAAATAGTAATAATTCATAATTAAATAATAACTTATAATTAATTAAATGAAATATGGAAGGACATGTCCCAATTAATAGACATGACTATTAATAAAAGGGCACTCACACCTATCTATATATGTGGCGCCCTCATTTGTAATATTATATCATTTTCTCATAAATTATTCAATATATTGTTATTCCTAAAATGGATTTCATTATTGTGTTCCAAATATTTAGGATATTTAACTCGTGAACCAGGTTTGGTTGTCACAACGACCCAGAGTTGTAGCCAATAAAAATTGCTCAATAACTAGTTATAAGTCTGAAAAGAGAATTTTAGCACGTTTTTAAGGCTTTTATGAGTCTGAACATTATGGTTTTCAGCATTTTTGGGGACAACATGCAGTTTTCTAGGGTTTCTACCCTCTATTTCACCAGCACACTTCTTCATTGGCATTTTTTTGCTCTATTCAGTGGATTCAAGGAATTTTTTTGCAGAATTGTGCCCTCTTCCAGGGCAGCACACTCCCTTTTTTTGCTCTCTTTGAATGAAAGATGTGCAGTTTTTTAAGGGCAGTGCTGCTTCTATTCATCCAAAGGATTCCTTGATGGTGACATTTTCTTAATCATTGTTATTATAGGCCCTAGGGTTTCAAACCCTTCTTGGTACCTTCAGTGGATTCTCTTGAGATCTTCAGGGAGACTTCTCTTTTCCAGACTAGCAGACGGCCACTTGTTATACATATGGCGGTGTACTTTGGATGATATTTTGGTATTTACTCCACCTTATTTGGATATATTCCTCATATTCCAAGGCTTGGTACTTTTATATTGAATATTGCAACCAGTGACACGAGGCCTGCCCCTCAGCTTCTGCCAGTGATTTATAGTGACTCTAACAAACCTATAGCTGTTTGTTTGCCAAAGAGGACCCCCTCTCAGTTCCTTTGATGTAGTTTAGCTTCCACTCACAGGTCCACAGGATCTATCCCACTTAAATCTACTAATGATTCTAAAAATGGTTCTCAGGGTATTTCAGTCGAAGAGTTTGATTGTGTGGATCTATGTCCTTGACACTATGATATTTGTCCTTATGGAACATCCTAAATGCAACACAGTTCAGCAGCTCCTCCTTTCAGATCTCCGCAAAAGGCACCCATTGCCCAGTTCTGGAATCATATTGGTAATGGTACTATGGTGTTTTGGAAAGGTTTTATCTTCAAATGGCCCACGACCAACATTACAAGATTTATTTCACTAAGGGAGGCCATCAATAACAAGCGGACTTAGTGTCTCATTTGGTAAATTATGCTTCTTTGAGACATTAATGCATTTTTTTTTCGCAAATATGGATTATCTGGGAAACCATGTGCCTGACACAAATGAGGAAGGATTAGTGAAATTGAATCTTGTCATGCAAGGAGCAAGGATAAGAAAGTTAAATAAAATACTCTAAACAGACCGAACACACTAGTAAGGATGCCAAGCATCAGTTTTAGGACTTCCAACACAATGCAAGGCTTTCTAATATTAAATTATATGGTTCAAACAACAATTTAAATTATTGGTGACAAGGAAAGAAACAAACATAATCCAAGCCAAATAGAAATTTCAAATTATTATGGAATCCTTGGGCATAAAGAACATTATTAATTTAAGGAAAAAGGAGCTCCTATAAGTGAAAAAGGAGCATTGTACAGAGCCTTTGGCCCTATAATGACAACATACATGACTGGATTCCTGATTATAGAACCATTAGGGTACATGTCATATGTGAAGGGCAAATTTGACACACTAGAACATAATGAAAGCAAAAGGCTTTAACATCAAGGGTTTGAAGAGCGTAGGTGAGTGAACCTTCTAACGTGCTATGCCTAGTCAGTGCCCTCACAAATTTTTGTTTGTTGTGCAAGAGAAATAGCAATTAAATTGTTAAAAAGGCAGCAAGCTTTGAATGATAACCAATGGCATCTAAGACTAGAGAATTTATTCCACAAAACATTATACCTGCTTCGAGCAAAGGGCTTGTTCTTTTCTAGCTCAAGTGCAGCTTGTCTAGCTTCTGCTTCCCTTTTCTGGGTTAAACCTTTACCCCATTCCAAAGGCTTATCCTGCAACATTGAAACAATGGAGACCCATAATTAAAATGTTCAAAATGAAAAGGAACACGGCAGAAACATAAAGACCAGACCCGCAAGAATTATGAACACCTAAGATAAGGATGCAAAGAGAGACAAGAACTTGTTTATTCAATTAAATATGAATAGATGAGATTACATGTGCCAAAGATTTTGTATGCATATAATATCAATAGATAAATTGCTTCTCACACGAAAATGGCTGGATATTATGACACCAAATATTGGCTCGGAAAAGTGTAAAATTTATTGGCCGAATCTATGAGTTCTTGAAACCTAGCATAGACAGAGATTAGAATATAAAGTAAGAAGATGTGATAAAGAAAATGACTTGGGAAGAAAAGGATGTTATAATGTTGAGTCCTATTTATAACAATGCATATGTGATAAAAATTCCAATTTATTTGCTGCAGTACAAGTCCTGAGAGAAAAATATGTAAAGCTTTTGAGATTGAAACAGTTTATCATGGAATGATCATCATCTTCAGACTGTTTATTTCTGGTACAGTTTCTACTTGCCATGTTATATGTATCATAATTTTAAAAACCAGCCAGTCTAAAGCGGAAACCAGTCAAACCAGCCCAGTTAGGTAGGCCCAGGTAACAAACTGGTAGAAAAAACAGTTGGAGGACCACTTTGGTACCTAACTGGTACAAACCGGCCCTAACCGGCCCAGTTAGATCTCACATTTGTGGGGGAGTCCGGGACCATCGATGGCAGTTTTTCAGGTGGTTTCAGAGAAAACCAACAGCCCCCCATGGACACAAAACCAACCCTCCCCCTCCTAAACCCTAAACCTAAACAAAAAACCTAACTCAACCCTAGCAATGTTGGCAACCAATGGTAATGTTAAATTCTTAATTTTTTAACATTATTATGAACTGAGTCAGGATGTTTGAGAGTGGTTCCGACCTCATTGGATTTCATATAGAGAAACTAGAATTTTAGATCTTACTAAAAATCCAGCAAACTTAATAGTTTTCAGGATTTCACGATTTGGGGAATTACTATGTTTCCATTTCATTCTGTCATGTGTGAGAGTATGGGATTGGCATTTGATCAAGAGCATGAAGACCTTTATGTACCTTGATGTTGATGGTATTGATTGTTGAACTTTGTTGATGTTGGTGGTATTGACGTGTGAGGGTATGGTATTGGCATTTGATCAAGAGCATGAAGCCCTTTATGTACCTTGATGTTGATGGTATTGATTGTTGAACTTCGTTGATGTTGGTGGTGTTGATTGTTGAACTCCTCTACCATGGCCTTAACAAAAATGTACCCTTCATTCAAAGAAAAATAATTGGATAGGCATGCTAAGCTTTTTCTACCATATTACAAGGTTGAGGAGATGAACCCTTCACTCAAACCAAAATCATTGATTAGCCATGCTAAACTTTTTCAATTTCTACCATATTATAAGGTTGAGCAATCCAAATCTCGAGACTTTGAGCTAGATGATGTTTATGTAGCTCTAGTTGATGATCTTATTTCTAGTAGTGGTGAATCAATGATGAGTTTGATGAGTGATCATGTTGATCAGTGATTCGTTGTAGGGCAGTGACCCAATAACTTGTAGCATTGTTTTTGGACTCTAGAGGCCACTTAGAGCCTCATTGATTATGTATTTTGTTGTTGATATGTATTGCACGATGTGCTATTTTGATATATTCACCCTTACATGGTATATAGATGAGAAAACTTTGCATATTTTGTCTCTAATGGTTTGGAATCAAGGTTTGAAATCTTAAAAATATTTTTTTTCATTAAAAATTAATTCTTTTATGTATTTTTTCATATTTGATTCATTGAATCCAGTTTGATCTGGTTTCGGTTCAATTCCCAATAGGTGGCCGGTTCAAAATCTCTCTCTCTCTCTCTCTCTATAGAGAGAAAGAGAGAGAGAGAGAAAAGGAGATTATAATGTCTAAGTTGCACTGAAATGGATACGGGATTTGAAACGGATACGGCAAATTTTCAAGAAATCATATACAATATGGCAAGGAAACTGCATATATATATTTCATATTACCATTCATCTTTTAGAATCTAGAATCTATATCCAAAAATACATAATCATCGTCATGAATTTAACATAAACAAATCATCATCATCAATTCAGCATAAACATTGTCATCAACATTAGTGATTATTATATCATTCAACATATTATCAACATCATTAATAATGTAATCAGAAATGCTACAGCCTTTTTGCTTTCGAGTCCAACTCCTTCAAAGAATGTGTCATGCATGGCAAGTGATATCTATCTTCCTTGCATGGCAATTAAAAGGCCCATGGGATCATTGGGATATTCCGTCAAGACCTATTTGAACATTTCAATCTTCTCAACGTCAGCTTGGTCTCTTGACTATATGCAGGCAAAAGATTGGCTAGAGAAGATTTGTTATATTGGGGGATTTATGAAATCAAGAGCAAAATCAATGACAATTAAAAAAACCTTAACCAAACTGAAAATTAATCACTCAAATAGATCTCTTTACGAAGACATTCATTAAATCCTTTTGTATGCATTTTTTAACATCTATCTTTTTCTTAGTAAGAATCCTTGATAAATATATGGAGTGTCGTTGTTTATAAAGATTTAGAAGAGACATTATGATGAGACTGTGTTTATAATGAGTTTATTTGCAAATTTGATTTCTTCATTTTTATTATTTATTTATAGCTATACAAATTTTCATGCTTTTTAACATTTTAAGCGTGGATTCTAATCATGATTTTTGTGGATCCGTTTTTGGAAACAGATCCAAAAAAATTTAAATCCCGTGGAAACGTATCCAATTCCAAATATGAAGTTTCCGATTTTTTGAAACAGCACAAAAACGTTTTTACAGTGTTTCCGACAAGAATCGTATCCATCTACGTATCGGAAACGGGGATCCGTGTTTCCGGAAAATTCTTCAGGAGTTTCAGGTAACTTCGTATAATGTTGAGTCCTATTATAACAATGCATATATGATATATAAAATTTCTAATTTATTGGTTACAGTACAACTCCGAAGACAAAATTTTGTAAAGCTTTTGGGATTTAAACAGGTTATCATGGAAAGATCACCATATTCAAACTGTTTAATTTTGGTATAGTTTCTACTTTCCATGTCCATGTCATTTATATATATATGACAACAAACAAACAAAAACATTTCGCCAAATTGTGGGAGGAAGCCTTGTATATAATAGAGAAGTGCCCCTCCAAATATTGCCATGGCAACTCATAATCATGTCTATTACAACCTGAAATTGCATGGTTCTCTTATGGGTCGTGTAAAGTCCCCAATGGATTAATTGCCCCTAGGAGGATGGAATAGCCGATCCAACCTTGTAGGCTATAATCTTGATAAAGGGGGGAAATCCAATTATCTAATGTTTTGGGGCAACATTGGGTAAATTTTGGGTACTGAAAGCAATATTGGATACCACAAAGTGCCAATTGCACTATTGCATGTTGCAAAATGTAAAAATCTAGGGGAAAAAAATGCGACCCACAAATGCCATATTGGAACTATTACAGACCCACATGTATGGGTAGCTCTAGGAAAAAAAATTTCTCCTAAGATGCAATTTTCCAACCAACAGCCCTACCATGATCCACAAATAGCCACTCTTAGATGCCTCTCATCCACTCTCCATTTAATGTATTCATTCATCTAGCTCGCTCATCTGATAAAGGTGAGGCATCTATTGTGAGGTACATTAACCATTTTTGTATTCAAGTGCGTTCATTTAATGTTAAAGGGCAATTTAGTATGGATCACGCGTTGAATTGTATGATAGATCTTTATTGGTTGTACACTTGTTCTCTTGCTTCACTTTGGTAGTTATCACTTGCTCCTAGTCAAGTGTGACCTTCTTTAGGGCCTTTCTTTCATTATTTAGGAGGGGCACAAATAGGAGGCTCTAATGATGGTAGCATTCCACGATATCCATACTTAACATTTGTCATCATTCCCCTACTTCGTTGTCCTATCTTTTGATTGGTTGTTGTTAGTTGCTCGTGTCGGTTCACTATTTACATTGTCCTATGAGAAGAAAGGGATGTAAAGCAAGTAAAAGCCAAATTATAGCCTAAGCTTTACCTTGCTATCTTTATTCACTCATCCCTGAGAGTATCTATGCATATCACGCCTATCAAAGTAAAAAAGAACTCTCTATGAAGTTTAAACATCCCTGCCCTAATGAAGCGATAAATTGCTCATCACAAAAGTGGGTTATCTCATTATTACATGATAATCAATGAAGCTTGTTAAACAACCTATCTAAAGAAAAGAAAAAAGCAAATATGGGGGCTTGGAAAAACAAAGGCGAGGAAGGTAACTCGGGCAATGCTAAGTGCTCCCTCTACAAAGGCACTCATGGACAATGGTTTGCATTACATACACCTATCTTCTAAAAGGATTGGCATAGGAACTATTTCTCCCCTCAAGGTTGGAGGCAACTAATAGGGCCATGTAATAACCCTACTATACTTAAGCATGGTAACTTGTGTAAATCATAAGCCAGGAAGACATTTGAAGATGATGATTCTGTGAAGTACTTCAATGCCTTTATCATTAAATATGACCCACTCTGATACTCTTATGGTTCTTGTACACATGATGTTGACCGCACTTGATTTTGCGAGTAGGAATTAGATATTTTCTCCTAGGTATAGTTTCCATCCCTTGAAGGATTGTTTGATACTTTGCCAACATTTTAGAGAGGGCATTTGACCCCATTTGAAGATTGCACAAGGCACTTTGACAGAGTACGTTGTGCACTTATTGAGTGTAGAAAAATGTAACTAGGTCAGTCTTCATGTTGACTATGTAATTATGTATTTATGTAAAGAAGACAAAGATAATAAAATGTATTTTTTTGTACTTGCTTCATGGGTTTCATGAGCAAGATTTTATTATATAGGTTAATAGACTTCTTCTTGATGTCTATTAGGTTTGTGTCTTCTAGGTATAAAATATAATTAAGTGTCATATACATGAAGGATCTAGTCTAGCAATATATGCTCCGAGACCTTGTGGAAGAAGGGCACCAAACAGCCCTCAAACAACGTTGGAATACAAGCTCTACATACAGTGAAGGCAGCCTACATCAACGTCAACGCTGGAATAAACTCTCTCAAGTCGGCCTAATTCACAATGGAGAAGCCGGCTGTATGGTCGGCCTAAAAGACAGATCAATGCCCTATATGTACCCTTGAACTGTGGATCATTTGAAGTGTACAGAATGCAAATTGCTCTGATCTAATATGCGGATTAAAGAGGAACAGATAGTGCGGATTCCAAACTAGTAGTGTGGATCTCATGCAAGGTTATCTTCGGATCTCAAGGGTGAATCAGTGTGGATTATAAGACAAGAAAATAGTGCGGACTTCTCTGTGTATAAAGTGCGGATTTCAGGGGTATTGTACAAGGTGTCAATTGCAGATTTGTCTAAGTTATCTCAGCTAAGCTGCGGATATATCATTGTTGTACTACATATTGTTTTGTGATGCCAGAACTAAGCAAAAGTCTTGGAATATAAAGTTAAGGGCAGTCGTATTGAAGGAAGAATTTGCCGAAGTTGAGACAGTGATCATAAGAAGAAAAGCAGTCTTAAAAGTGGGAGAAAGTGAGGAAGGTAAATCTGAGATTTACCTTCCTAACTACAGCTCAAGGAATTCAATTGCAAGTATATGCAAAGAGAAGATAATCTTGTCCCTATATTTGACTGAGCAATAAGAAGTGAAACTTGGAGACCGAGTTCTCTAATACCAGTGCAGAATAATGCAGATTGGTGAAGAAGAGAAGAATCAAGTTTGAAGAAGTTGTGTCAAGGTCTTGGAAGCATATCTAGGTCAAGGGTCTGAGTCTTGGTCATGGTACTTGTCATTTGAAGATCTATAAGAAGAATTCTTTGCGGGTTTTCCTCTCCAAGAGGGAGAGGTTTTGCCCTGGCTCTAGGAGCCTAATTTTGTGTCTTGTTTATTTTGATAATTGACTTGATGAAAGACTAAATAAGATAACGAAGAGAAGACATAAGTAACTCAAGGAAGCTCACAAGTAATTATCAAGAAGAGAATTTGAATTAATCATCAGCCCTCCAAATTCTCAACATGGTTTCAGAGCTAAGGTGTTGAACTCAAGGGTTGCTTAACAAAGAGACACTCCAGGAAGCAAAAGCCAAAGTTTGGGTGAAAATTCAAATCAGTTTGCAAGGAAGACTCTCAAGCTATTTTCAAGAAAGATCTTCATCTCATTCAAATGATAAACTTTTCAAGATAATAATCTTTGCCATCAAAGATTTTCATTCAAGACATTGATTAAAGAGGACATCATCTTTTGAAGATATCCTTTGATAAAATTTGGGTACCAGAGGACAAGTGGTTCCCTAAGGCTTTGATCTTTGGCATAGGGAAAAGTGTCCAAATGTATTTGTACTTTTCTCCTAAAGTAACTTTATAAGTGGTAAAGTCAAATCTAATTTTAAAGTGACTTTATAAGTGGTAAAGTTACAATCTAATTTTAAAGTGACTTTATTAAAGTCAATGAAAAATTAGAAAGTGAAAAAGTGGCTATGGAAATAAAAGGCTAAGTGGGTCTTTATTTAAATGGGGTGAATTAAAAAATAGAAAGTGAGAATTAAATGCACATTTATTCTCAACCATTGGATTTAGAGATTCCCCAAAAGTCAAAAGGAGAAAAGAAGAGAAAAGGTCATTCAGTCTTTCATGAGCTTGTGAGAGAAGGAGAAGGAGAGCAAAGAGAAAATTTCTGAGTAGAAGGAGAGCAAGGAGAAAATTTATGAGTAGAAGGAGAGCAGCAAGGACACTCAGCAAATCTGTATAGCAACTTGGCACACATCCCAAGGTACCATTTTCGTACATCACCATTTACCTGGCACGCATACCAAGGCAGAATCCGTACAACAGTGTTTCAGTCTTTCATGAGCTTGTGAGAGAAGGAGAAGGAGAGCAAGGAGAAAATTTCTGAGTAGAAGGAGAGCAACAAGGACACTCAGCAAATTCGTACAACAACTTGGCACACATCCCAAGGTAGCATTTTTGTACATCAGCATTTACCTGGCATGCATACCAAGGCAGAATCCATACAGCAGCGTTTGCACACATTTTGAGGCAAGGTATAGCGTTGAAATCGAGGAGGAAAAATAACAGTCAAAGGCACAGTTTTCGAGGCTGCTTCTGGGCATGGAAATTGAGGAGGACTATTGTACGTTTCTGTATAGTTTGTACGGTTCCGTACAGCCTTTTCTGGGCACACATTTTGGCAGCACAGCATTTAATGCTGTCATTTATTGCTGTAAATTTCTATTTGTTGTTGACACAAATTTCAAGGTGGAAGTTTGGCACGAAAATCGAGATAAGTGGGTTGTTGTGATTGTTGTAATTTTTTACTGTGTTTTTCAGTTCTTTGTAAAATCATTTTCCAGAAATAAAGAAGAGCTCTCAAACTGGTTTTCCCCAAGAGTTGTAGGGGATTTTTCCAGGGTCACATTGACCGAAAATCACTGTATTATTTTTCTGTGTGTGGCTGTTCTATTTTCCTGTGTTTTATTTCTGCATTTCCAGCACTTGTGAAATCTTCAAATTTGTGTTTTCAGAAATTTATTTCATTTCCAGAAATTTTGAATGTATGGCTATGGGAAAGGGCATTTAACTAAATGGGAGTGATAAGGTGAAACTGAAAACCGGAGTGGGGTTGAAATTTCTACATCCTTTGCCATCAAGGATTCAAGAACACCTAGATCAAAGATTTCTATCTTAAAAGAAGCTCCTAACTCCTTTGTCATCATCAAGGAAGTTGCAAGCCACTCTACTTAAGTAAGTATCTATGACCTTACTTAAATCTGTCAAGATGACTTATTATAAAGAAAGCAACAAGCTAGTTGGGTCATCAAACTTTAGCGCATGGAAGAAGAGGACAAATTTGAATTTAATTGAAGACGAAGTTATGGACTACATCGATGGATCAACAATTCAACCACCAAAAGAAGATGCTCTAGCTCATACCAAATACATGAAGGGAGAAATCCGAGCCCAAAGGATTCTCATAGAATCCATCAAGGACTCACCCATTCCCTATGTATCAAAACTAAAGTCTGCTAAAGAAATATATGAGAAAATGGTGGAGCTATCCTCTGTGAGTACTGCAAGAGAAGCAATCTCTCTGAGACAAGAACTATATAAAATGAAATTGTTAAGGGAATAAGGAATCACTCCGTACTTTATGAGGATTTCTGAAATAAGAGATCAACTGCAGGAACTGAGAGAAGTAATGTCTGACACTGAGATGACTACAGTGATGTTGAATGCTCTACCAGAGTAATGGGGAAACTCACTTCAAGTTTATATGGGAAGAAAGAAGCCACTCCATTCCATGATTATGGTCTCTATGTAAAATAGAGGAAACAAGACTAAAAGCCAAAGCTGATACAGGACCAAGTGAAGGGAATCAAGCCTTTGCAGCCACTTACAGGAAGAAAGTAAGATTCGGAAAATTTGACCCTCAGAATAAAATAAGGAATATGTAAAACATACGATGCTTTGGATGTAATGAACTTGGTCATTATAAAAGAGATTGTCCTAAATCTGACAAGGATAAGAGGAAAAATGGAGAAGCCCATATCTCAGATGCGAGGGAAGAACCTGATGCAAAAAAATCTAAGAAAGAAGAAGCAAGGATCTCTACTATGATTGAGTTCATCTTCTCCTTTAAGTGATTTCTATTGGTTGTAAAATAGTACGATAGGAAGTAATGTATATTATAGCATCATGATAAAAAGCATGTTAGGAGCTCTTGGTGAATCAGCTCCGAGAAAAACTCTCTGATAACATTACTAATGGAAAGCAATCATCAAGATCAAGGGTCATCATGGAAACAGAATTCTGGGATGTGATGACATATTGATGGAGCAAGCCAAGGGAATGAAGCTCTTCATTCTAGAGAAATTGCTACAGGATGACTCAAGGGTAAAAGGTATGAGGTATGTATATATTTATATGTTGACACTGGATGCTATGAAGTCATGTCATATGGTTGCAGGTAATAGACTTCCATATTTAGAACTATGATCTATGAAGAAGGATCTCTCGTTGCACTGACAGATGAAATCAACATAATATGTCCTCATGGAATATGAGGTGGTTGTATATGAATGAAAAACTGGAAAATTTGTAAGTTCCTGGGAATGAAGAATGTGCAGAAAGGAAGAGATCATGAAATGCAACCATGTCAAGAGGCAGTTATCATCCAGAAGCCAAGAAGATGTGACTAGGAGATCTCTTGGGAGGATATGTAGACTCTGACAGAAGTCCAGTAAATAAGAAGATCCTTGACAAAACATATCATTAGGAGATGTGTCAATCTGAATAGAGGATGTTGATGCCTAAGGTAACTCTTGTTTTAAAAGTTCATGTGTATATGCTTATCTGGATGAATTTTTGCAGGGCTGCTAATCATGAGAAAGGATGTATGATCCTTAGAGATGATTTGAAGGAAAGCAACATGGCATAACAGTGAACCAGATGAGAAAGACTAATGAACCACTTTCTGATAGTGGACATGACTTGTGATTGAAAGTGATGGATGATTTGTGCCCTATGAAGCCAAAAGTTGAAGATTCCTCAATATCGAAATCCATGACATCGAGGGGAGGAATTCTTCATGAGTAGTTGGATTGTTGCTGCAAGACCCTAGTTGAGAGGGAGCCTGGAGGTAAGTTTCTTACTTGGACGAAACTTGAAGTATGTCCTTCCTGTGTTGAGAGGGAGTGACATATGTGATTCTCTAATACATGTGTCATGCACTAGACCAGGACTAACAGTCGTATGTCTTAGTGAAGGCCATGTGGAGAGAATGGACAGACACATCATTTTGGTCTTCACCTGGAAGACAGAATGGAGGATTGGGTAATCATCTGGCATTCGATACTCTTTGAGAATGAGATATGGAATTCAAGATAAGAGTAGTCAAGGACCGGTATTCTTTGAGGGCTGGCTACCGAAGAGAAGAATAGTCCAAGAAGGTCATACATTGGGAACACCTGGGTGGTGTATGTACCTTGGAGAGACAATGACTATGGTGTTTATTAGTCATGTGTCTCGCCAGCATTGTAGCCCATTGTCTCGTTGAGAGATGGGGTTGTTAGTCAAGGCCTTGCACTAGGACAATGCTGGTTGATATGATGTTATACAAACGCGATTACCAATCTGATTCTTCTTATGAGATTCTTCAGTTTGAAAGTGACCATGTACGTGTATGAATACCTCCCTAGTTAAGAGGAAGTGTTGAAAAGTGTAACTAGATCGATATTCATGTTGACTATGTAATTATGTATTTATGTAAAGAAGAAGACAAAGATAATAAAATGAATTTTGTTGTACTTGCTTCATGGGTTTCATGAGCAAGATTTTATTATATAGGTTAAAAGACTTCTTCTTGATGTCTATTAGGTTTGTGTCTTCTAGGTATAAAATATAATTAAGTGTCATATACATGAAGGATCTAGTCTAGCAATATATGCTCCAAGACCTTGTAGAAGAAGGGCACCTAACAGCCCTCAAACAACGTTGGAAGACAAGCTCTACATACAATGAAGACAGCCTACATCAACGCTGGAATAAACTCTCTCAAGTCGGCCTAATTCACAGTGGAGAAGTCGGTTGTATGGTCAGCCTAAAAGACAGATCAATGCCCTATATATACCCCTAAACTGTGGATCATTTGAAGTGTACAGAATGCGGATTGCTCTGATCTAATATGCAGATTAAAGAGGAACAGATAGTGCGAATTCCAGACTAGGAGTAGTGCGGATCTCATGCAGGGTTAACTTCGGATCTCAAGGATGAATCAGTGTGCATTATAAGACAAGAAAACAGTGCGGACTTCTCTGTGTATAAAGTGCAAATTTTAGGAGTCTTGTACAGGGTGTCAATTGCGGATTTGTCTAAGTTATCTCAGCTAAGCTGCGGATATATCACTGTTGTACTAAATATTGTTTTGTGATGCCAGAACTAAGCAAAGGTCCTGGAATATAAAGTTAAGGGCAGTCGTATTGAAGGAAGAATTTGTTGACATTGAGACAGTGATCATAAGAAGAAAAGCAGTCTTAAAAGTGGGCAAAAGTGAGGAAGGTAAATCTGAGATTTACCTTCCTAACTACAGCTCAAGGAATCCAATTGCAAGTATATGCAAAGAGAAGATAATTATGTCTCTGTATTTGACTGAGCAATAAGAAGTGAAACTTGGAGATCGAGTTCTCTAGTACCAGTGCAGAACAGTGCAGATTGGTGAAGAAGAGAAGAATCAAGTTTGAAGAAGTTGTGTCAAGGTCTTAGAAGCATATCTAGGTCAAGGATCTGAGTCTTTGTCATGGTACTTGTCATTTGAAGATCTATAAGAATAATTCTTTGCCGGTTTTCCTCTCCACAAGGGAGAGGTTTTGCCCTGGCTCTAGGAGCCTAATTTTGTGTCTTGTTTATTTTGATAATTGACTTGATGAAATACTAAATAAGATAACGAAGAGAAGACATAAGTAACTCAAGTAAGCTCACAAGTAATTATCAAGAAGAGAATTTGAATTAATCATCAGCCCTCCAAATTCTCAACATTGAGGAGATTGACCTTGGGATGACTTGACATAGATGATGATAGCTTCACCTGCCTTCGAGACCTTGGATGCCATCCTTTAGAGCCAAGTTAGAGCCAAGTCGTTACCTTGAGAGTGAATGTGCCCCAGAGATGATAGGATGCCCCCGGGCTAGCATTGTACCTACTTGATGGACATTTTCCTATTTTTGAGGACACTTGATGATGATGAAGACATGGGACCCCATTGGGGGGGATGGTACACTATTCACCATGATGACATCATGCCCTAGCATTATGACGTCCACTTCTTGATGCTTGGAGGGATGATGTGTCCACCCTTATGGATGACATTGGATTGTAGATGGCCTTGCTTAATGATTAGTCATCCATTTGATGAGGAAACATGACTTTTGGGATGAGGTGCACCCCTTAGAGCCATCTATTGCACTTTTCATTGACATACCATTTGGAGGATAACATCACCCTTGGAGGATGTTTTGCTGACACGAGTTGGCTATTTTGACGCATAATTTCATGTTATAATGTAATTTTGGCTATTGTTGAGATCGCCTTAGTGACTTAGTCTCTTATATCATAGATTACTTGTATTTTAGGGCTTCTTAAAGTCAAATTCAAGGAAATTGACCTACCTAGGCTTGTATAAATAGGAGGTTGACTCCTCTTATTCATTCATTATCACACTTGGAGATCAACTCGCACAAGTAATTAGACTTTTCTTTCTTGTGCACTATGGAGCACTAATGTAGTAAATTTCTCTTGGAGACCTTTTCATGGATGGTTCTCTCTCTTGGATGGTTTTTGGTGATTCTTTCATGATATGTACTATGTTAAAGTAAGTTGTCATCTTCCATCTTGTTCTTGACGATGATTAAGGTTTAATCGAATTTTCACCAAGGTTTTGTCAATGTTTTATGGCTCTAAGGTCTCCTTGCACAAGATTTTCATCAAGTCTCTCTTGAAGTGACCTAGATTTAGCTCCCACCCTTTCAATCTCCAAAGAAGATATAAGGACGATAGGGTTGTAGATCTAAGAGACGTAGGTTTGTCTCCCCTAATTTCTTTGAATCCACATCCATCTCTCTTCTTCCACAAATTCTTACTCCTAGACTCCATTAGCCTTATATTGATAAAGATACTAGTCATATCTCTTGTGCCAATCCTTCAAGAACCCTAAATATTTTCTTCTTTATTTGTTCTAGGGTAAATTAGAGTTTAGTTACAGCAAAATCATTAATTTTCAACATTATTTGCCTTGGGTATTATTGTCCTAGGGTTAAGGCTTGTATGCATTTATTTGGAAAAGTAAAAATATAACTTTACATGCATGTCTTAGCCATAAACTTGTGCTGACATCTAGGGTTTTGTTGTGCTATTATAGTGTTTTACACCACGAAAAATTGTTGCAATTTTATTCTCTTGTTTACTCAGTTAGCTCTAATTTTACACTTCTTTACCATAATTCCGAGACCTTTTCTTATTTTTGCCACAAACAAATCGTTTTCTACAATTTCTGGTTTAAAACCCTAGTTTATGACAACCAAGTATAATTTCTTAATTGCATGTGATTGGGAACTTATTTGAGCCTCTATTAGCTGACCTAAGCCTCTAGATTGAGGCATATGAACCCTTGAACTCAATCTCTTGGAATTATACCTATGTTGCGCGAAACGTGGGTCCAGCCTCCGTTTCAACCCAGAAGCGAAACGGAAACGCGTTTTGCCATACCATACGGCCTGGAAACGCGTTTTTGACCATACTGGGCCGTTTCTCGTTGGGGAAACGCACCCAGTACGGCCGAAAATGCGTTTCCAAGCCGTACAGACGCGTTTCCGTTGATTTAACTTGATTTTTTTTTTTTGGTTTGCGTGTGTTTTATTATTTTTTTAATTGTTGAAAGTGTTTTTGCGTGTGTAATAGTTTATGCTTTGAATGTAATAAATTATAATTTATCATGTATGTTTTATGATTTCACATAACATTTCTTAAATGTCCTAAATTCTAATATAAATTAATATAATAATTTATGCTTTGAATGTAATAAATTATAATTTATCATGTATGTTTTATGATTTCACATAACATTTCTTAAATGTCCTAAATTCTAATATAAATTAATATAATAGTTTATGCTTTGAATGTAATAAATTATAATTTATCATGTATATTTTATGATTTCACATAACATTTCTTATATGTCCTAAATATATATATATCGTGTTTCCCCAATTCCAAAATTTGGGGAGGTCGTGTTTCGTACCGTACCCTGTTTCGGAAACTCGTTTCCGTTTCCCCGTTTCGTGCAACTTAGAAGTATACCTTTATCCACCTAAAACCCTAATTATAGTATACTTATTCATGGGGAAAATCTTGTTGTAGAACCATTAGGGAGAATCTAGTGTTAGTCAAATCACATTACTCAATCTACATCGTTTCCTGAGGCTGTGCACTAAGGTATCAGACTTTGTAGTAACAAGAATCATTAGTGGTTCTGCACAACTTCCTCATCTCCATCCTTGAGGACAACACTGCTTTTGAAGGGAGGCATCTTAAAGTCCAGCCCTAACCTCCCTACTTTAGGCTACCTAAGAATTAATCAATTAATGCATGCATCCATCGTATTTGAATAAGGTCGATTCAATAGTAGTGGACAGTTATTTAACGGAAAAGATCAATTTTATAAGGCGCACCGGGTTATTGGGGACCATTAATGATGGGACCACAAGTAGTTAGGGTTTTGCTATTGAGAATCTATTTAAAGAGATAGGAGGCAATGGAATGCTTTGTCGTATATTGTTGTATTTGGAGCTTTTCCCAATTGAAGGTCGCCCCACATTAAAAGGCTAGTGAACATTGCTTTCATTCTTCTGATTATCGTAATACAAGGGTATATTTCGCATAATTCATCTTACTTGTCTCCCGTATCTGGTTTTCCACAATTTTATTCTCTTATACCTGGTTGTGTCTCAAGTTTGAGGGTTAAGGAACACTACAACAACTTCTTAAATCTTCATTTGCCTTTTTAAGTTGGAAAACCTACTCTGTAAACAAAAGGACCTTCGTCTGTTGTCACTTTTGGTTGTGTCTCAGGCAAACAGGTCACTTTCTTTCAAAACTTTGCTGTGACTGAAATTTCGAACAATAAAAATTCAATGAGAATTGGCAAATCTGACAACAATAGGTGTTCAAGGGCATGGTAGACTTAATGTCAAATATCTAATAAGGAAGACAAAAACGAGAGCATTAATTTATCAAAAAAGCATATTACATTAACTTTTTTTAATATTGCTTATTCTGTTATCAGCCATCCTAGTTGAAGGAAAATAATAATTATTAATAATCTTGTGGAACTTGTTTATGAAATATGCGTTTGGCACCTGCTAAAGGAACATGTCATTATCTCAGGAGATTTGTAACATAGATAAGGGCAATGGGATTATTTCACCCAGAAAAAAACAAATACCTCAGGTTTTGGTTGTCCCTGCTGCAAATGCAAGAATTCTTCCATGCCTTCTAGCCTTTTGCCTACAGAAACATCAAAAATAATGTTGGAAAATATTAGCAATGTTAGAATGGCTATGTTTTCTGAAATCATCTAAATGCCCCATCTGAAAGCTTCTACCATGCAACAATCTGAACAGTAAGCACTTTAGTCAATCTCTTCAGAGTGATTTCCAATTCAAACAGCTATCATAAATAGAAATAACTGTACAAAAACCAGAAAGCATATTTTGCAGCAAAAATAATAGAGACATAGTCGGAAAGTATAGGATATCTACCTTCTTTGTCACGGTAAACAGTCTCTGCACCTCTCCCACTGATAGAAGGATCCATCTTCGAGAATCTGTAGAGTACAAATTTGTTAATTATAGTTCAGTCAATCATTTTACAGTTTGCAATAGTAAAGTTGTAGAATAGTTGTTCATTCAACTTAATGTATTAAACTTTTCCGGATGCCACCTGGACCCTACATTTATATTTCAATTTTCTTCCCAAGTACAACTGTCACAAATTCACAGTAAACCTAAGTCACATGGCTTGCCTTTGGGTTCGAGTTCGAATTCAACAACGACTAAGTTTGATTTGAATTTCAATTTTTTTGATAAGGTTCGAATGAGGTTCGGCTTTAGCTTTGACTATATACATTTTTCAAATATATATATTTGAAAAATGTATATAGTCAAACCTAAAGCCGAACCTCATTCGAACCTTATCAGAAAATTCAAATTTAGTTGTTGTTGAACTCGAACTCGAACCCAAAGCCGAACCTAAGTCGAGCTTAGACCCATGGGAGGGAAGTCAACTAGCATACAGGTTATCTCCATATTTGGTGAATTACTTGCAAGAAACTGGCAGAACACTTAATCATATTGCTGATCCTGGGCCAAGAAACCCTTGGGAACAAGGCTGGATTGGTCCTGAGAGGTTAGGAATTCCAAATCAATTTCATAATGAATGGTGAAGATACATTGTTGCTCTTAGAAGATCACATATCAGGCTGTCTCAGGATCCGGATCAATTAGTTTGGTCTTTTGATCCAAATGGTCTGTCTCTTAAAGCTGGATATCTAGTTTTAATTGCAGAAAGGTTACAAGCTGTACAAGGGTATTGGTGGAAAATTATTTGGGAGTTGAGATGCCCAGCTAAAACAAAAATATTTATGTGGTGTGCATTATTAAACAAAATTCCAACTGTGGATAATCTTCAAAAGAAAACAATTTATGGCCCCAACACATGTTCATTATGTAGGGAAAAGGAAGAATCGGTATCCCATATATTTATTCACTGTAATTTTTGTAGAGAGGTTTGGCAAAGATTATCCCAGCGTTTTGGTACAGATTGTGTATAGCATGGAGAGGATATTACGGGAACATGGTTAAGGTGGATCTCAGCAACGGCAGTCAAACCTTTTATTGTTATTCCTTTACTTTTCTGCTGGGGCATATGGTTGGTAAGGAACAAAGCTATTTTTACAGAGTTCAAATCCAGTGGATACTGTAGCTGCTCAGATTTTTGGTATATTTGATTTATTACCAAAAAGAAGGAATGTTCAAAATACAAGACGTAGAACCCTAACTCGACCCTACTGCCAAAATTAAACGGACCTCAAATTTCATTTCGCCGAATTCCAAACCTGAAGGTGTAGGTTCGGCAAACCCTACAAATTGAAGAAAAACTACTCGTGAAAACTGAAAATTAAATTTGCAATTTCACCACAAGATCTTTAAGATATTTATTACTAGGTGAAAAATTAAAGGCACATACACATTAAAGGACCAACTATTTTTGGTCAAAGGCCAGGGAAAAACCCACAAGGGGGAAACCCAGGAAATCTGATTTTAATATTTATTTTTTCTTCTTGGAGTAAATTTACACAGCAGAATTTATGGAGAAATTACAGCATTTAATGAACCTGCAGACCTGACTGTATAGCCTTGATATACCACCTTTAAATGTTGTAGATGTTACCCTGTACCGCTGCTGACATCACCTGTACGGCTGCTGATATCACCTGTACAGCTGCCTCGATTTTCATGCCTGATCTCCAGCAGAAAATCTGCCCTCTCCAACTCAGAAATTTAGCCATCCCAGAAAGTCTTCAAACCCTCAGCTCTCTCTCCTCATCATCTCATGAATATCTCATGAAGAAATGATTTAATCTCTTCTCTCTCTTCATAAATGACTCTCTCATGAATGAGTTGACCTCTAACGCTCAATTTGCTTTTATAGACCCTCATAAGGAATCAATGTCTCAAATTAATTCTTAATTGATGGTTGAGATCATGATCATGTCATGCTCACATGGATCCCAAAAATTCACTTTAAGAGAAAACATACTTGTGCCTCTTAAGAAACACACTTGTGTTTTCTTAAAAGCACATGTGTCACCTTATAAAAACACTTTGACTTTACTTCTCATAAAATCACTCTGTGGGTCCTCTTTGCACCTTTCACTTTAATGGAAGGCCAATATTAAAATGGACTTACACACTTTCCAAGTAACCCAATCTCAACCTTAGTTAGCAGCAGACACAACATCTATTGTGTCACTCATAACAGAGAAATAGTGATGAGCATAGTGGCATAGATGATTTCATTACAAGACGTGATCTTCTTTTTACTCTTAAATGCCCGACCCTTTTTCTTGGAGACCTTGAAAACAAATTCTATAACTTTGAGAATACAAGTTTCCAAACTTCAATTTCAAAGCAAGTTGCCGAGGTACAAGATGGAATGTTCTGTTTATGATAGCATGCATTGTTTCTAAGTGAAGGGAGACTCAGCATGTACATACAAGGGAGAGTCCAACTCTACATCTGGGAAGTTTGGTATATCAAGTTTTACTTGGTTCTAATCCTTGTTATGCTTTAGATTTCCTTCTTTGTGACCTATTAATCTACACTATTTTTTCCAAGGAAAACCTCACAGGGAAACCTAAGTGATGCATTCCCACATCTGTAGATGGCATCCCTAGTAAACTCATCTACATAGATTAGTGCATCTCACCCAAGGTGCTTTGAATTAAGCTCCTACTAGCAGAAAACTAGCCAAATGCCCAATAACATTGTAAACAACCAGTTGAGGTAACCCCCTTGGGCTATTAATCTGCATTCCTATGAAACTACCGTAAAAAAATATTATGCCCTCTTGCCTAATGATTACAAGATTTCCTTTAACCGCGGGATGCTTCCCCGCATTCTTAGATGGCATCCCTAGTAGCCCCATCTATGTAAGACTAGTGTGCCTCACCCAGGGAGATTTGAACTAAGCGCCTACTAGTACAAAACTAGCCAAATGCCCCACAACATTGGCAACAACCAGTTGAGTTAACCTGCTTGGGCCATTAATCTACATTCGTATGAAACTATATTAGAAAATTTTATGACCTATTCCCTAATGATAGGTATATTTCTTTTACCACTACAAAACTAGTTATTGAAAAGATAAGATAGTTTTATTAATGACTGACAAATGACCACAAAAGTAGGTCAATGGGATTGAAGAGTTTAACCAATGTAAATAAAATTTGGGAGTGCCAACGCAACTCCTAGAAAATGTCAAAAATAATACAAAGAAAGAAACCTACATAAGTATAACATCAAAACATTTGTATAAAATTGCAACAGAGAAATGACAATATAAAACACTAAGCGAGTTTATCCAAGACTAGAAATGTGGACAACCCAACCCAAGAACCTATCGAGAGAGAGAGAGAGAGAGATCCAATAATGATGCCAATGATGTCAAAGTCTCTTGAGTCTGGTGGTCAAGGGTGAGGGGGTTGAATTGGGCACTAGCCCATTGTCAAAGTCCTCTCGAACCATTGAGGAGCCTGGTTACACGACCCGAGGGGGGATGTACAAGCGAGGGGTAGTCCTAGCATCCAAGGTCAAAAGAAGAAAACTTTGAATGAATCTCTAGTTGCTTCTATGGATTTGGGAGGTAGTCAGATGGGCAAGAGGTGCTCTACTCTAGATCCATCTGGCGTTGATCTCACCAATACTCTAAGAATGTGTGGCCTGATGTAGAGATCAACACTTCCAAACCAGTCTCAATAATATCAACTGGTCTCCTAGAGGGGAAGGTTGAGGAGAAAACCAGGGCCTCGCCATCCTTCTTTCTAGTGCGCTCTAGAACTTTGTCTATCAATTGTTGCTTTGATCTGACGGATCAACAAGGAAGTATGAGATAATAAATTTGGACATCCCTGATAATAAAAGAGGCGAGATTTATGGCTGAAAATCTCCCTGATGAGGAGGGCTAGCCTCCTGAGTCCCTATAGAGGTAGTGATAGTGTGTAACAAATATAAATATACATTAAATAGTAATTAATTATTGAAGAGATATGTCCCAAAGGACATGACTACTTATGAAAGGGCACCTTGCCCAGTATATAAGCAAGGCCCTTATTGTAACATTCAATCATCCTATTCATTCTATTCATCTTATCAATATATATACTACTTACAATACAATTGTGTACTTAGCTACAGTGTTTGTTTGCTTCATAGTATCTTCTAATCTCGTGCTATAAGGGGCACCAAAAAGTGAGGTGCACCTCCATCGTTAACTCCTGAAGGTGGCACAACTGGTAGATCCTATCAAATCATGGTGTATGGTGATCTATCTATATCCGGATTCGGTGGAACTCGACTTGGAGTTGTTCCAAAGGAATCTTGGGAAAGTGCATCCGATGTTTGCACATATAAGGCAGGCAGACAATGAGCCCATCACACACTCCAAAAAGTGCTCCAAGTAGAAAAACATCTTGGAGCATAAGCTCATTGAGGATGAGACCTAAATGACCTAAATGTACAATTTGTAGATATACTCCCTAATAGTGTGGTTTAGTATCATCTAGTCGACAAGAGATGTCGTGGTGCATCAACAGAGAATCCAAACTAGAAAGGCGCTCAAGGGAGATGGTAATCTTCTAAACAAGTTGAGACACCTCTGAGAACCAACCTCGAGCCTAGCTTAGGGAAAGATATGAAGCGAGAGCCTCCAAGGAGCAAAGTGAAAGGTAGGGATACCTTTCTGTCCCAATGGAAAATTCTATGAGAAATCAGACATTATGAAGGCAAGAAACAAAGCAAAAATTCACCTATAGGCAAAAAGGGTGGACACAAAACTTTGCCTAGATGTTGGGTTGTGGAACCGTCTACTAACATCAGATGATGCGCTTGAGAAGAAAGGTTTGTAATCTCTCCAATCTAGTCCAATCTGTCTACAACAAGCTCTGTCACCAAATCTCAGAACTATAGAGAATTGTGGGTCTAATAATCACCTCCATGAAATAGATTTTAGTTGAGATGTCAAAACATCAATTTTGAAAGCCTACCTCTATATGCTTATGCCTTTTTCAATATAAAATGTTTCTAAAAAACATAAAATAACCAATGAAGAGTTGTTTAAGAGAAGTGAACTTTGTTGGATATAGCGGAGCTTCTAGCCCCTCCCATAGACAAAACATTTATTATAGATTGGATCGTTTCACTAGGTTTTCCCCCCTTCTAGATGCTTCATTCTTACTTTTACATACACTCCTACATAATTTGAAAACTCCCAAGAGAGAAAATGCCCTCCTCCCCATTTGCTTATTATTATTAGATACACCCTTGAATCTTGTTACCACACAAACTAGCACCTTTAGCTCAAAGTCCCAAAGATGGATGCTAGCCTTGTGGAAATCAAGAGGTTGGCCACTGCCACCTCACCAACTCTCATCTCACTACGAAGTGCCTAGAAGTAATGAAATGTAATAGAAAGCATGTACATATGGTTGTTGAAATATATAATTTAGGTATTTCTTCAAATCCTTTTCTTTGATCATGGACAATATATCCTCCTTGACTTTGGAGTGATCTATCTCTTCCAAAATCTTATCCAATAATATTCTCATCTTATAACTGTATCCACTAATAGTCACCTAGAACCCAACACCAGTGTCATTAATATGATAAGAAAGCCCAGCAACTTTCAAATAATAACCATATCCATTTTAAGTAATCCAACAATAACTCTATAAAAATATTAAATTAGAATTCTTCTTTTGGCGAACAGTTTGATTCAGAACACTTGAAATCTAACTTGATGTAATCCTTTGGTGTAAAGAACATTGTATCTAGTTTATACCATAACCTTGAAAGTTCATATTTCTGTAGCAACACAGGATGTTTGACCTTTTCCTCCACTTGTTTGAGAATTAAGTCTGTAAGTATAAACACATTTGCTAAAGGGAATCCTAATCTTGCATTTGGTTGTAAAACTGCCCATTGCTTCACTAACTCATGCTTGATCTTCTCAACTGGGAATACCATGGTTCAATTTCATTTTTCTGACCTTCAAAATTTTTTGATGCCCAAACGATTCTGGACTTACTAGGAATTGATTCGTCCAAAAGCATTTAAATAGTTAATTGGAAAGCGAGGATGAAGCCACATGCCAATATTGTGTGGATATAGTTCTTGTTGGCATATATATGTTGAGAATGTTGATGTGAGTAGCATGAGAAGGTCTTCTACAATTGCTTGGTGCCTTAGCATGTGGAAGACATTATTTGCCTCTTCTAGTGATTTATGTCTTCTTTCCTAAGTTTAACTAAGGAAAAGTACAATAATTGAAGTCAATTAATTATTGTGGACTATTGGGTTATTTGCTAAAGATAAATAATTTAGTAAAATCACTTTCGGTAATAATCACATATAATGGAACGTTGTCGACGCGTTTCGAACCAACCAGTGTGGTTCATCATCAGGACTAGGTGAGAGATCAGATCAAATCAATAAGCTTAAATAGACGTAGAGATGTTTAAACTAGCCGTTTTTTTTAACGGCTAGTTTGACTTTTTAATAATTTAAAATGTTTTTAATAAGTAGCGGCTAGTTCCTCCTACTTTTAAACCAATTAATAAATTTATTCATTTAGTTAATCAATTATTAAACTTATTAGTTTTAATTATTTAGTAAACATATTGGTTATAAATTTTTTTTATTTTAATGAGAGGTTAAAAAATAAGAAAAGAAAAAGAAAAATAAATAAATAAATAAATAAAAATAAATAAATAAATATAAATAAATATAAATAAAAATAAAAATAAGAATAAATAAATAAATAAATATAAATATAAATATAAAATAAAAATAATAAAATGTAAATGTAAATAAAATATAAATCGAAAATTGAATATAGCAAAATAAAAATAAATAAATAGAATAAAATAAATAAATATTTTATTTATTTTTATTTTGCTATATTCAATTTTCGATTTATATTTTATTTACATTTACATTTTATTATTTTTATTTTATATTTATATTTATATTTATTTTTATTTTTATTTATATTTATTTATATTTATTTATTTATTTTTATTCATTTATTTATTTATTTTTCTTTTTTCTTTTTCTTATTTTTTAACCTCTCATTAAAATAAAAATTTATAACCAATATGTTTACTAAAAAATTATAACTAATAAGTTTAATAATTTATTAACTAAATGAATAAATTTATTAATTGGTTTAAAAGTAGGAGGAACTAGCCGTTACTTATTAAAAACATTTTAAATTATTAAAATGTCAAACTAGCCGTTAAAAAACGGCTAGTTTAAACATCTCTACATCTATTTAAGCTTATTGATTTGATCTGATCTCTCACCTAGTCCTGATGATGAACCACACTGGTTGGTTCGAAACGCGTCGACAACGTTCCATTATATGTGATTATTACCGAAAGTGATTTTACAATTTTATATGGATCACAGAAGCATAGATTCTAAAAATAAATAATTTAATTATTTAAGTGACTTAGAAAAAAAATTACCATTGATCCTCTAAATGTTTCTAGAAGGAATCTTCAACATGTTTCTAGAAGGAAGATTCAAGATGTTTGTAAAGAGGAGATTGCGGTTAGAGATTTGGACTCAATGAAGATTATAAATGGAGGCTAGTGATGGAGGTGACGACACAACAAAAAGCACGAGTGTGTGAGTGAGTCATCACAAGAGAGAGCGATTCTCATTGCAGTGTGAGTGGCTCAATGACTAATGCACAAAAAAGGAAGAAGTCTAAGTGGGTTTGAGCGAATCTAGGAGGGCCAAGTTGGAGGAGAATGTAGGGTTGAGTTGTGGGAAGGAGATTGTGTTTGTCTAGAGGAGGCTAAGTTGCTAGAGTGTTGTGGTTTTTCCAGTGCACATTAGCGACAGGGCAAACACAGACTTGTTGGAGGGCGAAGATCGGATTGTTGGAGGCCAATTTCTTCAAAGCAATTTCATCTAGAGGTAGATTTCCTTGAGGCCGATTTACAAGGGCCAAATTCATGTTGAGGGAGCCGAGTTGCAGGTTCCAGGTTCCAGATTGTATTTTTCCTTGTATCTTTGTGGGTTGAAAAACCCATATTTTCCAGATAATGAAATGATGGAGAATTGTTTGTGGGTTAATTAATTTTGCAGTGTGATTGATCTCTTTGGTTTATTTATGTTGCATTCTAGAAGTTAAAATATCAGTGATTTTATTTTTTATTTGGGTTAATAAATAAACTGTTGGGGATAAATTAATTTTCCATGAGAAAATAAATCTGGTTGGTACTATAAATTTAACAGAGAAAAGTCTAGTAAACAATAATACCCTACATGCTGGTAATTCTCCTTAATCAATTCTTCGGACTTGGTTCTTTTGTTCATTTAAGTGTTGGCTTCATATATTTACATGTCAAGGAGACCTCAAATATGTATTATGAAACCGACACATGCACTAAGCAGGGGATTTAAGAACGTCGCACAAAGTGTGTTAGGTTCTTTATCCCATCTCAAAGGGTTTTTAGGATAGAATTTTTCCATAATGGATGTGTTGCATCAGCAACAACAACTGCTAATTTAAGAGACTTTGCCTTTGCTATTATTCCTATTAGGATTAAATTATAAGGCAAATAGCATCACAACAATCCGACAATCACTCCAGGTGTCAAACGTTAATGACCATGTCATGATCCACCACCAAAATCAATAATAACAACCAAGACCACCAAGAGCATCATCCATATGATCCATCAATGAGGACCACTATGCTCAACAACCCTCAAGCCCAGAAAATAAGTTGTGTTACCTGTTAGAAAACCAGAAAGGCAAAAAGATTTTCTTATATTGACAATCACTTGTGATATTCTTATATTCTTATTAGCTTTCTTTATGTTCTTTTATATTCTCAGCAAGCAATCATCAAATCAAAAGCATGAATATCAATGACACCAGAAGTAGGTACTCAGCCAGGGCTAAAACCCCTAAGAAGGGGAAAACTCAGTGAAAATCTTCCACTAGAATATTCAAATCAAATTGAAACAAACCAAAACCTTAGACCTGACCAAAAGACCCTTTCCTCCACCAAGTCAACCTTCCAAGATGATGAACCAAACACCATAAGTCGACTTTTGTCAATCTACTTCAATCCAAATTCAAGTTAGAATTTTGGCCCCCAACTTCAGAATTTCGGCTCTCCTGCAACTTTTGTCCTCTAGTAGCTTCAAAATTTCACACGTGTGAGTCAAAATAGAAAAAAAAAATGGTCTCCAAACTTCTTGCTAGGGTTTCTTTTCCTTCGCTAGGTTTTTCTCCTTCTTCCAAGAATTACAATCATCAAATCACTTGTGATATTCTTATATTCTTATTAGCTTTCTTTATGTTCTTTTATATTCTCAGCAAGCAATCATCAAATCAAAAGCATGAAGATCAATGACACCAAAAGTAGGCACTCAGCCAGGGCTAAAACCCCCTAAGAAGGGGAAAACCCAGTCAAAATCTTCCACTAGAATATTCAAATCAAATTGAAACAAACCAAAACCTTAGACCTGACCAAAAGACCTTCCTCCTCCACCAAGTCAACCTTCCAAGATGATGAACCAAACACCATAAGTCGACTTTTGTCAATCTGCTTCAATCCAACTTCAAGTTAGAATTTTGGCCCCCAAATTCAGAATTTCTGCTCTCCTACAACTTTTGTCGTCCAGCAGCTTCAAAATTTTGCATGTGAGTCAAAAGAGAGAGAAAATGGTCTCAAAACTTCTTCGCTAGGGTTTCTTCTCCTTCGCTAGGTTCTTCTCCTTCTTCCAAGAATTACAATCATCAAATCACTTGTGATATTCTTATATTCTTATTAGCTTTCTTTATGTTCTTTTATATTCTCAGCAAGAAATCATTAAATCAAAAGCATGAAGATCAATGACACCAAAAGTAGGCACTCAGCCAGGGCTAAAACCCCTAAGAAGAGAAAACCCAGTCAAAATCTTCCACTAGAATATTCAAATCAAATTGCGACAAACCAAAACCTTAGACCTGACCAAAAGACCTTCCTCCTCCACCAAGTCAACCTTCCAAGATGATGAACCAAACACCATAAGTCGACTTTGGTCAATCTGCTTCAATCCAACTTCAAGTTAGAATTTTGGCCCCCAACTTCAGAATTTCGGCTCTCCTGCAACTTTTGTTGTCTAGCAGCTTCAAAATTTCGCACGTGTGAGTTAAAAGAGAGAGAAAATGGTCTCCAAACTTCTTCGCTAGGGTTTCTTCTCCTTCGCTAGGTTTTTCTCCTTCTTCCAAGAATTTCGCACTCTCTTTTCTTCTCCAACAACTGCAGATCGAACTTGTTGTGAATGTGCTCCAAATGAGGTTGAGTCATTGCCTTTATATAGTGGATTATGCCTCCCAATGAAGTCGACTTGTCTAGGTTGAGGCCGACTTGGTGGAGGAGGCCTAAATGACTCATTTTACATAAAAATAAATTTCTTTCTTGATAAACAAAGCCCAAGAAGGGTCTATTACATGATGACAAGGACAAGGACTCTTGACATAAACCTTAGAAGCCTACAAACGAGGCTTTGACCTATTAATCATTGACCCAAGAATGAAACCCATGCTTTAATAAGTCAATTTGTAATATCCCGAATGGAAATAAATAGCACATAAACAAAGAACTAAAACAACTAGAGAGTCATCATAAGAAAAACAAACAATATGGAGAACGTTGAGCCATTTTATTAATACTGAAAGATGAAATGAGTACAAAGGTGATCAAAATGATGACACCTTGGCTTGCACTAGGCAAGCGTAGAAATATTGTCAGAAGATAACCCGGAATGGCTGCTCCCTCAAAGACTGCGTAATCTCCAGCGCTGTTGGTGTTGCTACTGTGTTGCTGCTACTGCTGGAATGAACTAACAAATTGGGGCTGCTCCCCACCTCGGAAAATGGTGAAACTTTGGGAATGGCCTCTCCACCCAATACCCAAAAAAGCCCAGAGAGCTTTCCGGAAATGGTTGACCTCCGAAAATGACCTCCCTTGAGGTACTACGCTATCCCAAAGAGAAACGTTGGCCCTGAATGATCTGCTGCAAATAATGGCCTCCAGCTCTACCAAAATGATGGAATAGGGAAGGGTTGACCCCTTTCCAACTCTCCCGGGTTGAATCCCCTGATAAACCCTCAATCCGGAATCACCTCCTCCCAAGACTGCGTCCTCCCTCTCACTGACTGCATTGTCTCTTGAGTGAATGCTCCCAACTATGGTTGCTACAACTCTCTCCGGCAAAACAAAGATGGAACTTCTCACCCGAGCAGGCACTTGAAGTCCCCCGGGGCTGAGGTTGGGATCTCCGCATGGAGACACCCGGTGTAATGAACAGTCCGTGTAGACTTTGCTTAACAACAAGCGTGCTCAATGTCAAAAGATAAATAACAAAGATGCATAATCAGAATGAATGAAATGAGGAGACCCTCTCCCTTTTTATGCTTAGAGAGCCTTGCTCTCACCTAGGCCCCACCATCAACTGCGTTGTCTCCTTGAGCCACGTTGTCCCTCTCTCTCTACGCTGGCTTGGTCCCACATTGCCTATGTTGTCCTTTTCCCCACGCTGCCACTTCAACCTCTAAGCCCCACGCTACCAATTAATCATGTTTCTCAAGTGACTTTAGGAAATGCTTTTATCCTAAGTGTGAGTTAAGTGTCCCTCTTCACCCACTTTATTTCTAACTTAACTTTATTAAAGTAAAGTAGCCAAAAAAATAATATTTCCAATTAGATATTGCTAATTAGGAATATTACAGTCCTCCCCGAAAAAACGTTGCTTGTCCTCAAGCAACTGCAATGATGGATGCTACAAAATCTTCTCACTCTCCCAAGTGGCATCCTCATCCAGTAGGTTCCTCCATCTCACCAGGTACTCCCTGACTGTCCTGCTCCGTAGCTGCCTCTCCCTAGTGTCAATAATGGCCTCCGGCTGTAGCACCAGATGCCCCTCATCATCGGTGGGTGGAAGCTCCTCAGTTGCAGTCACCTGTTGTCCCAGTGCCTTCTTTAGGCATGACACATGAAAAATGTTATGAATCCTACTACCCGTGGGCAGCTCCAACTCATATGCAACCTCTCCAACCCTGCGTATCACCCTGTATGGTCCATAAAAGCGGGGCTTGAGCTTTTCAGCCCCCTTTTGCTTCAGCGTGGATTGTCTATATGGCTGCAATCGTAGGTAGACCAAGTCCCCTACCTCAAACTATCTCTCAACACATCCCCTATCGGCATACAGCTTCTGTTGATTCTGTGTTGTAGCTATGTTATCCTTAAGAGCTCGGAGTATATCCTGACTCTCTTGGATCCAATCCTTGGCCCTAGGGGCCTTGCTAACACCAAACATCACATCACGTCAACAAAAGATAAAGCATGATACCCATATAAAGCATAAAATGGAGACATACCGATAGACATATGATGAGTGGTGTTGTAACAGTACTCTCCCAAGTGCAACCATCGTAACCATGCCTTTTGTTGCCCGCTGACATAGTTACGCAAGTAGCCTTCCAGCCACTTGTTCACTATCTCTGCCTGTCCATCGGTCTGTGGGTGGTAACTAGTACTCGGGGTCAACTCAGTACCCACCAAACGGAAAATCTCCTGCCAAAACCCGCCCATGAAGCGGCTATCCCTGTCACTGACAATGGTCTTTGGGAGACCATGCAATCTGAAAACATCCCTAAAGAATAACTCCGCCACCTGTGTTGCAGTGTAGCGTGCTGATATGGCGAAGAAATGTGCATACTTTATAAGTCGATCAACGACTACAAATATGCAATCCTTGCCCTGTACAATGGGCAACCCTATGATGGAATCCATCGAAATACTCTCCCATTTCCCATCGAGTATGGGAAGAGGCTGCAGTAACCCCGCTGGATGGTTCATCTCCCCCTTGTTGCGCTGGAAAACTTTGCACTCCCTGACATGTCGGAGTACATTCTCCTTGAGGCCCTTCCATGAGAACCTCTCTCTGATGGCCCTATAGGCATTGGTGAACCCCTGGTGGCCTGATAATGGCGAGTCATGTGAGGCGTGCAATATCTTCTCCTTGAGCTTGGAGCTCTCGGTCAAGAAGATCCTGTCCCTGAAGTAGATCACCTCATCCATCACCCTGTACATGTCATCTGTAACCTGTCCGTCCAACACCTCACAGACAAAACGGTCCTTGGAATACTCTACCAGAAGTTGAGCCCTCCAGTCCGTGTCCAAACTCATCAAGGACAACGTTGCTGGTCTGCGTGAAAGTGCATCGGCCACCACGTTGTTCTTCCCCTTGACATACTCGATGTCAAAATCATATGCCTGGATCTTGCTGACCCACTTCTGCTGCCTCTCCTACAACTGCTTCAGCTCTAGAAAGAATCGGAGGCTGTTGTGGTCTGTCCTCACTCTGAACCTGTTTCCCACCAAGTACTGTCGAAACTTGGCCAATGCGTGCATGATGGCGAACATCTCCTTGTCGTATATAGCATACAACCTCTCATGTGGCAATAGCTTCCGGCTCTCGAAAGCTATGGGGTGGCCTCCCTGCATCAAAACTGCGCCTATCCCCTCCCCTGATGCATCACACTCTAGGACAAAGGGTTGCGTAAAATCTGGCAATGCCAAAACCAAACAGCTGCTCATCACCTCCTTGAGTCTGTCGAAGGCCCTCTACGTTGTATCCATCCAACTAAATGCCCCCTTTTTGGCAAGTTCTATAAGGGGTGCAGCAAGTTAGGAAAATCCCTTGACGAACTTTCAGTAGTAGGTGCAGATACCCACAAACCCCTAAAGCTCCGTCACATTCTTCGGCTCTGACCAATCTCTGATGGCCCTAATCTTCTCCTCGTGGACCCTCACTCCGTCCACCCCAATAATGTGCCCCAAGTAGAGCATCTCTGTCAGCCCAAACTCGCATTTGGAGGGCTTAGCATAAAATTGTTGCTCCTCCAATATGCGCAATACAACCTCAATATGTTGTAAGTGCTCCTCCCATGTCCTGTTGTAAATCAAGATGTCATCGAAAAACACTAACACAAACTTCCTCAAGTGACTGCGAAAGATGTGATTCATGCATGACTGAAATGTGGTCGGAGCATTGGTTAGCCCAAAAGGCATCACCAAAAACTCAAAGTGACCATAATGACATCTGAAAGCGGTCTTGGGAATATCCTGCTCCCTCACGCGAATCTGATGGTACCCGGATCTCAAATCAATCTTCGAGAAGAACTTCAATCCCCTCACAGCTCATCCATCAACTCATCTATCCGCGGGATGGGGTACCTGTTCTTCATGGTCTTCTTGTTTAGGGCCCGGTAGTCAATGCACATCCTCAGTGTGTCGTCCTTCTTCTTCACCAATACCACTGAAGAAGCAAAGGGGCTAGTGCTAGGACGGATGTGCCCAAGAGCTAAGAGCTCATGAACGGCCCTCTTAATCTCATCCCGATAGGCCTTAGGATGCTATAGGGTGTAGTGATGACAGCCTGGATACCCTGCTCCAGCTCAATTGTGATCTCAAACCCCCGATCTGGCGGCTGCCCTGGTGGTATCTTTCCAAAAACCGTGGCATACCTGTCTAAAATGGACTGTACATATGGGTGTACAGCCTGCCCAGTAGATCGTGCCTCTGAAACATGCAGCTCCACTGCCCACTCTATGTCTCCCTTCCGGAAATTTGCCTCCATCCGGTGTGCTGAAACTGTCTGTGGTGGGTAGGTGTGCATACCCCGAATCTTCTCGTGCCTACCATTCTTCTTATCCGTCCACTCCATCTCCAAGGTCTCCCAATCAGTGGTGACCTTCCCCAACGTGATCAACCACTATACCCCCAGTATCATGTTGGTGTCCGAAATGTCCACCACGAAGAAGTGATCTGTCAGGGTGTAAGTCCCCATAGTCACTACCAAGGCCGGCACATACCTGGCACACTGCATGGTCCTGTCCCCTACAACTAGTACCAAAAATCCGTCAAAACTCTACGTTGGTATGCCCCTCCGCTCTACCAACTGGGCATCAATAAAATTGTGGGTGGCCCCACTGTCCACTAATACTGAAACGCGTTGCCCCAGCACAGTGCCTTGGACACGCAATGTCAAGAATTTGGGAACTCCTCGCAAAGAAACAAGGGCTCCCCCAGTAGGTGCAAACGTTGCACCTCCCGCTCCTACTGGTGGGGGTGGCAGATAATCTCCCCTCTGCGCTGCGTTGCTGCCTCCTACCTCTATCTCCTCATACTCCTCTTCTCCGCTACTATCAGAGAAGAGCTCGATGTAATGTGCCTTCCCCACGGCACAACGGTGTCCTGGTGCCCATGGCTCCTGGCATGTGAAACATAGCCTCTTCCGCCTCAGATCTCTCCTGGTCTCATCATCCACTGGCCCTTTGCCCTGGTTCCCCTTTGGAGGCAGAACCCTCACGTCCTTCCCCTTCGACTGGAATGTCAGTCTCTGGGGAAAAGGAGCTCTAGTCCGGGGTAATGCATCCTGCAAATCCCGAGTCCTCCCAACTGCGTCATGGAGTGTAGTTGGCCTCGTAGATCTGAATAACCCCGTAGAGGCTCTTCCAATTCGTCTATGAACATATAGATCATTCAGGTTGCGGATAAATCAGGCACCATCACGGAAAGTCTCAAGAACTCTGAAATGTATGTGTCCAAACTCCTGGTCTGCTTGAGCTTAGTCAGCTCAACAAAATGCTCCTCTGGATCCCTCCGATCAAATCGCTCTATCAGCCTCCGTGTAAACTCAACATACATTGTCACTCCTGAGTGCCCCAACGTAGCCATCCCGTGAAACCACCAATCATGGGCCTCGCCCTCTAGGTGCAGCGCTGCCACCTCGATGGCCTCTGGCTCTGCCATCTAGTTAAGCTGGAAATATATATCCAACTTCTCCACCCAAGCCTTTGCCAAACACTTGGATGATCCGTCAAATGTCGGTAGATAGAATCTGCCTACAGTGCGTTGTACATCCCCGTCATGTGAATGCATGTTCCCCTTGTGATGGTTGCGGGGTCTGCTGTCCCGCTTGAGCTGAACGAAGTCATGGAATGTGAGGGCATCTCTGAACTCCTGACCGTAGGACTGATACTCAGCAAAGTAATCTCCCATGTGGGCCGGTTCTTGCTCCTGCTGTGCTCCTACCCCAGTGTCTGCGGCAAGAAACATAAGCATCGTGGAACGTGGAGGTGTGTGTGATGCCATTTGTTGCGCTGTGATGTGCTCCTGCAAATGATGGGATGTGCCCGAGCCCTCTCCAATATGGAAACCTCTTGGGGTCTCACACTGTCTAGACTCTGCTGTGAACCTTTGCCCCATCTCTTCTATCCGTCTCGACAAATCCTGCACCGATTTGAGGAGAAGTTCCCCAAACTCCTTCCCGGCATCTCTTTCCTCCGCCATTGGTTCCTCTTCTGCGTCCACTACTGGAATGTCATCACCTTCCCCGAAAGTGATCTCTAATCTCCGCTCTTGGTCTCTGTACTTCCTCCCTCGGTAACATATGTATGGTTTACCTGTTGGTGTCATAGACAATCTGCTCCACAGGCTGAGCCAAGTCTATGAGCTCTGATACCACTGTAATATCCCGAATGGAAATAAACAGCAATATAGAGCACATAAATAAAGAACTACAGCAACAAGAGAGTCATCATAAGAAAAACAGACAATATGGAGAACGCTAAGCCATTTTATTAATACGGAAAGATTAAATGAGTACAAAGGTGATCAGAATGATGGCACCTTGGCTTGCACTAGGCAAGCATAGAAATACTCTCAAAAGATAACCCGGAATGGCTGCTAACTCAAAGACTGTGTAATCTCCAGTGCTGCTGGTGCTGCTACTGTGTTGCTGCTACTGCTGGAATGAACTGACAAATTGGGGTTGCTCCCCACCTCGGAAAATTGTGAAACTTTGGGAATGGCCTCTCCACCCAAAACCCAGAAAAGCCCGAGAGCTTTCTGGAAATGGCTGACCTCCGAAAATGACCTCCCTTGAGGTACTACGCTATCCCAAAGAGAAATGTTGGCCCTGAATGATCTGCTACAAATAATGGCCTCCGGCTCTACCAAAATGATGGAATAGGGAAGGGCTAACCCCTTTCCAACTCTCCCAGGTTGAATCCCCTAATAAACCCTCAAACCGGAATCACCTCCTCCAAAGAATGCACCCTCCCTCTCACTGACTGCGTTGACTCTTGAGTGAATGCTCCCGACTGTGGTTGCTGCAACTCTCTCCGGTAAAACAAAGATGGAACTCCTCACCCGAGCAGGCACTCGAAGTCCCCCAGGGCTGAGGTTGGGATCTCCGCACGGAGACACCCGATGTACTGAACAGTATGTGCAGACTTTGCTCAACAACAAGCGTGCTCAATTTCAAAAGACAAATAACAAAGATGCATAATCAGAATGAATGAAATGAGACCCTATCCCTTTTTATGCTTGGAGAGCCTTGCTCTCACCTAGGCCCCACCATCAACTGCGTTGTCTCCTTGAGCCACGCTATCCCTCTCTCTCTGCGCTGGCTTGGTCCCACATTGCCTACGTTGTCCTTTTCCCCACGCTGCCACTTCGACCTCTAGGCCCCACGCTGCCAATTAATCATGTTTCTCAAGTGACTTTAGGAAATGCTTTAATCTTAAGTGTGAGTTAAGTGTCCCTCTTCACCCACTTTATTTCTAACTTAACTTTATTAATGTAAAGTAGTCAAAAATTAATATTTCCAATTAGCTATTGCTAATTGGGAATATTAAACAATTTTTTTTACAATAAAAATTATTTTTCTTTCTTTTGACAAATGCATTACATTATGACTCAAATATAATTTTGAAGACCGACACTAGTTACATTTTTCAGCATTACCCCCCTGCAAATATGCCTTTACCAATCATGTCAACATGAGTGGTAACAAAGCCCAATTGAGTTGTCCTTGTTCACTAGTGGACATTAACATAATTTATTTATTTCTTACTTTTTGTTTTATAATAGATTTATAGTTCTACAATATAGAAGATACAAAATATGCATGGGAAAACCTTACTTCAAGAAGTTACAAATCCCTTTTAGATCTTATATGGTCTCAATGACCTATCTTTCATATGTATGTGCCCTATAAAGAAATTCATTTTTATGTTGCCAAAAGGGCTCCTACAATATGAATGCATGCCAACCTCCACTGCCTTTGAGTTATTCTACCATGAAATCATCATTTGGTTACATGAGAAATACTTCATATTTGATAATCCAGGGTCATTTAAGCACAATCCAGGGACATTTTAATCTTTATAGATGCACTAGCCACACAAATAATAGTATATTACTAAGAACCATTTTGCTAAAGAATTTTTTATTACATTGCATCCAAGTACAAAGGTAATATAACACACTTCACAGAAATAATAAAATGGCTCAAACTTGAACTTCATGGCTCCTGTTTGTGTTTTAATGGTGTAATTTTTTTGTTGTGTTTATGTTTATTGATGCATTGTTATTACTGTTAATTTCCTGTTAGGAATATTACAGTGGTATCAAAGCTCATAGACTTGGCTCAGCCTGTGGAGCAACGCAGTCTATGACACCGAAGAACAAACAGAACGTGACTTACCGGAGACAGAGATACAAGAGCAAGGAAAGGGAGCTCGAAATCACTCCAGATCCGGTAGACAGTGTTCTGAAGGTTGTAGAGAGAAAGATGGGGGACGCAGAAGATGGAAGGAGCAAGGAGGAGGAATTTGCTCATCTTCTGCTGAAGTTAGTACAGGACCTCTCCAAGAGGATTGAGGAGATGGGTTAGCGATTTAGTAATGGCAGCAAGGGGAAGGTAGTCTAAGGGGATTTCCAAATTGGAGAAGGGTCTGGCACTTCGCAGCACCCCAAACTACATTGTCAGTTGTACCATATACTCCACCACAGTCTATTGTTCCTACGTTCCTAGCTTCAAGAACAAGAGGGCAATAGGAGCCAGAAGAGGCTCACTACAGAGAATACTTCATAGAATATCAATCTTATGGCCCGAAGTTCGAGAAGGCCATCACATTCAAAGATTTTTGCCAGTTGAAGACCATCAACAAACCCAAAGGACAAACTGGAGGGGGATACACGCAGGGGAGTGACTTACAGCATACGATGGATAGGTTGTTCCTCCCAACTTTTGATGGCTCTTCTAAGAGTTCAGCAAAGGCATGGGTGGAGAAGTTGGATGTTTATTTCCAATTGAACCAAATGAACGAGATAGAAGGAATCAAGGTTGCCACATTGCATATGGAGGGAGAAGCCTGGACTGGTTGTTCCATGCATTAACTACGCTGGGTCAGGAATGACAATGTATGATGAATTTACACGGAGGGTGTTGGAGAGATTTGACAAGAAGGACCCAGAAGAGTACTTTGGGGAGTTGACTAAGCTCAAGCACATGGGGAGTCCAGAGGTATATATTTCAAAGTTCTTGAGATTGTCGATGATGGTTCCGAACCTGTCGGAATCTAGGAGGATTTATATGTTTGTGAAGGGGTTGGCAGAGCCATTACGAGGCTTAGTGAGGTCAAACCAGCCCACTACGCTACAGGATGCAGTGGGGAGAGCGAGAGACTTGTCGGATGCCCTACCTAGGGCTAGAGCACCACTGCCCAACAACCTGTCTTCCAGCAGAAGGGGAGAGATGTGAGAGCTCCACCCCCAAGAGGCAACCAGGGTCGGGGGCAACTTGATGATGACACTAGTTGGGATCTTCGAAGGAAGAAACTTTGTTTCACTTTCCAGGAGCCATGGGCATCAGGCCACAGGTGTGCAGGAGGGAAGGCACACTATATAGAAGTCTTCTCAGATAATGGTGGGGATGAGGAGGCATTCTTTGTGATGGGAGGAGAGGACAGCACAACACCCTAGGAGGGAGGATCTCCACCTCCACCCCCACTGGCAGCAGGAGGGTCTGCATTTGCACCTTCCGGAGGGGTCCTCACATCACTGCGTGGAGTACCCAAGTATTTGACTCTGAGGATTTGGGGTACGGTACAGGGGCAGTGTGTCTTAGTGCTAGTGGACAGTGGGGCCACGCACAATTTCATTGATGCCCAGATGGTGCGAAGGAGGAGCATTACAACAGAGGACTTTGAGGGGTTTTCAGTGTTGGTGTCGAGAGACAAGACCATGCAGTGCACACGCTATGTCCCAGCGTTGACTGTGACCATGGGGAACTACTCCATGACCGACCACTTTTTCATGGTTGACATTCTTAACACCAACATAGTGTTGGGAGTCCAGTGGCTCTACACCATTGGCAAGGTCACCACTGACTGCAAGAGACTAGAGATGGAGTTTCTGGACAAGGATTGTAAACCAATGATGTTGAGAGGCATGCACTCATACGCACCATAGACAATTTCTGATCACATGATGCAAGTTGATTTGAGGCGTGGAGATATAGAGTGGGTTGTGGAGTTGAGGATCTCGGAGGCTGGAGGTGTGACCAAGCCACCACATCTAGAGATTCAGGTTATTCTTAACAAGTACCCGATACTATTTGGGGACATACCACCGGGCCAACCAACAGACCGAGGGTTTGAGCATACCATTGCGCTGGAGCACGAGATGCAAGCAGAAATCACGACCCCCTATAGGCATCCTAAGGCCTACCGGGATGAGATCGAGACAGTTATTCATGAGCTTTTAGCATTGGGACACATCAAGCCCAGTTCTAGCCCTTTCTCTTCTTCAGTTGTCTTGGTATAAAAGAAGGATGGGTCACTAAGGATGTGTACTGACTTCAGGACCCTAAACAAGAAGACCATGAAGAACCGCTACCCCATCCCCAGGATCGATGAGATAAGGGGAGCTAAGTTCTTCTCCAAGATCGATCTGAGGTATGGGTACCATCAGATCCGGGGGAGGGACAAGGATGTCCCTAAGACTTCATTTAGGTGTCACTATGGACCTTAGTTTTAAAAAACGGTCGATTCGAATCGGACCAGACCTGGTCGACCGAGCCATTAGGTTTGTCGGTCCGACCAGGCACAAGAAATGGCCAGTTGGCCGGTTTGTTATCGAGCCGGCCGGTTTTTGTACCGGCTCGGTAACAAACCGGCCGACCAAGCCTGATCCGAGTTAACTCGACCGAGCCAATTCCGCCGGTCGGTGGGCCAAAAAAATCGATTTTTATGGACTTGAAACCGAATTTAATTCTGCTGTTAGGTTTGTTTGAGGTTTTCTGAAGAGTTGTGGAGTTGGTTTTTGGAGCAACTTCATGATAATGTTAAATTCTTAAAGTAAAAGTGACATTCTCCTTCATCCTTTTACTTAAATTTTTAACATTACCATGAAATGACTCAGGATGTTTGAGAGTGGTTCCAACCTCATTGGATTTCATATGGAGAAAGTAGAATTTTAGATCTCATTCAAAATCCAGCAGACTTATCAGTTTTTCAGGATTTCAGGATTGGGTTATTGCAATGTTTCCATCTAATTTTGTCATGTATTAGGGTATGGAACTCGTATTTAATCAAGAGCACCAATCCCTCTATGTACCTTGATGACATGATGTTAGTGACATTGGTTATGTTTTTTGTTTTGATCTCTATATCATCATCCTGTATTGGACAGTGCACTAGGTGCAATTTTGATATAATGGATATATTCATGAGCCTACTTTGATTATATGTTGTCTTTTGTGACTTATCTATATTGTAATGCTTTGTGTTTGGAAACATGAATAAAAATCTTTAAATTTATGTTTTTGTACAAAAAAATTAATATTTAATGTTTTTTTTACAAAAACAGAGTCATTGAAACCGAGTCGACCGAGTTATTACCGATTCGGAGTCATTACCGAGTCATTACCTCGGCCTGGTAGCTGACCGATTCCGTTTTTTAAAACAGTGCTATGGACACACTGAGTTTTCAGTGATGCCCTTTGGGCTAACCAAGGCTACTTGGGAGCGGGAGCGAGAGCGCCATTTTCAGAAGCTCCCGGTCTGGGAGCGTTTAGGGGAGCATTTTTTTATAATATATATATTTTTATATTTTGATGCATATGTGTCAACAAAAGCATGTAGAATGATGAATTAGACATAAAAAACATAAAAACATAGATTGAACCAGAGGTATCTTTATCATTACCTTTGGATCTATATAGGGATCTTTGTCATTAATATCACCCTCTAAGCATTCACTCTGGGAGCCGGTTCGATAGGGGGGAACCGATCCCCCGCAACCTTGGGGCTGACCAATGCTCCGGCCACATTCTAGTCCTGCATGAACCACATCTTTCGTGACTATTTGAGGAAGTTTGTGCTCGTATTTTTCGATGACATCTTGATATACAGTCGGACTTGGGAGGAGCACTTGCAGCACATGGAGGCAGTACTGCGTATCCTAGAGGAGCAATAGTTTTATGCAAGTTTTCCAAGTGCGAGTTTGGTTTGACTGAGATGCTCTATTTGGGGCATCTCATTGGGGTTGATGGAATGAGGGTACATGAGGAGAAGGATCGGGGCCATCCGAGATTGACCAGAGCCCAAGAACAAGACAGAACTTCGGGGGCTTGTGGGCATATGCACCTACTACCAGAAATTCGTGAAGGGCTTTTCACAGTTAGCAGCGCCCCTCACAGATTTGACCAAGAAGAGGGCTTTCCTCTGGACCACAACAGCGCAAGAGGCTTTTGAGCGCCTCAAGCAGGTGATGAGCAGTTGCCCAGTGCTCGCTCTTCCTGACTTCATGCAGCCCTTTGTCCTGGAGTGTGATACATCTGGGGAAGGAGTGGGACTTGTGCTAATGAAGGGAGGACACCCCATAGCTTTCGAGAGTCGAAAGCTATTGCCTCATGAGAGGTTGTACCCCATTTATGACAAGGAAATGCTAGCCATCATGCATGCGCTAGCCGAGTTCAGGCAGTACTTAGTGGGGAACAGATTCCGGGTGAGGACAGACCACAACAGCCTCAGATTCTTTTTGAAGCAGAACCAGTTGCAGGAGAGGCAGCAGAAGTGGGTGAGTAATATCCAGGCCTATGATGCGTTGTCTCGGAGGTCGACTTCTCTTTCACTGATGAGCATTGAGTCAGATTGGAAGGTTCATTTGTTGGTAGAGTACTCCAAGAATCGCTTTGCATGCGAAGTCATGGAGGGGCAGGTGACTGATGACCACTACCGGGTGATGGATGGAGTGATATACTATAGAGACCAGGTCTATTTAGTGGCCAACTCCCAACTACGAGAGAAGATTCTACATGCAACCCATGACTCGCCATTGACAAGGCATCAAGGGTTCACTAAAAACTTACAGGGACATCAAAGAGAGGTTCTCATGGAAGGGCCTCAAGGATGATGTTCTGCAGCACATCCGAGAGTGTGAGGTGTGCCAGTGGAACAAGGGCGAGTTGACACATCCAACAGGATTGCTTCAGCCTCTCCCCATCCCTGTGGGGAACAGGAGAGCATCTCCATGGATTTCATCATCGGGTTGCCCACGGTGCAGGGCAAGGACAATATCTATGTGGTTGTTGATCGCTTGATGAAGTATGCGCATTTCTTTGCGATCTCGGCCAAGTACACGGCCTCACAGGTGGCCGAGTTATTCTTCAAGGAGATACTCCAGTTGCATGGTCTCCCCAAGACCATTGTCAGTGACCATGACAGTCGTTTCATGGGCGGATTTTGGCAAAAGCTATTCTGATTGGTGGGTACGCAGCTCACTCCTAGTATGAGCTACCATCCCCAAATGGATGGCCAGACGGAGATAGTTAACATGTAGCTGGAGGGCTACTTGCATAACTACGTTACAGGGCAACATAAGGCATGGTTGAGGTGGCTACACATGGGAGAGTACTGCTACAACACCACCTTCCACATGTCCATAGGTATGTCTCCATTTCGTGCTTTGTATGGTTATGATGCTCTGATATTTGTTGATGTCATGTTTGGAGACAGTAAGACCCCCCGGGCCAAGGATTAGATCCAAGAGAGCCAAGACATTTTGAGGGCTCTCAAGGACAACATGTGAACAGTGCAGAACCAGCAGAAGATCTATGCTGACCAGGGCCGCGTGGAGAGACAGTTTGAGGTTGGGGACTTAGTATACCTCTGCCTTCAGCCATACAAGCAGTCCACGTTGAAGAAGAAAGGGGCCGAGAAGCTTAAGCGTCGTTTCTATGGACCTTACAGAGTCACTCGAAGAGTGGGGGAGGTAGCATACGAGTTGGAGCTACCCCCGGGGAGTCGGGTGCATAACATCTTTCATGTGTCCTGCCTGAAAAAGGCCTTGGGACAGCAGGTGACAGCAGCAACTGAGTTTCCTCCCATGGATGATGAGGGTCACCTGGTACTTCAACCAGAGGCCATTTTGGACACCAGGGAGAGGCGTTTGAGGAGCAGAGTAATCAAGGAGTTTTTTATCAGATGGAGGAATTTTCCAGATGAGGATGCCACCTGGGAAGGAGAACAGATCCTCCAGCACCCATCACTGCAGTTGCTTGAGGACAAGCAACATCTTAGCAGGGAGGGCTGTAATATTCCTAATTAGCTATTCTGATAATTAGAAATATTAAAGTTTTGACAATTTTGTATTTCCTAATGTTAGCCAGAAATAATGTGGGTCGGGGACCCACAAATTAGATTAAATCAAACCATGACCTTTTTCTATAGTGGAAAGGAAAAAATTGCAGCCTTGGTGGGGGCACGATGAACCAATGAGGAACTGCGCCATCCAGGAAGGCAGCGCTGCAATTGGTCAAGCAAAGGCAGCACAGGAGTGGCTAGAGGAGGGGCAACGCAGATTTGGTGGGGCCCATGAAGAACGTTGGGCCTTTGAGACAAAAGGGAAGAGGTAGCTCATTTTGCTCATTCATCTATCATCTATTGAAATTGTATTTTGACAGAGCACTCTTGAGCAAGTGCCAAGTCTGCCATTGTTGTTCAGCAACCGAGTGTTTTCGGGTGGAAACCTCAACCTCTGCTTCGAGGGACTTCCAGTGCCTGCCCTAGGGAGGAAATTTCACCATTTCGATTCAATGAGGAGTTGTGTGATCCTTTCACAGCGTGATCATCATCAGAGACAGTGCAGTGTAGTCCCAGCAGCACAGTCATTGTGCAGTAGTGAGAGAGAGTTCATCCGAGTGTTGACGAGTGCAGGAGATTTTGAGTGCAAAATTGGTGGGGAGGCTGAGAGCTTCCTAACAGGGTTATTGCACATAATTTGGGAGCAGTCTACAGCAGTATTACCAGGTGCACAGATTTATCCAGCAGCGCAGAGAGCCAAGCCCAAGAGGGCCAAATTCCAGGGTCAGTCATTCCACAATTCCTTTGCGGGTTATTGTGGGCTTTGTGAGTAGAGAGTGGGGTTAAAAACCCGAAATTGTTTTAGCATTATTCCAGGCCCTCCCAAGCAGATTCAGTGGAGCAGAACTGCGTTCCTGGGCCAGGACTGCGCAGAGCCAGAGTAGTGTAGTGTACCTTTTGGGCATCCTCTAAAATGATAATTACTTCTTATGATTGTCATTAGGTTAAAAATCTTTTTCTTGTATTTTTTTCATCATAAGTCAATTATACAGAGGTGCTCAATACTAGAACAAAAAATGGCATAAGAATCATAAAGGGACAACCACACAATAACACAAGTACTTACCCTGGGAAAACCCACATGGGGAAAAACCCAGCAACCTTTTCCTTAGAGAAATTCTTCAGTTCAACAAGAGACATACCTAGACATCCTAGTCATGTACAAGGTCAACTCACCAAAAAAGTAAACATGGTCAAACCTGGTCCAACCCTCCTAGTCAAGTCAAACAGCTTGCCTAAGGAACTCGCTTTGGTGTGCTCAGCTAGCACAAAATTTTGGCCTCTCTTCTCATTGTAAATTTAGTTTTAAAACTCTGCTTCACCTCAGAAAACTTTATGCTTTGCCTACCTCGGGATATACACGGTCTGCTTCAGAAGATACTACAAGTTCTTCTTGTAATTACTCTTCCTTCTTCCTCACTCAAATAGAAGTCTTTCGCACATGGTGAAACAAAATAGATTTGTTTTCTTGATGAAGATCCAAATTTTCCAATAGGACGAATGGGTACCTTTCTTGACAGAGCCAACTTGAAACCTTGAAGGGGCCGACTTGAAACCTTGAAGGGGCCAACTTGGCCTCTTTTGGAGCCAAAATATTCAAATTTAAAATTTAAATTCTTCTCTTTTACAACCGACATGAAGAACATGTCTTTTAATTATTTCCTTTTTTATTCTAGCATGAAGAACATGCCTACAAATACATTAAGGACCAAAATATACATTATGGAGACCGACCATAGTTACGAAATTCAACACTCCCTCTTAACTAGGGAGGTATTCATAATGACTATCTGGATATGCTCATGTTGACAAATTTCTTCTAAGAAAAGGTTATACAGCATCAGCGTCATTAGCATCATATTCAACCTAGTCAACAACTCTGACATAAGGTAAATCGTCAGCATCAACAAGTTGCCACAAGGTTAAAACATGGTAATCCTAGTTGGTATTCCTGACACATGGAAAAACATTTAGCATCAACTAGTCATCATAAATCTAATCAGTACCACTAACCCATAATCTTGGTCGGTACGCCTGACCTAGACTAGTCTTGGTTCACCATTCTCTAGGTTGGTAACTCTAACCCCTTGGTGAAACTCCAAAGGCCACACTCTATCTAAGAAATTCGGCTCGATGCTAAATGATCTCCTCATCCTATCTAGAGAGACTGAGCCTGATGTTGAAGGTCATGCACTCAATTGAGTGATCCTAGGCTTCTAGGATCATTCTCCCCAACTAGTCAACATCTTTGACGTAGAGAGAATGGTTGTCCTCTGCTAGACTATTCTCCCGAACTGGTCAACATATTTGACACAAGGAGAATGAATGTCCATGAAGTTATCATATCAGCACTCTCTCACACTGAGAGGTATAGGACCATCCAAGCTTGTCCTCAAATTATACTAACTTCGTCTTGGGACAGTCAACTTGATAATACTGGAGCCATACTGCTCTCCTTTTGTACCATGTCTTGGTACAGGTGCCTCGACCAGTCATCATACTGTCATTTGTACCTGATCAAACAATTTTGCAAGCTAAAGCCAAACTGCTTCACTACTTGCCATTCAAGCTACAATATACTTGGCCTCTGAGTACTACTGATGTCTACTTCCTGCTGAAACGATATAAACTCTCTCTATCTTCAGCACTTCTTGCCAAAGCTAAATTTGTAAATCCCTGTAGTTGTACTTCTCTGTTTGAGTTATATCTCAACCCATAATTGACTATGCCATGATCAATTGTACCATGTTGATACTCTAATCCATGTCAAGCAACATGCCTTAGCTCATAAAACACATTAGCTTCCTTTCCCTGGGTTCATCATCACAACTGCTTTCCTGCAACCCTGACTAGGTGCTCCCTCTCACACTGAAGTATATCCAACTGTGGTAATTCAGGGTTTTGCCATTGTTGTCTTTCAGCATATCAGCTATCTAATCTGTCAATGATAATGATAGTCCATCATCTTTAACTCAGAGGTCAATTCCTTTTGAAGCTAAAACAAAGCTCTTTGACTGCTCCTTTTGACACACGAGTTCTTTTGCTTCCGTCGGAAACAAATCATATATGATCATCCTTGATCCATTGACCCAAAAAAATATCAAGCCCAACGCGTCTGCTTGCAATTGTACAATGCCTTCTTCAATCATGAGACTTCTCATGTACCTCAATCCTGAGGTATCTCTATGTACACTTCTTCCTCTTTAATAACCTTATGAGTAAAGCGATCTTTGCAATTTCAGAGCCATGGTAATAGTTCTAACAGAAGTGTACCTCTCAATCTAGGAGCAATTGTCTTATCATGATTCTCTCCCTCTTTCTAGGAGAACCTTTTATTCAACTCTCGCTTTGTACTTGTCTATGTTGTCATCTACTACATGCATACTTCAAACTTGTCGATCTGCTAGCTCCCTCTAAGCTCAGATTTCATCTAGCACAATATCTCTCAACTCAACTCACGATTTAGGGAAAGTCCTATTGTCGCATGCTTTGCTTCATTCTTCCACTTCTTCCATCTGCTGCCAAAGCCTTGGCAGCCTTCAATATGTACCTGCAATCCTCAGTAGGAGGCCATGGAAGAACAATAACAACCAAGCAAAGAATACAAAGACAAGAGATTAACTAATAGTAAAAACACTAACAATAGTAATAATCAAAGAAGAGAGATATAGAATACTTATCTCTTGAGAAGAATGGCAACTCCCTCTTGATCTTTAATCTTCTTCCATCCATCTTGCACCTTTATCAACCTCATCCACATCATCATCACGATTTCATTCCTTCCTTGAAAAGCTGGTTTGAAAGAGTAATTAACTAGATATGTGTAAAATTAATTTTTATTCTTCCACTATTTAAATCCTAGCTATTGTGTGATTGATACTACAGTCTGAAATTTAACTTCAGCTTTAACTAAATTCAGCAGTCTACTTGGTTTTACTGAGATCATAACATTAGTCAACTACAGCTTGAAATTTTCACACTACGGGGAAGTAAAAAGTATTTTCCTAGCTTGAAGAGTTCATGATATATTGCCCAAAATATGGAATTTAAGGAAGAAGGTAGTGGAATCCAAACTAAACCAAGCACTCGCAATGCTAAGGTCAAGGAGGCTCGAGGTGTCCTAGAGAAAAGAAAGAGATCCCTGCTAGCATGGTGTCTGTGGGTGTTGAAGGTGACAGGGGGAGTCCTCAAACCTTCAAATTATTTTCTTGCACCCATCTAGACTGTTCATCATTATCTTGGCTTGTACAACTTCCTATACCTCTACCTGCGACGGCGTCTTGTGTCTCCCATAAATAACCGGACCCAGGATATAAGATGGGTTTTATTTTCTAGTGTGGAAAGTGCTTGCTGGGATCTGATTTCTTCCTATTTGTTTTTGAGGTCCAGAATTTCAGCATGAAGAGAGTCAACTAGGGGTTGGAGGTTTTCTAGTATTTTGGAGTCACAGCCTATCTATTTGAGGACAAGGTTTTCTGACTACTTCTGACACACTGTTGGAAAGGATGTGCACTTCTGCTTGCAATTTGTAATTCAGAAGTTATATGACTCCCTGAAGTTCCTGCAGTCCAGATTCTGAATCTGTTTTAGGGCTTCCCAACATTTGAAACAGAGCAAGGCTGCTATTAACGAGGTCTCCCATCGCTGTTCCTGTTTGCTGCACCCTCGAGACACCCACAATCTGAGTTGTTGCAGGCATTTCCTATGTTTCCTGATTGGATTCTGGTGAATCTGCAGTGATGAATAGTGAAGGAGGGATATATAGGAAGGGTAACTGATAACGAGGAGGGCGATGGGTTGATGGGAGGGGAAGAAGTCGAGGATGGGGAAGAAGGCATATAGGACGGGGCAGAATTGCGAGGGAAGGAGAAACCCACAGTGTAGAGTGACACAGTGTTGTTCAGGCCACGGCCACAGCACAGGAATCACAGGCCACAAACACCAAAAACAAGGATGTTCTATATGGGTTAGAGCAGCCGACAGGATACAACAAATCCTGCTACAGGATACAGAGTGATGGGACCACTAAGAAATATGGAGCCAACCTGCTAAAGGGGTAGCAGCCCAAAGTACTCTTGGACGATGGCAGCTCAAATATCCTTGGATAGCGGCAGGTCAAGAAATAAAATGGACTTATCAGGTTAGGGGCACAACCTGCTAAGCAGCTAAAGATGACCATCCTCAAGCAAAAAGTGGTTGAACACAAAATTCAGATATATAAGGAGTTAGAATTATACACATATTCATTAGTTACTCTTAGTTGTTAATAACCAAGTTCCTCTAAAATAAACTCTCGTTGCTAAAGTGATAAACATCTAAAACTGCAAACATTTAGTTTCATTTAAAGGAAGACAAACACAGCTTTTCAAATGGAGCTGTCTACAGTAAAGTTTAAACACAGACCAAATAATCAGAGCTAGTGATATTTTTATGCAAAAAAGACAACAGACTCACCCAGCATTCATGTAATACATTAAAAATCAGTCTAGCTATTCACTATGTTAGGAGATACAGGCAAAGTAATTGGGACGCCAGGCTTGCAGCATTACTTATCTCTTGTGCCTGGCTAAGACAGTAGAAAAATCAATGTTAAACGATAAATGCTAACTCTACAGTGAGGATGGATAGATAGTATGCCAAAAACAGAATGGCTCAAAATACTGAAGATAGATGCAGGATTAACTAAATATACATTACTTTACATTAGATCTCCAGGAGGACACTGAGGAAATTGAAACGTAACAATGCCTTAAAAAATGTTGAAATTGAAAATGTAAGGTGCAAAGAAAAGATTTCACTGTTTCCACAAACTGCATTAGTTTTTGTTTCCACAAACTTTTTGAACTTGAGGAATTACCACTTGAAGACAAAATAATAGAATTAGTTTCACAGAACAAGATACTGGAGATTTATGACTCAAGCTTTTGCACTAACCTTATTTGTCACAAGCTGAAAATTTAAAATAACTCAAGAAAAAAGCTGCATATGTACCTTTGGGACTCATCTCTTTTCTTTCGATCAATTTCCTCCTTAAGATCCCTCCCTGTGCGTAAGCCAGCATTAGTCCCATCAGTCATTTCACCCTTTGATTTTAACCTATCCATTACATGTCTCTCTGACAAGCTTTGTTCAGGCATTCTTGTTGAAGGATTTATCTTTTTTCTTGTTGAAGAATCATCTGTTCTTCCAGAAGAATCGTGGTGTGTCCTTCTCAGTGGAGAAGAATCCTGTTCATCATCTCTTGATGTTCTTGATGGAGATGAATAGTGAGAACGATGACTAATGGGGGGATCTTTTATACCCTTTTTATGTGGGGAAATACCCTTTTGATACCTTGAGGGTGACAAATCTGAAGACACTCTCTGGGCCTTGCCAAGGGGTGGAAAAAAAAAATTTCCATTTGGAGAATCTTCCTGTTTTCCAAATGAGTCATGCCAGGCACTCCTTGGTGGAAAAGAATCCCAATCCTCATTTTCTGAAACTCTTGCTGGTATTGAGTAATGAGAATTGCGCAGGAGGTTAGATTCTTTATGATCCTTCCTATTTGTCAGAATACCTTTTTGAGGCTTTCTTTGGGGTGACAAATCTTGAATCTTGGTATCAGCCTTTCTAGGAGGAGAAAGGTCGGGGGAATCATGTCTAACCTTCCTTTTTGGTGATGGAGTAAGGTTATGTCTGCTTGGAAAATCCCCTCTTCTTCCAATTGAATGCTGTCGGGTCCTACTTGGTGGGGAAAGATCCAAGTCCTCATAGTCTGAAACTCTTGCTGGTAACGAATAATGAAAATCATGCCAAGTAGGAGATTCATTTGTGTCCCTTTTGTTTGGTGAAATATTCTGAGGCTTTCTTGGGGGTGATAAATCTTGATACTTGGTCCAGGGCTTTCTTGGGGGTGTTAGGTCGGGGGAATCATGACGAACCTTTCTTTGTGGTGATGGAACAAAATTGTTTGTGCTTGGATGTTCTCCTCTTGTTCCACTTGTGTCACGGCGGGGCATCCTTGACAGGAAAGAATCATTGTGCAGAACAGGAGATTCATTGCGATCCTTCCCTTCTAAGAAAGTGTTCTTTTGACATTTTCTTGGGGGTGACAAATCTGGAGACTTGGTCCACGCATTTCTTGGAGGAGATTGATCAGGAGAATCGTGTCGAACTTTCCTCAGTGACAGTGGACTCAGGGCACCACCTTCATGCTCTTTCAGAAGCAAATGTTGGGGTTCATGATAATTTGACTCTGGGGAGAGGTTGCTGCTTTCAAAAATTGTGTGTTTATTAGCCAGTAATAAATCCCTTTTATGAATATTGCTTTGGTCTCTCCTTGGTGGAGATAAACTTTGATCTGGATAAGTAGATTGCACATGCCTATCATGTGGAACATCCGCAGAGCTCTGCCTTTTTGGAGATGAATCATTTGAATGTATGCCTGCAATAAATAAAAAATCTACCTTACTGTATGAACAGCTTCAAACTGGAGCACTATTGAACTTCCAAAGGAGAAATAGAAAATTACTACTGAGATATCTGCTCCATAAAAGGAATCAAGCATGCATGCAAACTGTAAATATAAATATTCTCAAAACCATGACTTATGTACAAGAATTTAGAAATAATCACAGACAACATTGTAAGTCAGAATACAACTCTGATACATACATTTACAGTGCTCTTAACCAGCTTTGGTCTTATCAGGGATATTCGCTTATTTTCCCGTTGTCGGGACTCAAAAAAGCATCAATCTTTTTTCTATACTGGTTGTTTTCAGAAATAATCTCATAGAAGATCTCACCTGTTTTCTTGGTCTCAGACACAGTAATCCATCCACTGCCATCATCAGCAACTACAAGATATGGCCGGTGCACCTTCAAATGCTCCAATCGCTTCATCCGTTTCACCTCTACATCTTCTGTGACTTGAGGTTTCTCATCTGTCATTGTAAAGCATTTATCCAAGTGAAGTAACGAATTTATTTTAAAGTTTGTTGAGACAAAAATAAACATCTAGCCCAGCAACTATTGAAATACCCAAAGACAGCTAAATGTCTCCGTCCATAGTAACTGATAAAGAATCTGACCATCCATAAATTGCTTTTCTTAGATAGAAATCCTTGTATCTCTGCCAGGTGGTTTTGGTGCTTTCTCCTTGTATCTCTGCCAGGATCCTCGCCAAATTTGTAACAAGCACTTAGTTGTTGTAAATTTTGTAATAAACATGTCATTGTATTTTTTTTAACTTTATTTTTTGGCAAAGTTAGAAGTGGAAATGAATCATTGTGATGGTTGGCCATCCAAAGGCAGCCTATTAAAAACAAGGAATGCTGTAGTGAAGGATGACCAAGTGAGATGCAAGGAGAACTAGGGAGGGCAGTAAAAGAAATGAGAGCTCAAAGAGGGAAACCTGCTTGAAGATCGGTGGGCAAAGAAGTCAAAGAGCCTGTCCATCCTGAGCGAAGGTGTCTCTGAACCATGGCCATCTGCAATTTTGTATTAACAGTAAATCACAATATACAAAATCTGTGTATAGCTCACCCCTCTATAATTATTTCCTGAGCCTAATAATATACCCATTAACTGCTGGGTTTCCAGAATAAAAATTCTGTTGGATTTGGTGTGTGATTGAGTACTCTGCTTGGTTAATCTGTTACGGTGGTATTTACGCAGATACACTTCAGCTGGGTGTTGACCACATGACTATATGCATCCCTTCTCTGGGCAGAAACTCCTTTAAACAGTCAATTAAGTGTTGACCACGACCGCAATTTGGTGCTCTTGCATTGTTATAACAAGCAAATAGAGCAGTCATCTCTATTTACAACAGAGCAAGAAGTATTTTCTTTCTTAGCTTGACAGCAGTAGCCTGTATATCATAATCTACCACAAGTTTATGTAATGAGTAGCATGGATAGACCTGAATCCCAGGGAAGAGTGCTGAGCTTGACTCGTTCTTGGCATAAGAAACAGAGTTTACATATTGCTAGCATATAACATTTGTAATTGATTGGTTGCAAGGTTTAAAGTTTTTATGTTATGCCCTTCTTTCAGCTTTTATCAGATGGATTTGGAACTGGCTAGTTGAAACTTAAATGTAATAGGATTTTATAATATGTATGCACATGAACATACACTCAATATACGGATAGAATATACACAAGTTGTGCCAGAGTATGGAAGAAACAATAAATATAATTAATTAAATAACATGCTGCAGCAATCTATCAAAGGAATCGGAGGTAGGTTACCCACATTTACATAATTACCACTCCGTCATGTTAATTTTGTCCTATATAAAACCCTAAATAGTTAGGTCGCCTGGCTACCTATCTAACCTTACAATCATTATCATTAACTATTAGATGGTCACATTAATATTAACGTTGAAGCTAGTAGTTCGATCCTAGAACAGAATACTAAGCATTTGTGGGTCTTTGTCTTTGATTCTTTTTTCGTTATTTTCATTTTCAAATTTATAGCTTTGTCGATTGTCAAGAACATTCCATCGTGAGTTATATGCTAAGCTGTGCGTGGAGAGACGCAGTTATGTTTCCATTTAATTTACTTTGGTTTTCGCTCCATTGAAAGCCCTCGCTGTGACATTCTTCTGTAATCTTGAACGAGTTGGAGTCTCTCCTATGTAGCCTTTTATCCATTCTCAGTTCTTTGTTATAATTTGGTTTGGATCGCATCGTTCTATTGTTTGTTTGTAATAGAACCCCTTGTACGGAACTAATTACGATATTGATTCTCTTTCTCATGCACACAAATTTGCAAAATGACATTTTAGGGGCAATTGAGGATGTAAATCGAATGGTGCTGTGAAAGTTGGACGCTGTGCAACCAAAAATCAATTCCTTAATAATCAAAATCTGCTTCTTAAAACATATGGCCAAAAATAAATTCCTTGACCGTCAAAATCGGCTTCTTGAAACATCTAATATAAATTTATAGAGGGAGACGAATAACATAGCATAACATCACCTGGAGAGTCCTCCTGGTTGGAGTCGTCCTTAATTTTAGTCTGCCATAGCGGATCCTCGTCCACGATGCGCACGCCGGAGGAGGCATTGTTGATCTTATTTGCTACTGAAACAGACATAGATTTATAGGGTTTCTTCCTCTTATTATTTGATTTGGATTTTGGTTTCTCATCGGAGCTATATTTTTTCAGATACTCCTTCAGAGACGGCGTTGCCATTACCAATGTAAATCACACAAACAATTGCACTGTCAAGAGCTGGATAGGGCAAGTCAAGTGTCGTGGGGGCTTCACCTCACCCCACCGTGTTTCTTTGCGAAATGGGCTCGCTCCCTATAACCCATTTTCTTTACCTTGCCCGCACCTCGCTACACTGCACTGCAAAATGTTACTCTCACGGAACGCCTGATTAATGGAAAATGTTATAAACCAGATCATGTACGCAACTCCAGTGCGTCTCTACTATAAAATCTTTTAGCGCGTAAGTTCGAGTAAATATAAAGATAAGATGCCATTAATCCAAAAAAAACATTTTATTTATAATTACATCAAAAAAATATTTCATTTATAATATATATTGTTTAGTTGTTTCTCAATTCAATTTAGTGAAAATTGGTGATTAATATGATTTTATTATAGTGTTCAGGTTCCTCTTGATTTGTATGTGCACCAACATCAATGGTATAGTATTTTGGTAGGAAAATGGTTTATTAAAAAAAAAAAAAAAAAATTATGTTAACGTTTACGAGGCTAAAGTGGTTTATGGCACACATTGCTTCTGCATCTCGTTGTTGTATTTGGCTCTTTACTTGTGAAGTCTCACAATAAACGCTCTCAGCTTCTCGACAAATCCACAAATCCCTCGTTGAATAGATTATCCCAAGAACTAGTTGCTAGAATATTTACATAACTTTCCCTATTGTCTTTGAAGGCCTTGCATTCTAAAATGAAATGCTTTTTTATTTCCACTTTTCCAAAAGAACAAAAATTACATACTCTTTCCTCCCAAACTTCTTTTGGCCTTTTCGAGTGCCTTGTTTCACAACGGGGTTGATGAGAATTATTCATTAAGTGAGCAATAAGAATTTTGGCTCTCCACAAAAAATTGGTCTTTATGTACGCTTTTTGTTGATGATTATGAGTGGGATTAAGCACTTCAATATAGTACTTTTTTCCTCCCTAACTCCTTATCCGAAGTACGCTTGTGGAACTTATCCATAACAAAAGCTTTTATCTCTTTACTGTTTATGGGACACATGTTCAAGCAAATACCGCATTTACTAAACCACTTGTTATTTTGTTGCATCCAAGTCTTCTTTCTTTTGCACAATATGTCATTAAAGACAACCTTGGGTCATTTTCCCTCTTCTATTTGCTCAAATTTTTTTAAATACCTTATGACTTGCACCATAACAATTGCTTCAATAGGATTAGCCCCTAGCCCCTGTTTCACTTAACAAGATAGCATAAGGCGCTGCATTTTTTATTTTGAATTTCTTTGTAATTAAACACTTCTGAATTTTCTCAATTTGTTTCCACTGCATGTCGGATGTGTTGTTGGCCCACAGTTCACAACCGTAGAGAATCACTAGAAGCCCGAAGTCCCATAACTCTGCATCTCTACACCTATTTTGAAAACCATAAAATGCATTCCAACCCCCCAAAGTTATTTTCTTTCTATAATCATCCCAACTTAGATTTCTATTGAAGTCAATTCTGAGGTATTTGTAATCTGCAACTTCTTCCATAATGTTGCCTTCAAAGTATAATTTATGTTGGTTATGTTACTTTCATTTTGCTAATATTGACTTGCATCTCCACCCTTCTACAAAAATGCTCGAGGGATAGTAAGTGCTCTTGCAAACCAATAGCAAATTTAGCAATCAGAATAAGATAAAATTGAATGATGTGAATAGTTCCTCCCCATATTAAAGTTGAAATTATATATTAATGTTATTATATATATGAACACTATTATAATATAATGTTAACGTGGTATTACTAACTTTAATTATTATAATCCTCGAATCCGAGTAGCATTCTAGAGGCAACATCATGTCAACACTAATGGATGTCATGAAACCTCATTACAAGTGGCACCCATGCGCCTTCAATGCCCTCAAATCAACAACTAAGACAACATTCTCGACATGTTTGGACTCCTCACTCTGCATCTGCCTGGTGATTTCCCAGTACCTCGCTCTCATGCCCCATTCAATTTGTCTGCCTCTCCCTCAGTGCTAGTGAATTCTTTAGATATACAACCCTCCCTTGTCTCGTTCCATGCCCTACACATTCTTGGAGCGGCTTTGTCACTCTCTCGTCCCCCCTAACATTGTTCTCAATTACCTTGGATCCCCTCTCTTCACCCTCCAGCCTGCAGCAATGGTCCGCAAGCGAGGAAGAGTTAGGTGTGGTGGTGATGGTCGGGATCGACGGCTTCCACCTCGCAATTCAAGTATTGATGAAAACGCTGAGCTCTTTGACCCTGACATTCCTGCACATATTCGTCACATAGTAGCCTCATTGGAAGTCGATGAGAAGAGGTGCATAGGTGACGGGCACTTGGACATTAGAAACATGTTGACTCAACATTTGTGGAAATAGGAGCAAGCCAAAGAGGGGGTAAAGAAGATGGTGGTGGAGGCCAATGCCCAAGTGAGTAACATTCATTAATCTTTGTATCATATATCTAGATGCTTTGCCAATTCCTTCTCTCATGTCCCTCTTTCACCTTCTTCCTCCAGCTCTCAAGATGGTTTTGGCTCTCACTTTGTCTCTCCATCATCTCATTCCCCTTCTCTCATGGTAGAGGATATGCAACTCCAAATCCAAGCAGGCCAGGAAGGAAAAAAGGAACAGGCTCAGCAAGAATCAAGCTTGTATGCTTGCCTCATTGTGGAGGAGAAGCCAAAAGATGCAACTGCTCAGACGACAATCATTAAGGAACAGGAGGTCTCCTCAAACTCCAAAGGCAAGCATGTAGTCTGACCAGGTAATTCTTGTATTTCCTACTCTTCTTCTTCTTGGTTCTAGGACCATCACTCATGCAAATAATCACATGCATTTTTATAACTTTGTCATCAATTTTTTGTGTTATTTTATCTTGTATTGTGTATGGACCAAGTATTTTCAGACATATGCTTTCATTCAATGATCATCTAGTTCCTCCTTGGTGAGCAGATGGTCCCAAATTTGTTATTATTGGCATTACTATGGCCCTACGTCATTCAACAATTTCATGTTTGTGACGTATGTAAATCATTTTTGCTAATAAAAAGTCCCCTACTTGCTTACCAAAAAAAAAACTTTAATTATTATAATATGTTGTGATTAAAACTTAACATCTATATAAGACAATTCGCCCGTGATACAACATATGTATCTTTGAGTGTACATCACCATCCACCAATGCTCCACGTGAGACTTACATGGTCCTCTATGTTATGTTTGTATTTATGAACTAATTTATTTTTTCTCTTCTAATGTTCAATAAATTGCCTTATTGTATATCCTTGCGTACATGATTATGATTTATAATCATGGAAGTATAGTTTTTAATTTTTCAATATATAATAACTGTGTGGTTATGTGGATCGCCACATTATACGTATAAAGCTCCTTAGACTTGGTGCGTGACTTCTAGAATTCCTTGGTCGATGGCATCAGTTATTAACTTTTGCTACAATTTAATAAGTATGTTATTCTCAATTCATCTTAGCCTTGGCATCACCATGAAATAGTTAGGTGAGTGAGTTGCTAACAATATATTTTAACTTAGGTTATTACTAGTGTATGACTTTTTAAAACCCTTTAGAACTATGTGTCAACAAAATTGGTTATGAACCTTTCTTAAATTTTAGCAAATTTGGGTCTAATGTAAAAGAATTTCCAATCCTTTGAGTGTTTACATTCTAAACCAAAATTAGAGTTGGAATTGTTATACTTTGGCATATATGTGTTATAAATAAACTTAACATACTTGAACTACATCTAAAATATATCATTGAAGCGCCTATATCCCAATTTTTATATACAACCACTAAATAACTCAACAAGATAATGGAAAACTCAAAAAAGGAAATACAACACTAGTTTGATTAAAGTTGGGTTAATTTTGGTCTACATCCCTCATAGTGAAGCTCCAAGACAAGAGAAATAGATTCAAACATCAAAATTCATCCATAAAATCTAAACTCATCCTCCAAAAGGGAATGTGAAATCCTCGAGTAGCTACTACACCCAATCCAAGTGATGATGATGAAAATGGATCACCTCACTTGTATTTATAAAATCACTAATGAGTTTGATTTGCCTAATTTGTCCTAATTGAGCCCCAAATAATAAAATAATGTGCAATAATAACATCCCTTGGTGACAAGCCCACCAAGATAGCTCATTAACATCATAATAAGCCTCTGAAGAGGGTAGAATTATCAATAAAGTGAGTCGTTGGGCCTTTGAGGAGGCCTAATGAAGTCTAGAGTGTGCCAAGATGTGAGAATGGAACTCAAACATAATGGACAAGGGGTTGGCCCCTTGTTTTCCAAGAAAATTCTTATGCTACACCCAACTGGGTGTGGGGGCACAAGGACATCCTCATGGGTCTCCAAGTGGATCGAAAATGTCTATAAACCATTTGTAAGGGCTAGGATGATGACATAAGCCCTCATCTAGACCCAAAATTATCTGGCAAGTGTATGCTGCAAGTGTAGATCCAGTTGGGAATTGTGAACCTAGTGCATCATCCTCATCTAAAAGGGTGGAAAACAAGTAATAAATGAGTGGTGTTCAGGATCCATGAAGTACTCTCTACTATGGTGGAGGCCCATGGCTCTCAACGCTCACGCTACAAGTGTTAATGTGGCCCTTTGGAGGGCTTGGGCCCTATATAGGGAGATTAAGCCCCAAATGGAGACCCACTTGCAATACTGCATAAGATCCAATGCATCCCCTTGCCCTCCAATACAACAAATCATTAGAATAATCAAGTAAAATAACTTAGAATGGAATCAATGGGGCACTTCATGGTGGCATGCCCTTCCATAGTGGGCTTCAACATGTACAAGTGTCTCCAAACTCAATAGGGGGGTTAATCAAAGACCCTATTAGGTGGTTTCAACCTTTAAAGGGGGTGACATGTCCATGGTACGTCCCTCAAGTGGTAGGTGGCAAATGATATGGTAATGGAACGGAGTGGGGATCAGGGAAATCATCCAAACCACATGTCATGGTACAAGGGTAGTTATAATAAGGGAGGCCCACGCTTGGTATATGAGTGTAGGAGGGAGAAAATCGTGGTACAATATGAGTTACCCCAACCTTTGTTTTTCCACCCTTATTCATATGTTTTTTTACTTTGATTGATTTTTCTTCATAATTTCTCAGGGCTCCAGGGGATGTGAGCATGTTGTGTAATATATAGCAATGGATACCCCCTTAAGGTTGGGCAGATCATTGCCCACCATAGGATGGGACAATCATGGGTTCCTTAATTATGGAGGGGGGTTCATTTAGGGCCCATAGGAACCAGGGTGATGGTAATGGATAAGGGGTAGAGCTCATGTTTGGCTTTTTCCCATGTGCTAAATTTGTATGTCCCGATCATGTTTTGCATTTAGTGGTACATTTCCTGTTGAGAGTGGCCAAATTATGTTTTTTCTTTTCTTTTTAACTATGTCAACCTTCGGGCATCATTCCAGACCCAACCCAAGGTGTGGACAAGGGGAGGGGGAGGCTAAACCTATGTGGACCCAGTGAACACATGTGTACCCGAATGGGAAAAGAGATGAATGGGGTCAAAATGAGTGGAAGGCAGTGATGTACCTGGTGTCGGGAAATGGGACCATGCAAACAAAATTGGTATTTCCCATGTAGTGCCAACCCTAAAGCTAATGGATAGTAAAGGAGATCCCACAGGAACAGGATACAAGGTTAACCATGAAATCAAACAGTGGAGACAAGAGTACAAACCTAACCCACTCTTTTTTTCGAATCCCCCTACCGATCCATGCCCAAAAGTGCCCATGACAAGTAAGGAAAATTACTCAACTATACCAATGAAAAGTTGTACCTTCAGGGTCGAGAGGACTACCTTCAAACATACAATCATAACACGTGGGCGAGGGACCACATGGATAGCTCAGGTGGAGGAGATAATGGCACATTGAGCTATCTGGTGATTGTCGGTTGTTGAATGAGGACCATCTACGAGAAATTTTATATCCTATATACACTACCCACAGGTGGTGAGTAACATCTGGCTCCAACTGGAACGGAAACGAGAGCGTTATCTTCTCTGCAAACAATAGCGTTGGACTTAAGGTAGGCCTTCTTCACAATTTGGTCTATTGCAATTAGGAACTTGCACCTTAGCGTGATACGATTGTTGCTAGACCCGATCTGGGCTAGTAGGGATCGCCTCTGTCCGCAGAAGGGATTTACCTCTACAACAAATTGGCGACTCCGCTAGGGAGACGTTGATTTGGAGTATTGTCTTATCTTTTCGGTTGATTATTGACTTTGCTTGCTTGATCAGCTCTTTTGGCTGGCTCTTTTCATGTGTTTGGCTTTTGTTTAGCTTTACTATCACTAGTCTGTTTCTTGAATTGCTCTTTTTTTATTTTTGCTTAGTAAACTCGACTGGCGCGCTTATTAGCCTGACAGTCGTGCCAATTGACGCATGTTGCCAGTGTATTACCCGTGCCAATCCTGTTTTGGTGCTAGATTCAGCCTGACAGTTGTGCCAATTCTGTAAGGTGCTAGGGTTTGCTCTGTTTTGAGCTTTATGAGCTTGATCTGTGATTTTGGTTTTATTTTTACAACTGCCTGAGTGTTATGGAGCCTTGTTTTACTGACTGTGACCTTCATCCTTTGGTTGTTTGCCCTTTTCTATCAATTTTACATTCTAGCCCTAGGGCATCTAGGTGCTATAGTGTGTCGAGCCTCCCGTGGGAGTTTTTGGTTTCTATCTATTCAGTCAACTGTGTGATTGCTTCTCTGCATTCGTTTGGTGGTTGTCTATTGTTTTCTTGTGTTGTTTGAGTGATTGGTTTCTTCCTCATTCGAATTTTGCCTTGTCTCGTTTTGGGCCTGGATTACATGGTTCATTTGAGTCCTTGGGATTCTCTTGGTTTTCAGGGATTGTTTTGTCAATTTGAGGTCTGATTGTGTGTTTGCATTGAGTGAAACTTGCTTGTTTTTACTCCTTTGCTATCGCTTCTCAAATTGCTCGTTTCATTAGTTTTCATTTGTTTAGTGCGCTTTGCTCTCAAACACTGAAAATACAAAAAATCTCTTTTGCTCTTGATTAGTTAATGCAAATTGAATCTTTTCTATGTTATTAGTGATTTATAACTCTGAAAGAAAAGGCTTTTTAGTTTTCGTTAGCTTGCATTAGAGACATTAGTGATTATTTTATGGTCATTTTGTTATTGTATGAAAAGCTCTTAACTCTCTTGTAATTAGCTTTCATCGAATGAAATGATACATTGTGGCATGTAGTGTGCATTTAGGAGATTTTGAGACATAACACTTGTTAGGGCTTGAAAATTGAAACATAATTGACGATTAACGTTAAAATTTATTCAATTTACACTAAGGCAGCATTGAAACATTAACGAAATATTTAGAGGTCTAGGCTAGAGACGTGTTCCGGCATCGTTAAACCTAGTAGCTGTCGTTTTCCTCTTGGCTTTAGACAGCACTAGTATGGACTTGTGCTTCCCATACCGTCGCGTATATGAAGGGAGACCCCACTAGGTTACTATCCTTTATCCATAGGAAGCCGAATTTGCCGCCTTATACCCGTGATACAACGGACACAGCATTCGGGGAGATTGCTCGCACGTATGTTAAGTCCTTGGTTGATTTCTCTTTCATTTTGAAACCAAGGTGTATATTGCAGTTCACGGTTATTTGGTACACCCTTTGCCTAGAATTCCTGAGCAATCATTTTGATCTTATCTTACTCCTTAAATTTGAAAATATCACCAAGCGCTTGTCCTTTCACGCTTGCTTCAAAACTGAAAGAGATAGAGTCATCTTTCATTCGTTTCTCGACTCTTAAAACATGAAACGGTGAAGTTTCTAAGTTTCAATGTGGTAAAATAAATCACCTGCGATCACACGCCTTGTTAGAATTTGCTTGTTGGCCGTTTGATTGTATGCCTTGATTTTTCAGCCCATGTGTTTGTTTGATCTTTTTCTCTTGTCGTTATTGTCACAGTGGTGGAACCCTCAGTTTCGTCTACTGGTAGTCCATATACAGACGATTCAGCAAAGGTCTCACAATCCTTTGCTGAACCTCAACAGCCTATCGTTTATGAGTTTCCCGACGGGGGATCGGTTCTATTTGAGCTTCCCTTTGGAGGACCAGTTGAGTTAAATTGGCCCCTATTCCACGCTTGGTCTGGATTTGGAGTAGGGGAACATTTCCATCCTCTTACATCGGGTTCACCTTTTCTAACTACTGTTATTCCTCCTAGTCCTCGCTGTCTATTACGAGATCTAGCGGCAGGTTTGGATATGGGTGCATCCAGACATTCTCCTAGTGAGGAAATCCCCGCGTCTGGTGAAGATTACCAGTTGTTCCCAGAAGACAACCCTGAGTTATCTGTCATGTCTTCGCCCCCCTCACTTCCAGCGGGATACAGATCTTTGAGTCAGATTATGACCGTCGTTGCCTCTATGGGGATATCAACTCCTTCTACGAGGCCGGTTATTCCTTCATTGGGGATGTCTCCAAGGACACCCATCACGTCATCCCCTCAGGTTACTTCAGTACCTGTCAGACCCACTGTTTGTGTGGCCACATCTACACCCGTTGTTACCACTCAGTCCATAAGGACCACGTCGCTTCTCGAAGACATCTATATAGCATTTGCTATGCTGGAGAACATTTCTCCTGAGGAGTATCGATTGTCCCTAAAACAATCGAACCCCGAATTCGGTCAATCCTCCCAAGATCCCAACCGTCCGTATTTTTCACATTATGCATAGGATGGTACCCTCGTTTACATTTTTCCATATCAATACGATGAGCAGGGAAACCCTTTACGTTTACCCGCTCCTGAGACTTATCTCCATGGTCAAGGTTTTCCGTCTAACCAAGTTGGGAAACCCTACAAACCGCAAGGGCAACCCTTCCAGGGCCAACCTTCGGGACAGCCTGGTTATCTTTATGACCCACAAGGTTAGCCCTTACAAGGCCAACCTTTGGGCCCGTAGGGGTTGTTATACAGTCCACAAGAACAGTCCTACAACCCTTCAAGTCAACCTATCCAGCCTCACCATGTGGTCCAACTAGGGTAACCTCAAGGACCCACAGGTCAACCGGGGTACCAACGGGGGCCGTTGTACGGTCCTGGGGGGCAATTCCAACCTTCTCAACCTATGGTGCAACCCCAGTATCCTATTGGTCCAAATGTTGCATAGCCAGGGCCCTCTTATGGTCCTGTTTCAGGTCAAACCGGTTATCAGGCACAACCTGGCCCCATTCCATCACCAGGCTAACCGACCCATCCAGCTCAGCCTAGTGTCCCACATCAGCCAGGTTAACCTGTACAAACTGTGCAACCTATTTACTCGGGTCAACCTGCTCAACCAGGGCAGCCCGTTTAGCCAGGTCAACCTGTCCAACTAGGCCAGCCTGCACATCCTGTCAACCCTGCTCAACAACCGATTTACTCGATGCCGCAACCGAATCAACTGGTGTGCCCTAATTATCAAGCTCAGCAGGGTCCCACCTATCAGCAGCCGCTCAACCCCAAGGCGGTTACTATCCTCAAGGTCAATCTCGACCGACTTATAACTCGCCCCAAGGTTCCCATTATTATCCTCAACAACCCGACTACACCTATACTCAGTAGCCAAATCCACAGACTGCTCAAACGGGGCCGACATATAATCAGGGTCCATACCCCGGTTATCAACCCCCGTACACTAGTCACCAGCAATTGTATCAACCTGGTTATACGGCCTATACCCCCTATAGTCAGAATCCTTCGGGACAAAACCCATGGGGGCAAGGATTTTCTCAACCAGTGTGGAGTACAGGTATAGGTCCTTATCGAGGGCCTAGTATGCCTTTCAATCCGCAGTTGCCGTTCTTGGCTACCTTGGAGTTACCAGACGTTTCTAAATTAACCAATGATCCGATTCTTCACAATCCTTATTGGCCTCCGGTTCTGACCAAGGTACCCGACGACTGTCCTAAGTTTGAAGGTAAAGCTGGAGAGGACCCCCAAGCTCATGTAATGACCTACCATTTGTGGTGTTCGTCTAATTCTTAGGTGGATGATTCAATTTGTCTACGTCTCTTCCAGCGCACTCTCACCGGTGCTACCGCTAAGTGGTATAAAGAGTTACATCGTGGCATATTTCAAGACTTCAATACGTTAGCTATGGCTTTTCTAACTCACTTCCAGTTACCGGTTCGCTACGAAGCCAGGACGCATCTCCAAACTTCTTTGAAGCGGGATAAAGCCACCCACATATCCGATCACATTCATGAGTGGCGACGTCGTCGTAGATTGATCAAGTTTGATATACCTGATCAGCTACTAACTCATTGGTTCAACACCTCCTTCGTTAGCAAAATCGCTCAAGATATTGCTATGGGGGCATGTGTGACTGAAGAACAAGCCATCGCGCGTGCCCAATACTTAGATCTGGTGTACTCTCAATCTGGCACGCTTTATGACATTTTGACTGATGCTCCGTGGCCGGGAACCTTTAAAGCACCACCTACCCCAACGGTGGATGGTGTTATTGGTTCTGTTTCTCAAAATTCTCGGAAATCCTCGAATGGGAAGCAGAAGTCCAATTCTTCCAATAATTTTTCTCTTCCCGCCCCTCCAGATTCTGGCAAAACTGCAGAGGTCAACGTTGTTCAGGCTAATCCTATAGAAAAGGCCTGCAAAGGAAAGAAGAAGGGCAAAGGAAAATCCAAACCCGACGCCCCTAAACCAGAGTCTTCTAAACCTCGTACTGATGACGATTCCCAACGTAAACCGAAGTACCCCTGTCTTATTTGTGAAGGAGACCATTATACCAAAGATTGTCCTCGACGATCTGAAATTAGTCAACTTCTCAAAGGCTCCAAAGGGACTCCGGTAGTTCTCAAAGAACCGTTCCCGTTTCAACAGGCCCAAATGGTTGAACAACCTTCACCATCTGCACCATTTGGGTCCCAGGTCTTTATGATGAATGGTGTTGCACCTATCTCAATTGCTACGCGTTCGAAGGATTATACTAGATCATGCCAGGCAGCTGGAACGGAAGTCGTGGATGGCCCACCTCCCCCTCCTGTCTCTGGTCCTTTGGAAATTGAGAAGCCTAGTGCTGAACCTGTTGTAAGGCCACCTTCTAAAGGTGTTCTGCGAAGATCTTCCTACAACCCAAATGCCCGTGCTGCTCAGCACTACAGTATTGTTGAGGATTTGGCCCAGGCGCCTTCTGCCATGTCTACATTAGAAGTCCTTCAAAGTTGCCCATCACAATGGAAAGCTCTGTTGTCTGCAATCGGTGGAATCGATCCCACTGATTCTAATCTTCTCACCTTCGACCTAGAAAATTTTACGCCCCGATTTCCGCATCAAATTGCTCTTGTGATACAAGTCGGGATCAACGGCCTCAACATCCATAGAGCCATTGTGGATGAAGGTGCTTCTATCTGTGTCATGTCATCCGCCTGCTGGAACGCCATTGGCTCTCCGGCTCTTTCATCGTCTCCCAATGCCTTAGAGGCATTCGATGGTCGGGAATCAAAACCCCTGGGTGTTCTCGAGAGTTTGTCGATTACGTTACAAGGGAAGACAGTCAACGTAGAAGTAGAAGTGGTTGACGCCAAGCTTAACTACAATCTTGTTCTCGGCCGCAGTTGGACTCACGCCATGTTATGTGTGCCGTCCACCCTCTTCCGGCTTCTCAAGTTCCCTCATGAGGGAAAAATCGTTACTATGGATCAGTTGTCTTTCTTCACCTCATCCTCTGAGAACAACGTTTCTTACGTGGATCAGATCCCCTATCCCCCTGACAGTGTAGGACCCGATCTCTTCAAGGACCCCATCCTCATGGGTATTTTTCCCGCACCACCACCGCACACCGTTCAAGTTAATATGATCTCTAGGTCTGACGACCCATGGATCATCCCTTCACCTAAACAGGTGACCGATTTTGGAGAATCGATGCCCTTAACTCCAGTAGAGATTAATTACTGTGAAATTGTCGCCACATCCAATCCTCCTCCTCCTCAACATGATCCTTCGAGCATGGCTTTAGATATCTATTCTCAATCCCCCTGGCTTGGCGAGGCCGACTCCCCTGATCCTCTAAAAGAGATATTCCCTTTTGACGAAGCCATTGTTGAAACAATGTCTCTTGAGGAGCTGCCTTGGAGTGATGGACATCATCGTTCCTCCTTCATGCCCAGCCTGGGGGCAATGTCTTATTGTCTAGAGCGTTTTGCATCTCAGGTTCCTACTCCACCTCTCCAGATGCCCATATTGACGCATGAGGTCCTTTCGGAGGGAAACCTGACCAACATTACTCAAACCATTCCGATCGACATCTCCATTAAACCGGGGATAGTCAAGAACATACATGTGGGAGTGACTTGTTCTCCTGACGAGATACAAGTTTATACCGATATTTTCTGTGAATTCAGAGACGTATTCGCTTGGTTCTATGAGGAAATGCCTGGGATTGATCCCAGCATAGTAGTGCATGAGATTCCTACCTATCCCGGTGCGAAACCCGTGCACCAGCGCCTATGCCCAATGCATCCTCGCAAAGTCGTTGCCATTAAAGAAGAAGTTGAAAAACTTCTAAACGCGGGCTTCATTTATCCGATTCCCCTCACAGAATGGGTCTCAAATATTGTCCCTGTAGATAAGAAGCAAGGTTCTATAAGAGTCTGCGTTGATTACCGTGATATTAATCGGGCCTGTCCTAAGGACAATTACCCCACTCCCTTCATAGATAAGATCATTGATGAATGTGCTGGGAGTGAGATTTATTCCATGATGGACGGCTTTTCTGGGTACAATCAGATAAATATTTTACCTGCCGATCAACACAAGACTGCATTCATCTGTCCGTGGGGTACCTTTGCTTATAAAAAGCTCCCGTTCGGCTTAAAGAATGCTGGAGCTACTTTCCAGTGTGCTATGTCTTACGCATTCCACGACATACGCCATATCATCCAGCCTTATCTGGACGATCTCCCAGCTCATTCAGCTCGGCGAGAGGACCATCCCGAACACCTCCGCTAGATTTTCCTTCGTTGTAGACGCTATAATATCTAGCTTAACCCTCATAAATGTGTCTTTTGCATGGATTCTGGCCGTCTTTTGGGGTTCATAGTCTCCAAGGATGGGATTCGCCTTGACCCCCTAAAGGTCGAGGCTATTGTCAATCTCCCATCACCCTCTTCGTTACACCAATTGAAAAGTGTGCAGGGAAAAGCTAATTTCCTACGATGCTTCATCCCAAACTACGCGGAAGTCGCCAAAGGATTCACGCGTCTTTTAAAGCAAAACGTTCCCTTTCATTGGGACGAGATTGCTAAGTGATCCTTCGAGAAGCTCAAGACGTTACTTGTTAATTCTCCATTGCTTCGTCCTCCAAACTATCACCGTGACTTCACTCTATACTTGGCTGCTGCGTTTAGCACCATATCTATGGTTTTGGTGTAGGATGACGATGATGGAAGTGAACACGTTGTTTATTATATATCACGGAATCTTCTCGACACAGAAACACGTTACGCTCACGTCGAGAAACTGGCATTAGCCGCAGTGCAAGCTGTGTAGCATTTCCACCACTACATCCTATTGCGTACAGTAACCATAGTTTCGGATTTCAACCCCATGATGTACATTATATCTCGAAAATTACTGGGGGGAAAATAATCCAAATGGATCGTCATCCTTCAGGAGTTCGATTTAGAGTTTACCACTGCTAAGTCAACCAAATCACTGGTTTTTGTGGATCTAATTTGCTCCCTCCCGACAGACTCCACCCCACCTCACTCCGAGGATCATATCCCAGACAAAACACTCTTCCTTATCAGTACTTGAGACCCATGGTATGGTGACATTAATGTGTATCTTCAAACGTCAACGTTCCAGTCTGAGTTGACCAAAGTTGCCCGATGTCAGATTCAGCATCAGTCTCAACCCTACCGCATTGTAGGAGATGCCTTATACCGGGTTGGAGTAGATTCGGTGCTCCACCAGTGCTTGACCTTGGAAGAGGCTGAAAGAGTCTTGAATGACTGTCACAGTGGCGCTTGTGGCGGTCACATGTTCGGATATGCCACCTCCCAGAAGATTCTGTGTGCAGGTTACTTCTAGCCGTCGATATTCAAAGATTGTATTGTTGCAGTCCGAAAATGTCATTCGTGCCAGGTTTTTCAGCGCAAGATGCGCACGCCACCTCTCTCTCTGCATCCTGTCATTACCGTAGGCCCTTTCGTGAAATGGAGCATAGATTTCATGACGTGTAACCCTCATTCGGCCGGGGGGCATGCATATATAATCGTCGCTGTCGACTACTTTACTAAATGGGCCGAAGCGATGCCTACACTAGTCGCCGACGGTAAGACAGCTGCCCAGTTTATTTTCAACCACATTATTGCACGTTTCAGGGTCCCTCAGGCCATTTTTACCGATCATGGCACTCATTTTCGAGATTACATGATGGTCGATCTGACATCAAGATTGGGCTTGCGACATGATAGCTCAACGCCATATTACCCCCAGGAAAATGGCCAGGTTGAGGCTGTGAACAAATTTTTGGTCACAATGCTTCAACGGAAAATTGGTATTCATAAGTCCAATTGGCATCTCCAATTGTTCTTAGCTCTGTGGGCTTACTGGACGTCAGCAAAGAGTGCGACCGGATTCACACCGTTCCAATTGGTGTATGGTCTGGAAGCAACTCTTCCAGTTGAATGTGAAATTCCTTCTTTAAAGGTGGTTGTGGAACTTTTTCCCGACACTTATCCTGAAGAAGAACGTCTCTTGTATTTGGAACGGCTGGATGAAACCCGTCGCTTGGCTGCCTTAGTCATTGAAGCACAGAAGAAGCGGGTCAAAGCTCACTTTGATCAATCAGTTTCTCCACGTTCCTTTGTCGAAGGGGACCTCGTCCTCCTATACGACCAAGCGTACGACAAACTTGGAGCAGGCAAGTTCCAACCCATGTGGCATGGGCCCTACATAGTAAAACGAGTATTGAAAAATGGGGCTTATGAGCTTATTGATTACGAAGGAGTTCCGTTGACGCAGCCTAGGAACAGGCTGTACCTTAAAAAATACTACGCTTGAGTTCTTTTTGGTGTGGTGTGTGTACATAGGTGTGTATATTCATTTGTGTGCATGTGTGGTGTGGTGTGTGATGTAAGCATCTTTCTGCTGATCGGGTCTTCCTGATTGTGCAGATGTCTATTACTCCGTTTTTTGGTTTCGCGGATGGTGCCTCCCGTAGTACCAGGAATCTGTCCTCGGCAGCCTGGGTAATCTACGATCCTGCTGGTGAGTTGGTCAATCTGCAAGGTGTGTGTCTGGGGCCTGCTACAAATAATATCGCGGAATATAGTGCCGTGTTGGAATTATTAACCGAGGTTGTGGACCTTGGTATTCATGAATTACTTGTATATCTGGACTCACAACTTGTAGTATTACAGCTTAATGGTCATTATTCAGTTAGAAACCCATCCATTTTACGTATGTATCTAGGTATTCGTTTACTGGAAAGAAATTTTGATTATATCGCATATCAACACATACCCAGACATATGAATACATTAACAGATGCAGTAGCTAATATGGTTCTAGATAGACATTTGCGCAACTTGTAAAAACATCATCGCATGTAGAAAGATCCATCCAGAAATAGGTATATATATGTGTGTGTGTGTGTGTGTCGAAATGTTTGCATAGTGTGCATCACATAAAATAAAAAAATATACATGTTCGTCCTAATACAGACGGAGACGACATGTCTCTCAAAAATATATGCATGAAAAATCCCTAGATGTCTAATCAGCATGGTGCTCGAGGTAACATGTCACCGCACGCACCAAGCGTCTCAGGAGTCGGTGGAGGCAACTAGGAACCCCCACTGTGTGTCTCTGATATGCCATCGGAACATCTGCTAGCCGGGCATAGTCTGGAATCCGCCGGGCAATGCCCTTAAGGTTTTGGATCAACTCTCCTCCTTCGGCACCTTCTGCCTGAGGGTCATATGCGAGAGGAGTTCTCTGTGCAATAGGCGACATGTCGGCGGGTATCTCTAGGCCAACATCTGCATGCACATAGAAATGTTGTTAGAATAGGCATGTATCACAAAAAAAATATAAATACATAAAAAATAAAAAATAAAATTCTTACCCAGCTCCTCGTCCCAGTCCTCCCCCTTCGGGAGTGGAAGGTCTGGGTCTCCAGTGAAATCGGTCCCAGCATAGGGCCAATCCTCAACTACGATCAGTTGATGCCGTAACCATGCAAAGAACTCGGGCCTCCAGGACATCTACTGGCCCCCTCCTGACCTGGGCATAAGTGCTGCCCAGCGAGCCATCCTCGGCTCCCTCGGTGTCAGCTCGGCAACTATTGCCCCTTGGCCCTGAAAAATGGGTAGTCGTTCCAAGATGAACAACACCATAACGGAACCGTATCCAAACTGCTTCAGTTTGGATTTCTTACACTTTGTTAGCTACCTTTTGATGTTGGTTTTCACTGCAGTGGCCCAATCGAACAATGTAGGATTCATGCACTCGGAGGTTAGTAGGAGTTATGCCTTGGTTGCCTTATGCGGTGCCTGTGATCCTGCAGCCCGCGTAATGGTGTGAAGCACTACTCTGAGTGCTAGGTTGCGGACGGTGTGGATGTCCACTTTCCCACTTCCCGACCCTGTCTGTGCCCCTGGGCACACTCTCGCCATTACCTGTTCCATATTCTCTCCAGTAGGTCTACTGCCTGTCATAATGGGTACTGGGCCTCTGCGCGACAGTCCGGTTATGAAATAGACATCGGAGACCTCAAGTTTTAGCACTTGGTCCCGAAGTTTGAACACTTCCTCGTTTTCATCCCATATGCTAACCAAGTACTGTAATAGCTCAGGTTGAGCTCGTAAACATGGCGTGAGGAAGAATTTCTTGAGACCACAGTTCCGGAGTGCATTCATGCAAGCTTCGTTTTGCATGGCCATTTCGTCTTCTTCTCCATGTTCCCTCTCTTTCCATTCAATAACCATTATGCCTGGACATCTGCATCAACATGATTAGAAATGCCTTGTTAGATCTCTGTTGCATTCAAAAATCCATAAGGATGGCTCACATTTTGAAAATTTGAAGCGAAAAATCACGTTGCGCCATTGGCACGACCCCTTTGTGAGAAAAAGTCCATTGGCGCGGGTCCGTGCCCGATACCCACGCCAATGGGCTGAGCCCTAAAGTTCCAAAGGGTTCCCCCCAGAGGTCAAATGCACAATGGAAATTCATAAAAAATGGATCAAAACAGAGCTTAAGGGAGCACTTCTTACCTGGAACTAATGAGAATCTGAATGGTGTCCTGGATCCGTCGCAATCATCGCCGCAAGATCGCACACAAAAAGACCACTGTTGCTCTCCAAATGAGGTAAAAAGTAAGAATTAAATGTGTTTTTACTATTTGTGGCACATTTATAACTTTTGAAGTAAAAATTAGGTTTTAAAAGTCATTTTCTCAATATTTTAACATATTTTGTCGAAAAATGGATTTTACACTCGCTTTGCTGTGCAGCAACAGGGTTTTTCCGCAGCTTTGACGGCGATACGAGTTGTATTTTATACTTTTTTTCGGACTCGGTAAAAACACGAAAAAGTCATTTTGGAGTCATCTTTCAGCTCTTTTCTGACTTTCTCAACATGAAAAGACTACAGAGTCGCTTGTCGTTTTGATCTCATTAAAGTGGTTACGAAATGACACCTACCTAGTATACGTTTACCCCTTTTTTCGGGTTGGGATAGATTATTTACGAAAAAGGAATACCCTAGCCTATCGCGACTAGGAGGTTTTCTCAGACATAGTTTTCTACCTTTTCGGATCTGAGGTACTATTTATGAAAAGGGACGGTTGGAGTTTACTTTTCTGTTGTCTTTTCAAACTCTTTAAATATGAAAAGACGCCGAGTTCTTCCTCCGTCAGACTCGTTAAACCCTGATGACGTCGGATTCAGTCATAATGACGATATTCGAGTTTCTCCTTCCTAGGGCTCGTTAAAAGTACTAGGATGGATTCGTCCAAAGGGCAGACTTATATTACAAGCATATGTTATCCCCTTCAAGCTTGTTTTCAAAAATAATTAGGGTACTCGCCAGAAATGGTGGGGAAAATGGAACCAGTATCATCGTCGTGTCGGCAGTATGTCGCTCTTGAACATGGCACTTGTCTGCATTCGTGTCGGGTTGGGAACATCTCATCTCGTTTTCTGCTTGCCTCCGTGGGTTTGGGTAATCCCTTTTGACCTCTCATCTGCTCTTTGCCTCGTCATCATGACCTATGATCTTTTGATGTCAAATACTACCAAATTCACTGTCGTGCTGCCGATATGTTCAAGAGAAGTTGACCTCTGCAAAGTTTCAACCCTCCTCTGATTCTCATCTGATCCTGATTCACAACATTATGTTCCTCTGTCTCGCGTCGATGATGTGGGAAACACTATGGCCCACCTTCGATCAAGGTCACTTCCTGTCGACTTCAGCTCATTATCCAGGAAGCTGATCTAGAGACTCCCTCCTGGTACCTTGGAGCCTGCATGCCTCAATTGCAGGTTCTTCGCATTCGACGTAAGGTTTTCATTATTGACCTTCGATCGGATGATTCTATGGGTGTTCGATGCTAGCTCACTGTTCACATTCCGTGGATTGTACCTATATTACCTTGAGGGCCATTGTCATTATTGGTGGTTCCTCTCGCGTCTGTTAACAAATCTCATCATTAGCTGGTAATCAAACAATATTCTTGCATGTTCAACTTCAGTTCACATATTCACATGCTTGAACTTGTACTTTGTTCGAGTCGAGATGGAGCGCAAGACCCTGGATTTTGTCTGTTAGAATCCAGGCTACGATTTTATGGATTATCATGATTGGTTACATGACTCACTGATTGGATGGCTGCGACCATACCTGAGTCTATTTATTGATCCTTACTGGATGGCTACGTCCATGCCTTGGATCTGGATTATTGTATACTTTGTTATGGATGGCTGCGCCCATACCACATATATCATTGTTGTAGAGGTAAATCCCCTATACGGACAGAGGCAATCCCTACTAGCCCAGATCGGGTCTAGCAATAATTGTATCACGCTAAGGTGCAAGTTCCTAATTGCAATAAGCCAAATTGTGAAGAAGGCCTACCTTGAGTCCAACGCTGTTGTTCGTAGAGAAGATAGCGCTCCCATTTCCTTGCTCTAGCAGATCACAATCCTCACGCTTGTCGCGATCGAACACCTACACACACAAGAAACACGACAAACACACAAGCGTAAAACCCAATATATGAAATTATGTATGAGTCAGAGAAGACACAACTCATGATCATAATGAACAATACGAGTGGAACCATAACCAAAGTCGCTTATCATTAATTAATACAAAGGAAAATACAACCTAGCTCTGATGCTGAATCTTCCTTCGGCAAGTCGACAATGGAATACGTCTCAGTAAAGCTCATCGGGCATGGGACAAGCCTCTCTCTCCGGTCGTCAATCTCCTTGCTACTGATTTGGCTCTATGAGGACTATCAAGGCTCTTGCAGCATTCTTTAGGCTATGAAGGCTCTTGGAGACTAGCTTGCAAAGGAAAATGGCAAGCTTATATAGATGGTGGAAGGGGAGTTGGGATCCCTACAATCATGGGATTGGCCCTATCCTCGAGGAAGCTTCCATGAGAGGTGGAAAACCACTTCCTCTACATGGAGATCCGAAGCCAAACCTCCCAACTCAATTTAGAGACCAGTTCAGGAATTGGTTGGAGTCAATCTTCCGCCATGTATTTTTAAAAAACACTCCTTATTAAGCCTGGTGCGGGTGTAACTCTGGGATAGAGCGCCAGTTGGTGCGCCCTCTTTGGAGGATTTCCCCCATTGGCGCGAGGGCTGAACTGGCTAGTCGCGCCAAGGCAAAAAAGGCGATTTTTAGGATTTTTCACAAGGAATTGTCTTCAGGGGAAAAAATTTCCTTGTCTAGGGGAATGCCATAAAAGTGGTTTCAGGTCATGTCACTGCTCATAGGTCACGGAATAAGCCCTCCAATGTGCGAGACGGGGGATTGCAGGGACGGTGACAAATTGTTGTGTAACAATCATGTATTTGAGATATCAGTTGTACTTCTCTACGCAGGTTTTCCGAGGGCAGTGTTTTCAGTTGGACATGTTCTCGTAAAGCATTTCACCCCTCTCTCTTTTTCGGGCCTCATGCTTTAAAGGGCATCTGTTACACAAAAAATTGTCATCGTCCCTGCAATTCCCCGTCCTGCACATTGGAGGGCTTATTCCGTGACCTGTGAGTAGTGACATGACCTGAAACCACTTTCATGGCATCCCCCTGGACAACGACATTCATTCCCCTGAAGACAATTCCTTGTGAAAAAACCCTAAAAATAGCCTTTTTGTCCTTGGCGCGACTAGCCAGTTCAGTCCTCGCGCCAATGGGGGAAATCCTCTAAAGAGGGCGCGCCAGCTGGCGCACTGTCACAGTGTTATACCCACGCCAGGCTTATTAAGGAGTTTTTTTTATAAATAAATGGCGGAAGATTGACTCCAACCAATTCTTGAATTGGTCTCTAAATTGAGTTGGGAAGTTTGGCTCCGGATCTCCACGTAGAGGAAGTGGTTTTCCACCTCTCATGGAAGCTTCCTTGAGGATAGGGCCAATCCCATGATTGTAGGGATCCCAACTCCCCTTCCACCATCTATATAAGCTTGCCATTTTCCTTTGCAAGCTAGTCTCCAAGAGCCTTCATAGCCTAAATAATGGTGCAAGAGCCTTGATAGTCCTCATAGAGCCAAATCAGTAGCAAGGAGATTATTTTCAAGACAACCGAAGAGAGAGGCTTGTCCCATTCCCGATGAGCTTTACCGAGACGTATTCGGCTGTCGACTCGCCGAAGGAAGATTCAACATCAGAGCCAGGTTGTTTCTTTCTTTGTATTAATTAATGATAAGCGACTTTGGTTATGGTTCCACTTGTATTGTTCGTTGTGATCATGAGTTGTGTCTTCTCTGACTGATACATAATTTCATATATTGGGTTTTACGCTTGTGTGTTTGTCGTGTTTCTTGTATGTGCAGGTGTTTGATCGCGATAAGTGAGAGAATTGTGGTCTGCCGGAACAAGGAAACGGGAGCGCTATCTTCTCTACAAACAATAGCGTTGGACTTAAGGTAGGCCTTCTTCGCAATTTGGTCTATTGCAATTAGGAACTTTCACCTTAGCGTGATACGATTGTTGCTAGACCCGATTTGGGCTAGTAGGGATCGCCTCTGTCCGCAGAAGGGATTTACCTCTACAAAAATCTTGAATGATTAATACGAGGCATACTTGAAAATGTCTAAGAAAGTGATCTGAAAATGGGTTGGATAACTTGTTATGCTTTTCAAGAACCTCTCACTCAGTTAAACAAATAAAAGATCTAGCTTGTACTTGAATTTTGCATAAATTTTTACTTGAAATAGTTGTATGTTTTTTAACTGTTTAAGTGTCTTAAATCCATTTGTTTTTGCTGAAATTAAACATGTATAACAATAATATAATGCAACAAATAAACATCCACACATAACAACAAAATTAATCTAGGAGTTCACCTGAATATCGTGGGCTACGTCTCCTTGAGCTCTTGTCATATTGACTTGGGTCTTTGGGATTATAGTAAATTTTATTTTACAAGTTCCACTCTTAACTCCAATGGTTACTGAACTGAACCAATGGGCTTAGAATACCATCTATATCCCTGTCATGGCTATCATCACTCTGTAAACAGATTTAGGCTTCCTTAGACTTGATTATTTCTGTCGGTGTTTTGAGCTACACTGAGCTTCTCTATGGCACTAACTCATTAAAAAATATTTTTGTCCCTGAAACCTCACCTACTGTCTCTATCACACGTTAGACACCAAAACTATACTGATCATTTGCTCCAAAAGAGCACCACATCCCCAAACTAGGCCTTCCTCCACGGTTTGCCCTGGCCTGCCAAAAACTTCCCTATAGATTCTTGAGCTATAGAAGTCTTCAAATGGAACTGTAAATTATTTCATTGGATTAATAATGCCAAAAATAGTCAGAATAGACTATTGGTTCACTGAAATTGGTCTCCGACTACTCCAGTTTCGCCTCTAACACTTGTCGGCACCCCCTGGCACTGGGGTCAAAGAAATCTTCTCTGATGGGTTCTATACCTCTACAAGTCCTCAAAATCTTCCTCAAACTCCTCCAATGGATTTAGAAGTATAAAAACAGTCAGAAATTACTATTTTTTTGCTGCAGAAGGTCTTTAGCTGCTCTGGCTAGTCCCCGAACTGCTGCTGGCACTTGTTGGCCCTAGTGGCCGCTATAACTTCATTGAAGCATCTCGGCCTTCAAAATTCCTCTGCAGGCTCTGAAAACCACACCATTAGTTCCAGAACATCTAAAACATCCAAATTTGACTATTGGATTGTTGAGAAAGGCCTCTAGCTGCACTGGTTATGCCTCAAACTGCTGTTGGCCCATGGTGGCCCTAGTGGCCCCTAGAACTTCTCTGAAGCAAAAATCTGCTCAAAATTCCTTTTATGTCTCTTCCACCCTCACCAATGGGTCTGGAATGTTCAAGAAAGTAAAAATTTACTATTGGCACTCCAAAATTGGTCGAATATTGCTCAAGATAGAGCCAAAACAAGATTTCTCCTTGTCCCCTAGAAAGCTCCACTAAATGTGGAGTAACTGTAATTAAAGTAGGGAATTGCCCTAAATCTAGGTGCACTTTCAAATCTACTGGCAGATTAAACTGGAGCTTAACTTAATGTTAATCCGCAATTAGAGGTCGGTTAAACACTTTTAAAAATGGATAAGCACAATTTACTGTTAACTTTGTTTTTCGTGGGTTAACCACGTTTAATCACTAATTAATCCACGTTTAATACATCCCGCCAGTTCTGGTCTTTAACCTTTGGTTTTGGGTGCTTGGGCACATGGGGAAGGGTTGGCCCTTCTAGGCTCCCCCCCATACGCGTTCATCAACAATAAAATCAAACGACGCCACTCCGATGTTAAGAATTAACAGTTAGCGCAATGGTAAGACTCTGGTTCTGCAGGCGAGAGGTCTCGTGATCGAACCTGGTCGGCTCCAAAATTTTAATAGACCATTCCAGGGCCACGTGGTGACCTCCTATTGGCCCGTACTCCAAAAATTCAATCCATTGACCAATGAGACTATGCCACTTTTCCATATATAACTGGTCCAAACGGAAAATTTTGGGGAATATTTCGAGGAATATTCCAAGAATATTCCCTAGAATATTCCAAGAATATTCCATAGAATATTCCAAAATTCCAAGTAAAACTTGGTCAAAGTCCAAAATTTGCAGTTTACTGGACTTTTCAAATTGTGATAACTTCTTCATATGGTGTCAGTGTTTTGAACCGTTCGTGATGCCAGAATCAGGAAGACGAGATCTATCCGGTCGCTCAAGTTTGGCACACTTCTGAAAACTTTGATTTTTGAGCTATCACTTAGGTCCATGATCTAGTTCTGTTCAGAAAGCCATCAAATAATTCCTCAATATATGAGATGCTCTTAGGTTTGTGATTGTGCAACCATGAGTTATGACCACAGAGAGGTCTCATGAACTACAACATAAGGACATCTTGATGGACCACTTTCTCCTTTGAAGCATGTACATTAAATATTTCTACATGATCAATTGCAGAGAGTGGATCACCATCAAACAAGGGTACCCCACGTACCATCTTCCCTGTGACATGATTAGGGTACCCGAGGATGTTGGTGATGTCAAAAAGGGGAAAATCATCAAAGAAAGACATCCTATTGAGATATACATGTAAATTATGTAGGAGTAGCAGGGTGAAATTAAAGATGCCTAGAGAAATGCTTGCTTCACCCTACAAGCATTGACCTTAAATTTCAATGAAGAACTAAGGCTTTTTTCTTCCAATTGAGTAGCCAAGAATGATATATTAATGACGTCGTAAAGGGAACAAGACACATGTCTCATGTCCCCGGAAACAACAACAAAAATGTTACCGCTCAAACTAGCAGGGGTCCTAGGAGGAGATCCTATAGGGCAACTACTAGGTTAAGGGGAAGCAATGGAGAAATAGCCAATTGTCACCTCAACTAAGGCTCCCTACTCTTTACAAATTGTCACCGATGGGAGGAGACCTAGTATGGGGAATCACGAGGATGAATAGAGCAATGAAGGGATAAAGGGTGATTCCAAAGGCCCATTCACAAGAGAGAGACTCAACATTTTGGCTTTATTGCTTGAAAACTAAGGTGATAGGCTCTCCAGGAAAGGCTAGGAGGATTCTTGAGGCTAGGGTTTAGGAATATATCTTATTCAGAGATTTCCTAGACCCGTGAATCCTTACAAAGAATTGGTCTTTATGTGGTCTTTGTGGAATTAGAGTTGTAAGGTTGCGAGACCACATAAGACCAAGTGGACCAAGAATTAGGTCAATGATCTGGATTTATGTAGGAATGCAACATAATACAAATATAACCATAAATACAAAGATGCAGTGGAAATAACACTTCATTTCATTAATATCAAATAACTGAAATATGCTTACAGACATAATGGAAACTAGCTAGGGCGTTGGTAGCTTATCTCTGAGAAGAGATGTGGCGTCTACAGGCCTCTAAATTTTTTTACAATTAGGCTCAAAGGCCTATTTATTATTGAGAAACAATGGAAAACCCTAAACATCCAGAAACCTACCCCTAGGAGATGAAGCACCAAAACTATGGGGCCATTTGGGTAAATTGGTACGTCAACTTCCTGGGGACATAACTTGGCATATGATCTATGTTTAATGCGCACAATACCTTTTTAGAAATATATATCCGAGGACTACAACTTTTAAGTGAGAAACATCAGTTAAATACCCATGTTGCTCCTAGTTTTCCCAAAAAACGTCATTTAGGGCCTCAAAACGGCTCCAGAAGTTCAGGAACAAAAAAACTGCTAAAAATAGTAAACTTTGTTGCAATTAATGAAACTGAAAAACTGAAAGAAATAATGGTGGGGGTCCAATTGGAATAGATGGGTGGCCATTAATATCCACTTGGATCATTCCTCCCCCCTTAGGAAGCAGTGGTCCCCATAGCGTTGAGTTCCTATATGAGATGAGGAAACTTTTGTTGAACTTGGTACTTGGTGAGCCACTTGCCTTGGTGAAAGAGTTGGCCTACTTTGACAACTCGATATAGCTGGATCCTTTGTTATTGAGTGTTCTTGATTTGTGTATCCATGATCTGATCAGTGGTGGCTTGTTCCATGCAATATGGGTTTAACTTTGTTGGTGTGAGTTGTTCTGCCATGTTGGATGTGTCTAGTAGAGGTGGAAAGTAGGGTTGAAGGCGGTCCACATTGAACACTGGGTGCAGACCAAGGAATGGTGGAATACTGAGCTAGAAGGCATTGTCCCCTAGAGCCTTGGTGATGGTGTATGGCCCATATCGGAGTGGGAAAAGCTTGCAGTGGGGTCCATCGAGGCACTCATTGTAGCCACACTTTGTCACCCACTTGGAAGTTGTGTGGCACCCAATGTTGATCATGTCGCTGCTTGTACTTAGCATTGGCTCTGTCCAATATGTCATGAACCTGCTCACAAATGTGTTGAATGTGCTCAATGAATTTGTTTGCCTTGTAAGCTTCACACTGGACATGATCCGAATCTGCGTAAGTAGCTGCAAATGGCATGGCTACTTCAATGGGACATAGTGGCTGGCATCCCAAGCCCACCTGAAAGGGGTTGTGGCTATTTGAGTCATGGAGAGACCAATTCTAGTTGTGTTTTACATAGGGGAGGCTCTCATCCCATGTTCGTGGATGCTTTGAGTTGTTCATGTGCATAATGTGTACGGTCATCCTATTGACAACCTCTGTCTGCCATCAGTTTGGGGATGGAAAGTTGTGGACTTGGTGAGCTTGGTATCCAACATCGACCAAAGGCTGGACCAAAATGTACTGAGGAAACTAATTTCTTTATCTGAGATGATAGACTGTGGGATCCTAAAGTGTACCCAAACTCGTTCAAAGAATATTTTTGTAGTGGCTTCTCATGTGATATTCTTCTTGCAGATCGTCATAATGGCCATCTTCGAGAATTTGTTGACGACCACAAAAACACAGTCGTTGCCATGCTTAGTAGAAGGAAGGCCTGACATGTAATCCATGGATATGGATTTCCAAGGTCGACTAGGGGTAGGCAACGGAGTATAGAGGCCTTGCTTCTTGATGGTCGGTTTGGCAATGGCGCGGGCAGCGCAGGACCTGATGTACTTCCCAACATCTTATTGAAGGTTCGGCCAATAGAAATACTTTTTCAGTACTGCCACTGTTTTCTAGAACTCGAAATTCTCAACGACCCAACTATAGTGCGCTTCCCAAATCAACTTGGCACGCTCACTTGAATGAACACAAAGGTGTCCCACGTGACATAACAAGGCATCTTGGAGGTGAAAATATGGAACTTTCTTACCCTCTAAGAGTGTCTCGTATGTGTGGCCGAATTTTGGATCGCTTTGGTAGAGAAGCGGCCAATAGGAAGTCCCGTGCTCACAAGAGTTGAGCACAGTGGTTAGCGCCACAATTGGTGGTCGGCTGAGTCAGTCTGCAACATTATTGGTCCTGACCTTCTTTTACTCGATGTTAAAATGAAATTGCTGTAGGTATGTGGACCACTTCTGAAGGCTATCATTCTGCAACTTCCCTTGTGTTTGTATGAACCACAGGGGTCAGTGGTCTATGTGGATGAACGTTTCCTTCCCCAAAATGTAATTCTTCCATTGTCGGCAAGCCTACACAATGGAATACATCTCTTTGTCATAAGTGGGATACTTCCAGATTGTGTCGGAAAGTGTCTCACTATTATATGCTACTAGATGCCCCTATTGAGTAAGAATTTCCCTAACAACATAGTCAGAGGCATCTACCTCGATCTCAAATGGTTGTTGCAAGTATGGTAATGTGAGTACTGGTGCAGAACATAGGAGATGTTTCAACTCTACGAATGCATTCTGTTGAGATTCATACCAAAATAATTTTTCTTTCGTTCCTCCCTTGGTGACTTGATTGGAGGGCGAAGTGATATGAGAGAATCCCAACATGAACCTACGATAGAAATTGGCAAGGCCCAGAAAGTTGTTTATCTCTGTTAGAGTGGTTCAGGCTGGCCAATCTCGAATGACTTAGATCTTATATGGATCCATGTGCACCCCCCGCTCATCAATAATGTAACCAAGATATTGAACCTGGGTCATGCCAAAAGTGCACTTCTCTAAATTGGCACAGAACTTTTGTTTCCGTAGTGTTTGGAGGACCAGTTAGATGTGGTGGAGGTGCTCTTCCCAAGTCTGGCTGAAGATCAGGATGTCATCCAAGTACACCATTACAAACGAGTTGGTGAATGGATTCAAGATGTCATCCATCAACCTCATGAAGGCCCTCCTTGGATTTGAAGGCAGTCTTCCACATAGTAGAGGGTTTGATTGGTACTTGGTGATACCCGGACTTCAAGTCGATCTTGCTGAAATATTTTCCCCCCTTGAGTTGGTCCAGAAGGTCGTCAATCCGTGGGATTTACTACCTATTCCGAACAATGATCTTGTTCGACACCCAATAGTAAATACAGAGTCTCTAAGTCCCATCCTTCTTTTGCACCAACACGATTGGGTTCCCACAGGGCGAGGAACTCGGTTGGATGTGACCTTTCTGTAGCAACTCCTGAATCTACCTCTTGATTTCATTGTTCTCCAAAAAAAGGCGCCTATATATTGGTCCATTGGGAAGCGACGCACCCGGGGTCAGATCGATGGAGTGCTTGACCTGACAGTGCAGGGGCACCCCTGCAGGTGAGGTGAAGATGTCCCCGTACTCATCCACGATCTTGTCCTTATGTTATTTTTGTGCGGAGGAGCCCTGTCTAGAGGTTGTGGCCACAATCTTCTTCTTGCCTTAAGGGAGAATCATCAGGAAAACAAATTTCCTAGTTTTGGAAATGAGCTTACTGCGTTGTTTTGTAGTTACTAAAGAGATGGAGGTAGGCGGTGCTACCTCTAGTATCTTGTACAACTTATTGCCAAAAGTAACAATAACAACGCGAGGCCTGAACTCAGACACAACACGTCGCTTCCACAAGTATGGTTGGCCTAATAATTCATCAGAAACATCAAGAGGAGCAATGTCACATAATAAATCATCTGTGAATGCTTGATGTTGTAGGGAAGGCGACACTGCTAGCTGACGCGGAGATCCCGTCCTTGGTGAAGCCACTTGATTGTGTAGGTTTGTGGGTGTGTTGTTGTCAGCAAGCCTAGCCGCTTCATGACCTCTACTGAGATGAGGTTCTTTTGGCTCCAGTTGTCAATAATGAACTACAACAGGGAACCCTTTACCACATATAGCAATGGAAGAGGCGCTCCCCCTCCTTTGGATCTTTTGGTTCCTCCTTTTGGATCTTCGTGGTGGCAATAGTGGCATTGGGCTCTGCATCGATAATTTGCTTCCCTTTGTCATTCCCCTTATCGGGTTCTGATTCAAAGTCAGATCATGCATCTAATTCAAAAGCCTTTAGCTCAACCACGAGTGACTACTTGGCCCGACACTCACTTGTGTTGTGGGAGGAGCTCTTATGGAAATCACACCACTTTCTCGTGTCCTTCTTTGGCTTCGCGGTGTTTTTCTTTACTTGCAGCTTTGGCAAGTTGTCCTGAGCTACCCTGCCTTGGATTTGTCCTTTGTTCTATGATTTGGGGACACCTTTCCCTTGCTTCTAATTCATAGATCCAAAGTCTTAATTCTTTTGTTTGAACTTCTGCTCAATCTTGGCAGCATACCAGTATGTTGCACCAAGCGAGGAGATGTCGAGGAACTCCATTTCCTCCTAAATGTATCTATGCAGACAACTATGGTACTTCAATACCAAATGTTTCTCTTAATCTTTGATACCCAACTTTGTGCGCAGGGCATGAAACAAATTCGTCATCTCATGCACATCCTGATCCCTTTGCTGCCGCAACGTAGTCCATTTTATGTACTTGTCCTCATAGCTCCCCACAGGATAATATTGTTCCTTGATGGTGTCTCGGAAAGAATCCCAAGTAGGTGCAGCCGAGAGCAGAGAGGGTTCCCCTCCCATCCTTTTGCTCACAATAGGTTTCCCACCAGTCCTTGACATGGGGGGCGACTTTGTGGAGTGCAAAAGTAATATTTTCTCGGTTGGAAAAGTCACGAACCGATAAATATACTTCTAATATATTCAACCATATATCTACGATGTTTGCATCTATTTGGCCATCAAATATGGGAATATCAAAGTTTACTTGTACCTTAAAAGGAGTGGTGCCTCCAGAGTGGATGTTGGATGAAGATGCGTCACCGGTGGGCAACCATTGAAGGATATGGGCAAAGTTATCCATCATCGCGTTTCTCGAGGGCGTCCTCGAGCAATATTGTTATAGGATCTCTTACTCCCTTATCTTTCTTTTCTTCCCCCATGGGCGGCCATCAGGGTTTGCGAGACTAATCTTGCAAAGGTTCAACCAGATCGAGCCCTAACTCCTTATACCCTGACCTCGTTGGGGACATGCAAAGAAGGATCGAGAAAGAAAAGATCGCTCTGATACCACTAATGTGGATTTATGTAGGAATGCAACATAATACGAATATAACCATAAATACAAAGATGCAGTGGAAATAACACTTCATTTAATTAATATCAAATAATTGAAATATGATAACAAACATAATGGAAACTAGCTAGGGCATTCGTAGCTTATATTTGAGAAGAGACGTGGCGGCTACAGGCCTATGAAATTTGTTACAATGAGGTTCGAAGACCTATTTATTATTAAGAAACAATGGAAAAACCTAAACATCCAAAAACTTAACCCTAGGAGATGAAGTGCCAAAACTATGGGCCCCGTTTAGGTAAATTGGTACATCAACTTCCTGGGAACGTAACTTTGACATGTGATCTTCGTTTTACATGTACAATACCTCGTTAGAAATATCTATCCAAGGACTACAACTTTTAAGGGAGAAACAACGATTAAAGATTGATGTTGCTCCTGGTTTTCCCAAAAAACATCGTTTAGGGCCTCAAAACGGCTCTAGAAGTTTAGAAGCCGAAAAACTGCTAAAAATTGTAAATTGTGTTGCAATTAAGGAAACTGGAAAAATGAAAGAAACAATGGTGGGGGTCCAATTGGAATAGGCGGGTGGCCACCAATATCCGCCTGGATTAGTCAAGGATGTTGAGTTGATCAACCAAGGAGGGGCTTGACTTAATTATGGAAGAGAAGGGGATCAAAGGACAAATTTTATTTTGAGTAATGAATGTAATTATCCAAATGAGGACACTACCCAAGGGAAACCTAGGGAAATAAATGATCCTTGAGCTAGGGCTCGCTATATCTTAATACACCACCATCATAATTTCTTGAAATTTGGAGGGCCTTTAGAGAAAACCCTAATGCAGTTATGGACAAGAGATCGAACTTGTTTGATGGCTGCAAGGAGAGAAAAATGATGCCCTAGATGACGTATGGAAGCTAGGGTTAGAAAGAGAAGCTGAGGTGAGAGAAATATTATTTAAAAGCGATCACCTATGGGAGGATTAGTGCCTTGTCCTTTGGGAGAGATGGAGTCAAAAGAATTTATATTTTGGAAAATATATACCCAATCAAGGAGGCCTTCAAGCAACTTCGCATGACATTAGGGCATGAGAGTAGCTACTCGAGGACTTTATACTTTGATATGAAAAAATTGCTTACTTATGAAGATGTATTTCAACAAAATAATCTCTAGGACCATTTTCCCATCAATGCATGGCCCACGCAATGATGTGACGCTACAAAAATTTAAAAAATTCACAATTTTGCATAGAAAAGCAGTAAATTTCATACTTGTATAGCGAAAATCTTAGAAACATTCATGAGACAAAGTAAATAGAAAGAGTAAAGATGGAAAATATTACGTACATGTACAAATGAGTATATCCAATCATCAAATTATGCCAATAATGAAGCTCCAAGATAAGAGAAATGGAGAAAAACATCAAAATTCATCCATAAAATCCAAACTCGTCCTCCAAAAGGGAATGTGAAATTCTCAAGTAGTTACTAAACCCAATCCAAGTGATGATGATGAAAATAAATCACCTCACTTGTATTTATACAATTACTAATGAGTTCGATTTGCCTAATTTGGCCTAATTGAGCCCCAAATAATAAAATAATGTGCAATAATAACATCCCTTGGTGGCAAGCCCACCGAGATAGCTCAATAACATAATAATAATCCACCCAAGAGGGTAGTATGATCAATAAAGTGAGTCGTTGGGCCTATGAGGAGGCCTAATGAAGTCCAGAGTGTGCCAAGATGTGAGAATGAACCTCAAACATAGTGGGCAAGGGGTTGGCCCCTTGTTTTCCAAGCAAATCCCTAAGGTGCTCCTAAGTGGGTGTGGGGGAACAAGTACATCCTCATGGGTCTCCAAGTGGATCGAAAATTCCTGTAAACCATATGTAAGGGCTAGGATGATGACATAAGCCCTCATTTGGACCCTGGATCATCTGCCAAGTGTATGTGGCAAGTGTGGAGTTGGTTAGGCATTGTGAACCAGGTGCGTCATCCTCATCCAAAAGGTGGAACACGAGCAATCAATGAGTGGTGTTGGGGATCCATTACGTACTCTTTGCTATGTCAGAGGCCCATGGCTCTCAATGCTCACCCTACAAGTGCCAATGTGGCCCTCTGGAGAGCTTAGACCCTGTATAAGGAGACCAAGCCCCAAATGGAGACTCACCTGCAATCTTACATAAGATCCAATGCGTCCCCTTGCCCTCCAATGCAACAAATAATTAGAATAATCAAGTAAAAGAGCTTACAAATCATGGAATAAATGGGGCACTTCATGGTGGCATGCCCTTCCATAGTGGGCTTCGACATGTACAAGTGTCTCCAAGCTCAATAATGGGGTTAATCAAGGACCCTATTAGGTGGTTTCAACCTTTAAAGGGGCTCACATGTCCATGGTACATCCCTCAAATTGTATGGTAATGGAACGAAGTGGGGATCAGGGGAATCATCCAGTCCACATGTCATGGTACAAGGGTAACTATAATAAGGGAATCCCACACCTGGTATATGAGTGTAGGAGCGAGAAAATCACGGTACATGAGTTACCCCGACCTTTGTTTTTCTACCCTTCTTCGTATGCCTTTTGCCTTCGATTTATATTTCTTCATAATTAGTCAAGGCTCCAGGGGATGAGAGCATGTTTTGTAATATATAGTAATGGATAACCCATTAAAGTGGGGTAGTTCATTTCCCACCACGGGATGAGAGCATGTTTTGTAATATATAGTAATGGATACCCCCTTAAAGTGGGGCAGTTCATCGCCCATTAGGGGTTGGGATGATCATGGGTTCCTTAAAGATGGAGGGGGCTTATTTAGGGCCCATAGGAACCAGGGTGATGGTCATGGATAAGGGGTAGAGTTCATGTTTGGCTTTTTCCCACGTGCTAAATTTGTATGTCTTGGCCATATTTTGCATTTTGTGGTACATTTCCTATTGAGAGTGGCCAAATTATGTTTTTTCTTTTCTTTTTAACTGCTTGTAACAACCCTGGTGAAAATTCCATGTAACAAAGTTAAAATAATAACCACGGTTAATGGGACATGTATTCCAAGCTCAATGTTGGGCAAAACATCCTAGTGAAGGTGTTCACATGGTTTATTATTGCTAATAAAATTGGAAAAGGCTATGGCTAAGGCATTAAAGAGGCAAAAGTATTTTTTCGCACATTTATTTTTGAAAATAATGGAAATTAGGAGAAAAGGGAGGTATAAAGTCAGTGGTTGCATGTGAGGAGGAAAATGAAGGAAAAATAATGGAAAATTAAGAAAATAGAGGCCTCATCTATAAAAGGCTTTTGAGGATCAGTTGGTACCTTTTGTCAATGCATTTTTGGAGCTCTCTCATTATTCTCTCTCTCTCTCTCTCTCATACTCTTGAGCACTCAGAGTTTTCTTGGAGCACTCTTGGAGAGTGTGGATACTTGGTGATTTGGAGCAAGAAGGCAAAGGAAGAGCAGCAAAGCACAAGCGGATATTGGGATCTTTAGCTACAACGGGTTTTGATTGTAGGTACCTAGTTGCATGTATGTTTTCCTCACCAGTTTTGGTATGCATGGTGTGTGCACGTGGATTTTCCTAGCCTTACCATTTCCTGGATAGCCATGGTGTTGTGGTTTTATTTCCATTGATTGTTTTCCGGTTGGTTCTCATGATTCCTTTAATTTTTGGGTTGAGTTATTATTTCTTGGAGCCTTGGTTGGACAAACACTTTGGAGCCCGATGGACAGTTGTTGGGTTGAGTTACTAGTCCTGGAGCCTTGGTTGGGCAAACACTCTGGAGCCCTATATGGGTTGAGTTATTAGTCCTAGAGCCTTGGTTTTACAAACACTCTAGAGCCCTAGATGGGTTGAGTTACTAGTCCTAGAGCCTTGGTTGGACAAATGCTCTGGAGCCTGAAAACCACTGGGGTTGAGTTACTAGTCCTGGAGCCAAGTGGTAGAGATAATGGCACATCAAGCAATTTGGTGGCTTCCAAGGGCTGCTGACTACTGACTGAGGACCATCTAGGAGATTTTTTTTTCCTTATATACACTACCCATAAGTGGTGGGTAACAGGCCTAAGTACAAACAACAAAGTTGAACCCTTTGCTTTGCGGTTTTTTTAAAGTAGCAACATATAAGTGAGTAAAAACATTGCAAGTATTTTGTGAATCTAAATTTATGGTGGATTGGGATAATCTGAAATGTAGGATTTATAATATTTTAGTTGAGCACCATGTTGCAACCTTAAGGTCAAGGAAATATGAAACTCTTTAGAGTTAAATTTTGTGGTTGATAGACTTTCAAAATAAGTTATGTCATTATAGGAAGGAACCCTCAATGAACAAGAGTTCAAAAAAAGTAATGATTTGGATTGTATCATTATATTGTTTGTCATCCATCTTAATGCTCTCAAAGTGAAAAAAATGGAGGAATCAACTCACATGACCAGTTTTAACGACAAGACCGAGTTTGACAAATTGGTCTAGAATATTTTGGGAGTAGTTAGAGGCATCAAACAATGTTTTTTAGGGGAGATAATTTATCTCCTAAGCATGACATCATTTTGAGCTATTCTGCACACATATACCTTTCCAGTGGCATATGAATCGCCTCAATCAAAGTTTATATTTAAAATTTATGCCACTTAGAAGTTGACCTTCTTTTTTTGACCATCATAATTTGAGAGGATGCCACATCAACCCTCATTATTCATGGAAAAGGGGCTATCCACATGATCATGATGAAGAAGACTCCAAAGGAGTCCATATTGTAACTCTAGTTAAGAGTTGAAGGAGTCAAACTTAACCATAAGTAGGCTAACGAGATATGTTATAACCAGACCACTAGGAAGAAAAGGGGTTCCATCCTATTCAAGTGAATTTTTTTCCATAGATGAGAAGAGTAGCCGAGAGTGGATAGGGAGGGAGTAAACAAAGAGAATTTGTGCACTATATCAATCCACAAGCCACAAGCCTCACTTATTTGCACTTGCATCCATTCTCCATTCAAAGTGGCCTCACCTTATGGTTGGGTTTTCTCCCAAAAGGGTTTCATGAGTTATATCTTGGGTTAATTGATGGTTTGTGAGTTTTATGTAATTGTTCTCTATTTTCTACATAACTATAATTTGCATGCATATGTAGTACATAATAATTCATATATCCATAATCTAAGGAGAAGTAAACCATCATAGTGTAAATTTCAGATTTTCGAATATATTTTAGTAGATTTGTTGTAACAAAACATCCAATGGAATATCCACAACAATTTATGGATAATATTGGTATTAAAGAAAGTTTTCTGGGTATATTGTGGGGAGTTACAAAGGATCGAAAGTGGTTAAGCCGAAAGTCACAAAACCTTAATCATGGCCAACGAGTCTATGAATAACCCTCATGATCTCGTAGAGGAGAGGTTTACGTAGCTGGAAGCACAAGTCATAGATATAAACAATAATTTGATCCTCCTCATGGAAACATTGACCAATGAGCGTGAAATATTCAAAGAAGACAAAGGTTCTAATGAGGAGGTCGGAATGGAGGGGAAAACAATAATTTAGGAAGAATTAGAGAGGGAATGTAAGAAATAACCCGAAAAATATCAACTTAGTTCGAGTGTTGTGAACCATTCCTAGTCCCTATTCCAAAAGGAAGCGAAGGTTTACATCACGCTACATCAAGATGATATTGACGCTCTGAAGCTAAATCATTGATTGCAACAATTATAACTTTATTTTTGTGTTCAACATAAGCAAAAAGAACATAATATTTCATTTGCTCAACTAAAATTAGAGGGCCATGCCCTGACCTGGTGGGAAAGTAACATGGATACCTTGAGGTTGTATGGAAATCCTCCAATGACTAAGTGGGAGGATTTCAAAACCATCATAAAGTCATAATTTTACCCTATTGGGTATGTAGAGGACCATTGGATCTCATGGCATTACTTTAGGTAGAAGTAGGGGTAAAGTGTATAAGAGTACACCACAAAATTTATAAATATGACTATAATGATGGGTATCTCCCTAAAGAACATAAATTTACTCCTCAATTATATGGGTGGGGGGGTGGGGTGTGTTGGGGGGCTATATAACCATATGCAAAAATAAGTGATGTTGATAAAAGAACTTTCGGATTAATCACATCATTAGGATTGGGTTGACGCTTTGAACCAACTAATGTGGTTTATCCTCAGGACAAGTGGAGAGACTGATCGATCTCGATGAATAAATAGTGGAGATGCATCATTGCCTGGAAATAGTCGTTAGAAAATTAGTTAGTTAGTTAAAAATAAATTAAATAAAATTTAATTACAAATATGTTAATAAATTATTAAGTACTTAAAATAAATATAATAGGTAATTGGGGGGAATTTTTTTTAAAATATATAATTAATTAATTGTTTAAATAAAAAGGAAATTTTTTAAAATAAATAAATAAAATAAAATACCAAATAAGTAAATAAATTAATTCAATAAAATTTAAAAAATGAGAGTTTATAAATTATTAAACTAAATATAAAAGGTAATAGGGAGGAGTAAAATTTGTGATTTAATAAAATAAATAAATTAAATATTCCGATAAAATAAATAAATTAAATATTAAATAATAAAAAAGTAAAAAATAAAAATAATAAATAAATAGAATTACCTTAGGGAGGGAAAAAATTATTAAAATAAAAATTAATTAATTAAAATAAAAGAAAATAAAATTAAAAATAAAATAAAAATAAAAATAAATCAATAAATTAAAAACAAAAAAAAACAACAAATAAAACAAAATATAAAATAAATTAAATAAAACCTAAAAATTATTTTAGGTTTTATTTAATTTAATTTATATTTTGTTTAATTTTATTTTTGTTGTTTTTAATCTATTGATTTATTTTTATTTTTAATTAATTAATTAATTTTATTTTCTTTTATTTTAATTAATTAATTAATTAATTTTTATTTTAATAATTTTTGCCCTCCCCAAGGTAATTCTATTTATTTATTATTTTTATATTCTTATATTTTTATTTTTTATTATTTAATTAATTTATTTTATCGGAATATTTAATTAATTTATTTTCTTAAATCACAAATTCTACTCCTCCCTATTACCTTTTATATTTAGTTTAATAATTTATAAACCCCCATTTTTAAAATTTTATTGAATTAATTTATTTACTTATTTGGTATTTTATTTTATTTATTTATTTAAAAAAATTTCCATCCCCTCCCCTATTACCTATTATATTTATTTTAAGTACTTAATAATTTATTAACATATTTGTAATTAATTTGTATTAAATTAATTTATTTATTTTTAACAAACTAACTAATTTTCTAACGGCTATTTCCAGGCAATGATGCATCTCCACTATTTATTTATTGAGATCGATCAGTCTCTCCACCTATCCTGAGGAAGAACCACATTAGTTGGTTCGAAACGTTGACCTAATCCTAATGACGTGATTAGTCCGAAAGTTCTTTTATCTACATTATGGATCACAAAAGTCTTAGATCTAACATAAGTGATGTTGTTAAAACCTAGATTTGTTGACGAGGCTTGTGTACAAGCAGAATACCTCAAGAACAGAGGCCAAAAGAAAGGGAGATGAAGTGGGTCAAAGAAAAAAATAGCACTAAGAAGTTTCCAATGAGGGGAAGAGTAAATGGAAAGGGGGGAAGGATAAAAAGAGAGTAGACACAACACACCAGAGCAAATATCCACAAACCAGTACAAGCATTGTAACATTGACGGTCATATAAAGGAGAAGCATTGGAAGTTGGATCCAGAACCTAACCTAGATAATAGAAAGAAAGACAAAAAGAAAAAGAACCTAATGGCCATTGATTTGAGCAACCAATTTGAAAGAAGCTTGGATGTGGAAGAGAAGATCATTTGTAAATCAATGCAGAAGGAGTTTGAGTAGCCTTCAACAATAAGAAGAGAACTAAAAGACCAAACTCTTTCATATAAATATACAGGTCAAGAATACAAAGAATGATGTTCTGCTTGACTCGAGATCACAAGCAAACCTCGTTGCAGCAAAGTTGGTGAAAAAATTGGGATTGGAATTTCATGATTTTCCAAGCCCATATCCATTGGAATGGGTAAACATGATGTGAACATAAAGGAAACAAGATAGTGTAAAAACATGTTTACTATCAAAGTTGATTTTGTTGATGAAGTAGAACTAGATGCAGTCTCTCTTGATGTATGTGGAGTGGTGTTTGTAGGTCCCTATATGTACATGTGAGATGCAATCTTCATGTAGAGAGCCAACCAATACCGTCTCTTCATGGATGGAAAATCCTTCACCATTAACACACGCAAATTCAAGTCCAAAATTTTGATGGTAAGTGCCACCTAAGCCAAGAAACTGATTAGTCCTAATAAGAAGTATGTTTTACAGATTTTAGGAGAAAATCAATCTATAGAAGAGTTAGTGAGAACAAAGTAATCCCGAGAGGGGTGTACTGAGAGACTGCAAGAATAGCAAATGGAAGAGTTGCTACATGCATACAAGGATGTGTTCCTAAAGCCTAAGGGGATACCACCTAAGAGGGAAGTGGAGCATGAGATCCAATTATTGTTGGACTCCCCATTGCTAAACACTAGGCTGTATAGGTAGTTCATTATAGAAGCAAGCGAGGTGAATTAAGTAGTTGCAACAACTACCATAATAGGGTGTTATTCAATCAAGTACCTTACCATGTGGGCCACCCAACATCATTGTGTTAAATAAGGACAGGACTTGGTGGATTTGTACTGATTACAGGGCGTTAAACAAAATAACACTCAAGAACAGGTATCCCCTACCCTAGATAGATGATCCATCAGATTGGTTGTAGCAAGCCAAATACTTCACCAGGCTAGAATTAAAGTCTGGAGATCACCATGTTTGGGCTAGATAAGTAGATATATAGAAAATTGGTTCAAAACTAAGTAAGGTTTTTATGAGTGGTTAGTAATGTTTTTTGGCCTATGCAATGGACTAGCTATGCTTATGAGGTTGATGAATGATATGTTGCACCCTTTTATAGATTCATTTGTTATTTTTTATTTAGATGGTATATTGGTATACAATGATAAATGGGAGGAGCACATCTCACATTTGATGTGGGTGATAGAGAGATTACAAAAGCGTTAGGTTTTAGTGTAATGTTCCAAAATAGGAAAGAAAGTGCTAATACATAAAATCATAAATAAACAACATGGAAATTCAAAACATTGTAGTAAATACTCGAAACAATTTGAAACTCAAAAGCAACTGAGCCATTTTATTATGGAAATGGGCAAGAGTACAAATATATAGAAGAAATGGACTTGGGCTTGCATTTTTGGCAAACGGAGCAAAACCCATATGAAACAACAATGCCCAAAAAAAATGCTGAGTGATTCTCTGTGCTCTCCTAGTGAATTTGCACTAGCTACTGCAATTGAATAGCTGAAAACACCACCTCCGCCACTCAGAAAATTCTGCAAAATTACTTCCGAACTCCTCAAGCCAATCCAACCAAAACCCAAAAATGGTTTGGCCTGGTCACGACCCTCCAAAATTGACCTCCAATAGGCCCTACGCTCTCTAGTGACTGCTGAAGCACGCAGTCTGCAGAACCACCAAAAAAACACTCCATAACTCTCCAAGAATGCAACAAACAACTCCTCCGACACTTCCCTTATTTCTCTCGGAAAAAAATGACTCAAATGACTAAGGCACTATCTCACATGTGTGCCCAACTTTCCTCTTCTATGCTGGCCCAATGACTGCCTAAACAAATCCCGAATAATGCTATCAAATCCAACCTCCAACATCACCCAATAACTTAGCAAGCTACTAATGCTCCTCCTCCAAATAATCTCCCAACAATCAATCCCTAAAAAGGAGCTACGATAGTCTCACAGAAAACACCACCGCACCCTCCAGAAATACTCACTGCTGGGGAAATTGAATACAAGTGTTGAAGATAACTCGATGAAGCTCTCTCAGATGATAACATAAAACCAATATAGGTTGGTACTCGAAGTCCCTCGAAGAATGGGTGAGTTTTTCGCTTGGAAAACTCTTGCTAAACAACAAGTGACCCGGCTAAGCAGCTCGAGTAATTGAGATAAAATCGATAAGTCGAGAATGCCAAATGAAGTGAGCTTCCTTCCTTTTATCACCTTCGTTGAGCCTTCTTCTCGCATTTTTCCTCCTTACGTTGTTCCCACTCATGCTTTTCGAACCAGTTATTAAGGGTTTGAATATTTCATGTGTGGGTAGTCCTAATTCACACCAACAAAATAACATAACATAATGTTAACTAATATCTAACTCCTAAGTCTTCTAATGAAAAACCAAATGGGCCCCGACATCACCAAAATTGGCCCTCGAAACATAAAAATAAATCCCGTAGCAAAATAATTTAGAAAGGGACATTACAGTCCTCCCCTCCCAAATGTTGCTTGTCCCCAAGCAACTTTAGTGTTGGATGCTACAATATGTGTTCACCCTCCCAGGTGGCATCCTCATCTGACAAGCTCTTCCAACACACCAAATACTCCCTGATTTTCATGCTCCCGATCTTCCTCTCCCTAGTCTCCAGAATGGCCTCCGGTTCTAAAACCAAATGTACCTCATCATCAAGGGAGGCAACTCCACAACTGCTGTAATCTACTGCCCGAACACTCTCTCAAGGCATGAAAGATGAAAGATATTGTGGATTATTCTTACTAGTAACAACTCCATCTCATAAGCTACCTCTCTGACGCTCCTGATAAACTTGTAAGGTCCATAAAACAGGGGTTGTAGCTTCACGAACCCATTTTGTTTCAAAGTGGATTGTGGATATGGCTGCAAGCATAGGAACACCAAGTCCCCCCCCCCCTTCAAAACCAAATGTACCTCATCATCAAGCGAAGGCAACTCCACAACTGTTGTAATCTACTACCCCAACACCCTCTCAAGGCATGAAAGATGAAAGATATTGTGGATTATTCTTCCTAGTAACAACTCCATCTCATAAGCTACCTCTCCGACACTCCTGATAAACTTGTAAGGTCCATAAAACGGGGGTTGCAGCTTCACGACCCCCTTTTGTTTCAAAGTGGATTGTCGAAATGGATGCAAGCGTAGGAACACCAAGTCCCCCCCCTCCTCAAAATGTCTCTCCACCCGTTACCTATCAACATAAATCTTTTTTTGATTTCGATTTGTCAAGAAATTATCCTTAAGAGGATTGAGGATGCCTTGGATCTCTTGGATCCAATCTTTGGCCTTTGGGGCCCAGTTGTCACCAAAAACAATGTCAACAAAAGACAAAGCATCATAACCATATAAAGCACGTAAATGAGTCATATCGATGGACATATGATGTGTGGTGATATAGTGTATTCTCCTAAGTGAAACCAACAAATCCATGCGTTCTGTTGCTCGATCACATAGTTCCTAAGATACCCCTGTAGCCACTTGTTCATGCTCTATGTCTGACCATTTGTCTGTGGATGGTAACTAGTGCTCGGGGTGAGTTCTTTTCCCACTAGCCTGAAAGCTCCTGACACAATCACCCCATAAATTTGTTGTCTCTATCACTAACTATGGTCTTAGGGAGTCCATGCAAGCAGAACACCTCCCTAAAGAACACCTCTACTACTTGAGAAGCTGAGTACTGAGTCGGAATAGAAAATAAATGTGCATATTTGGTCAGCGGGTCGACCACCACATAAATACAATCCTTCCCCTGCACCACGGGAAGTCCTGTGATAAAATCCAAAGAAATTATCTTCCATTTCCCCTCAAGAATGGGTAGAGATTGCAATAATCCTTCCATATGTGTCAACTCTCCCTTATTCCTCTGACATGCCTCACACTCCTGTACATATCTCAACACATCTCCCTTCAGGACCTTCATGGTGGAGAGCTCTCTCACAGCCATATATGTCTTCCTAAACCCCCGATGCCCCGAAAATGGAGAATCGTGAGTTTCATGAAGTACCCGCTCTCTCAACTGTGAGCGTGGAACCAACAATATGCACCCCTAGGAGTAGACAACCTCAGCCGTCACCTGATATCGCTCATCTGCATGGATACCCTCCAAGATCTCACATGCTCGATGATCCTTGTATTACTCAACTAATAATGATGCCTTCCTGTCATGGTGAATGCTCATGAGTGAAATCCTTGCAGGTATCCTAGATAGTGCATCGACTACCACTTTGTGCTTTCCCCACATATACTCAATATCAAAGTCATAGGGATACACCTTGCTGACCCATCTCTGTTGTCTATCATTAAGGCCCTGCTGCCCCATGAAGTGGTGAAGACTGTTATGATTTGTCTTCACCCTGAATCGATTACCTACGAAATACTACCTGAACTTGTCCTTCATGCATTATGGCCAACATATCCTTATCGTACATGGAATATGATTGTTTTTCAATTTAATTGTCTTAAATTGATTACATAAATTATCGACTAGGGCTAGTAAACTGACAAAGTGTAAGTGCACTATATGTGCTAGGAATCCTAGTTATCTAAGTTGAATTAAATTTTCAGTGCACATGATTGGATTATTCACTGAAACTAATTCTAAGAAAGATTATCACACTCTTGTAAAATTGTGTTTAACTATGAAATCCACACAACCAATAAAAATCTCAAACCCATAAATTAATCTCACGCTTTGCAAAATGAATTTTAACTCATAAAAACACACACACACACACACACACACACACAGAAACTCAATTTCTAAAAGAATCGACTCATCTATCAATATAACACACTCTTTCATGAAAAAACAAAATGAATTTAAACAATTTTCACACTTGCTCAAACTGATAAATCACTCATGCTTTGAAATAAAACCTGCAAACAAAAATTCTCTATTATAGGAATTACAATTTCACTCTGAATTCAGACTCACACCGTTGCTACTACTACTACTTAATTCAATTAATGTGCTCCTGAATCAATACAGGAAAATGATTAATAAAACAATCAGACTACTTGCTATCTAATTTTAAATCAATAAAGGAAATACAACATTCTACATGATGCATCCAAAAAGTAAACATACGAAGTGATAAAAGAAATCTACTTAAAACAAGAAAACCTTATTGCTTGAGGGGGCCCTCCACAATCTGGTGGTCATGTGATTCAATCTAACAATCAACCACACATCGAAACGAAAAGGATTCTTTAAAACTGAATTGAAGTAGAGTTTTAATTTCTCACTCTCGCATAAAAAGTCACTGTGTTTTTGGTTGTTGCAAGGTATTTAAAAACTCTCTAACTAGCCTTGCTAACATAATGCTAAATTTAACTATGAAAAGATATCATGATGGAAATCGCTCATGATTTGCTATTAACAAAGCAAAATCGTGAGGCATATATATTGTTCCTCGCTCGTTTGATGGAAAGACCAAACTCATTCATATAAATATACAGGTCAAGAATACAAAGAATGATGTTCTTCTTGACTCAGGATCACAAGCAAACCTTGTTGCAGCAAAGTTGGTGAAAAAATTGGGATTGGAATTTCATGATTTTCCAAGCCCATATCCATTGGAATGGGTAAACATGATGTGAACATAAAGGAAACAAGATAGTGTAAAATCTTATTTACTATCAAAGTTTGTTAGGTCCCTATATCACTAGTATAGTCCCTTTTTATTGTTAGTGTAACCCCCTTATTGTTATTATTGAACCCTTGTAACCCCCATTTTGTTATTATTGTGCCCTTAAATTATTATTGTTAGGTCGGCTAGGATTACATTGTGGCCCACTAGGATTACATTATGGCCCCATGGACTCCTATATAGAAAGGAGGTTTTGTAAATTGTATCATCCAAGAATTGTTCATTTATGTAATGTATTGGAGGTTGCCCCCTCGAAGTGGCTCATTTCTAAGGCGTTGATATCTCTTTCTTCTCTTTTGGAGTCAAGTGCACAACATTTGGTATCGTAGCTTTGGATTCTAGGGTTTTGGCTAAGCCCAAACAAGTCATCATGGAATTTGCGCGATAACTTTTTTCTACGGTTTCGTGGCCGAATTCTTTTAGGTGGTTTAAATCCCGAGGAAGATTGTCTAAAAATTCTGTGAGTCTACCGGTTTGCAATATTTTCTGGAGATATGATCTGTGGAAGTTAGGTCTTTTTGTATGCTCCTCAATTTAATCTAAAGAGGTCATCGTGGCATTTACGCTATAATTTTTTTTCTACGAAGGTTCAAAATCTGAAATTTTTAGGGCACAAAGCTAAAATCATGAGGAAACTCGTTGCAAAATTTCGGAGCTTGGTTCGCAATATTTTTGGAGATATGATCTGTGGAAGGTAGTGCTTTTTCAGGCTCCTGAATTTCATCTCAAAGAGGTGATCGTGGGAAAAATTCAATAACTCTCTCTCTGGGGATTGGATTGGAGTGCCGTAAAAGTGGTCACAAGTAAAAAGCCTGTAGTTTATTTTCTATCAATTTCAGAGACAAAGGACAAAACAGTGACACGTGGAAAGTCGTACACGTTCGCTCTACTGAACCAGTCCAGAATTAGGTCATTGTGGGAGATTGGACACAACTTTGCCTTGGAGAATCCAAATCAGGTCAGACCTGTGGAATTCAAAAGAAAATTCAGAGGGCTACCTCAGTGCTTAATTTCAGATATTGAAGATCCGCAATCACAGAGATAATACAATTTCAATATCGAGCTCCTCAAAGCAAGTAAAAGGTGTGTATATATATATATATATATATATATATTAATTTTTTATTTATTTATTTATTTTATTTTTTATTTTTTATTTTATTTATTTATTTTTATTTTAATTTTATTTATTTATTTATATTTTTTTTTTCTGAATTGCATAAGTCTTGTTTGAAAAATCAAGTTGAATTGATTCCAAGGGAATATTGTAGAATAGATATCAGTATTGGATTCTAAAATGGCCCCTAAAAAGAATTCAACTCCCATTAAGCCTTTAGAAGGCTCTACTATGACTCATGAAGACGAATAATGGCAACATGACATATCAAAATTACAAGAGCAAGTGCAACAAATTTCGCTCTCGCAAAGAACAAAAAAAAATGAAATGGAAGTTTTGAAGAAGGGCGTGGAAACTAAGATGGATGGTTTGAAGAAAGGCGTGGAAGCTAAGATGAGTGGTTTGGAAGCTAAGATGGATGGCATGGAAGTGGGCATGGAAGCTAAGATGGATGACATGGAAGCTAAGATCGATGAAAAAATGAAAGACAACATGGAAAACATGAAGAAAGATCTAAAAGTAGACATCGAAGGTTTGGGAAAGCTGATACAAGAAATGTTTCCTAATGGTGAAAAGATAGTAGAGGAAACTCATGATGAGAACAAAATAAATGTTAATCGTGATTTCATAAACTCTACTGTTGGAGGGAAGAACCACCATATTCCAAAAATGGATATGAGGAAGTTTGATGGAAAGGATCTCGTAACATGGATACTACAGATGGAGCAATATTTTGATCTCCATAATGTGCAAAACACACAAAAGGTACGCATTGCAACTTTACATTTAGAACAAAATACATTTGTATGGTATCGATGGCTTTGCTCCCGTAAAAAAATTGTCACTTGGTCAATTTTTACGGAGGAAATGATAGTACATTATGAGGATACAAAGAGCAACACCTTCTTTAGCCAATTGATAAATCTCAAACAAAAGGGTTTAGTGGGGCAGCACATTGAGGACTTCCAAAATTGAATATAAGGGTAACTGATATTCCAGAGGAACACAGGATTGATCTCTTCATAGGTACTCTAAAGGATAACATCCAACATGAAGTTCGTGTTTTGGAACCTGATTCATCGGAGAAGGCATTCAGGTTGGCAAGAAAAGTTGAATGTAAAATTATGGCGACAAGGAAGCCTACCACTCAATTCTATAAAGAAGGAAGTGTTGCTACGCCTAGATTTCCACAACCTACAAGGTTGACACCACAACAATTGGAAGAAAAAGAGAAAAAGGGCTTTGCTACAGTTGTGATAGAAAATACACTAAAGGTCATAAGTGTGCTGAGAAGAAATTATTTTACATAGATTGTGAAGAGGAAGAAGAAAATGAACAAGAAGAGGATATACACCAGGAACCAGCCCCAGAAGAGGAAGAAATGAATCCGACCATATCGTTTAATGCACTGGCAGGAATTACCACTCCTCAAACTCTCAAGATAAAAGGACAAATCAAGAAGAAAAAGGTAATAGTGTTGATTGATTCAGGTAGCACCCATAATTTTATTCATTGTAAGGTAGCCAAGGAATTCAATTGTTTCCTATACCCAGCACCAGAATGTCAAGTGATGGTTGCAAATGGAGGAAATATAAATTGCTCTGGAAAATGCCATAATATTAAGCTAACCATGGGGGAATATGTATTGACTAGTCCAATGCTTTCCATTCCTATGGGAGGTGCTGATGTTGTACTAGGAGTACAATGGTTACAATCTTTGGGGACGGTAGATTTTAATTTTCAAGAACTTTTCTTGAAATTCTTTTCAGAAGGAAAGGAAGTCGAATTACGGGGTATTGAAGGGAAGCCAGGAAGGATAATAAGCTCTAATGGCATGACAAAGCTTCTAAAGAAAGAACAACGAGGCGTAATTGCACAATTATGCTCACTAGAAGCTCCAACATCAAAATCATCTATTTCTGCAGATCTCCAACAAGTCTTGGACAATCATTCCAAGGTGTTTGAAACTCCCAAAGGACTCCCACCTATTCGTGATCATGATCATGCTATTCATTTGATTCCAGGAAGTGCTCCTCCAAACATCCGGCCTTATAGATATCCTTACTTCCAAAAGAGCGAAATTGAACGTATGATTGCAGAAATGTTAGAGGCGGGTATAATTCAACCTAGTCAAAGTTCTTTCTCTGCTCCTGTAGTATTGGTACACAAGAAGGATGGATCATGGCGAATGTGTCCAGATTATAAGGAGCTCAATAAGCTCACCATTAAAGACAAATTTCCCATTCCTGTGATTGATGAATTATTGGATGAATTACATGGAGCAATTTATTTTACCAAGTTGGATCTTCGTTCAGGATATCATCAAATTAGAATGAAGATCGAAGATATTCCAAAAACAACATTTCGAACTCATGAGGGTCATTATGAATTTTTGGTCATGCCTTTTGGCCTTACCAATGCACCTTCTACATTTCAAGGGTTGATGAATTCCATTTTCAAACCCTTCCTTAGAAAATTTGTGCTAGTATTTTTTGATGATATACTAATCTACAAGAGGTCTTGGAAGGATCATGTTGAACATGTTGACAGGGTGCTCAAACTATTGTAGGAGAAACAATTATATGCAAAAAAATCCAAATGTTTATTTGGAGTACAAGAGGTGGAATATCTGGGTCATATTGTATCTCACGAGGGTGTTAAAGTAGACCCTAACAAAATTAAAGTCATTAAGGAATGGAAAGTCCCCACAACCATAAAGAAGTTGCGAGGATTTCTCGGGTTAACAGGGTATTATCGCAAGTTTTTTAAGAATTATGGGAGAATAGCATAACCTCTAACAACATTATTGAAGAAAGATGCATTTTCATGGACTCCCGAAGCAACTAAGGGCTTTGAACGTCTTAAAGAGGCAATGTGCCTAGCACCGGTCTTAGCTACGCCAGACTTCATGAAAACCTTTATTGTGGAATGTGATGCCTCAGGAAATGGAATTGGTGCGGTTTTAATGCAGGAAGGAAGACCCATTGCTTTTGAGAGTCGTCCAATCAAAGGAAAGTATTTACAGAAACCTATTTATGAGAAGGAAATGTTAGCAATACTGCATGCACTAAAGAAATGGCGAACTTACCTAATGGGAAGACACTTCAAGGTAAAAACCGATCATGATAGTCTTAAACACTTTTTGGAACAAAGAATATCGTCAGAAGAGCAACAAAAATGGGTCACAAAGATGTTGGGTTATGACTTTGAAATAATCTACAAAAAAGGAAAGCTTAATGTTGTTGCAGATGCACTCTCAAGAAAGAATGAAAAGGTGGAAGCATTGCTTTGTGCCATTTCTACTATCCAACCAGATTGGATAACCGAAGCAAGAGATGAATGGAAGAAGGACAAAGATGTGTGGACACTCATTCAAAAGTTGCAGCAAGATCCTAGTACATCTGATACATTTAGTTGGAAAAATGATTCCTTATGGTACAAAGATCGCTTATATCTTTGTAAGAATTCCCAACCAAAACAAAAGATTCTTCTGGAATTGCACACTTCTCCTTTAGGAGGACACTCAGGATTTTTAAAAACTTACCACAGGGTGAAGAAAGAATTTTTTTGGGATGGCCTTAAATCTGATATTCAAAAGTTTGTGGCGTAATGTTTGGTTTGCCAGCAGAATAAAGTGGAGACAATTAAGACCCCGGGACTTCTACAACCTTTATCCATTCCAAGTCAACGTTGGGAGGAGATTTCAATGGATTTTATCACAGGTTTACCTAAGTCCGAAGGAAAGAGTGTCATCATGGTGGTAGTTGATAGACTTACTAAGTATGCACACTTTTGTGCATTATCTCATCCATTTAAAGCAAGTACAGTTGCTACTACATTTATGGACAGAATTCAAAAGCTACATGGAAGCCCAAGGGTTGTTGTGAGCGACAGAGATCCCATTTTTACTGGAAATTTTTGGACGGAGTTATTTTCTTGTTTGGGTACTCAATTAGCTCATAGCTCATCTTATCATCCTCAATCTGATGGTCAAACCGAGATCGTAAATAAATGTTTTGGAAGGATATCTTCGTTGTTTTGTATCTGATAAACAAACACAATGGGTCAAGTGGTTACCTCTTGCTGAATGGTGGTATAACACTTCCTTCCATACTGCAGCAAAAATGACCCCATTTATGGCACTTTATGGATATCATCCACCATCCATCACATCATCTTTAAGAGAAATTTCGAAGGTTCAAGCAGTGGAAGATCACATCGAGCATCAGCAAGAAGTTCTCCAACTCTTAAAGGATAACCTGAATTTGGCACAAAATCGAATGAAACAACAGGCAGATCAACATCGTAGCGAGAGAAGCTTTGATGTAGGAGATTGGGTATTTTTACGGCTACAACCATACAAACAAATGTCCCTCAAGCAAGCAAAGAAGGATAATAAATTATCGCCAAAGTACTATGGTCCTTACAAGGTGTTGCAAAAGATTGGTACTATGGCATACAAATTGGAGCTTCCCGCTTCTTCGCGAGTACATCCAGTGTTCCATGTTTCATGCTTAAAGAAGGTTATAGGTGAAAATCTTCCAGTTCAAACAGTATTGCCAGAACTTGATGGGGAAGGGAAGATCATATTGGAACCTGAAGCAGTCATAGAAAAAAGAACTCGACAACTACGGAATCGATCAATTTCAGAGTATCTCATCAAGTGGAAGAACTTACCCACTCAAGATTCTACATGGGAGGATGAGAATTTTATACAGAAGCACCCAGAGCTACTCAAGCATTGAGGACAACACTTTTTGAAGGAGAGGGGCATGTTAGGTCCCTATATTACTAGTATAGTCCCTTATTGTTGTTAGTGTAACCCCCTTATTGTTATTATTGTACCCTTGTAACCCCCATATTGTTATTATTGTGCCCTTAAATTATTATTGTTATGTCGGCTAGGATTACATTGTGGCCCCACTAGGATTACATTGTGGCCCCATGGACTCCTATATATAGAAAGGAGGTTTTGTAATTTGTATCATCCAAGAATTGTTCATTCATGTAATGTATTGGAGGTTTCCCCCTCAAAGTGGCTTATTTCTAAGGCATTGATATCTCTTTTCTTCTCTTTTTGGAGCTGGTTACATAACAAAGTTGATTTTGTTGATGAAGTAGAACTAGATGCAGTCTTGCTTGATGTATGTGGAGTGGTGTTTGTAGGTCCCTATATGTACATGTGGGATGCAATATTCATGCGAAGAGCCAACCAATACCGCCTCATCATGGATGGAAAATCCTTCATCATTAACACAGACAAATTCAAGTCCAAAATTTTGATGGCAGGTGCCACCTAAGCCAAGAAACTGATTAGTTCTAATAAGAAGTATGTTTTACAGATTTTAAGAGAAAATCAATCGATAGAAGAGTTAGTGAGAACAAAGTAATCCGAGAGGGGTGTACTGAGAGATTGCAAGAATAGAAAATGGAAGAGTTGCTACATGCATACAAGGATGTGTTCCTAAAGCCTAAGGGGATACCACCTAAGAGGGAAGTGGAGCATGAGATCCAATTATTGTTGGACTCCCCATTGCTAAACACTAGGTTGTATAGGTAGTTCATTATAGAAGCAAGTGAGGTGAATTAAGTAGTTGCAACAACTACTATAATAGGGTGTTATTCAATCAAGTACCTTACCATGTGGGCCACCCACCATCATTGTGTCAAATAAGGACAAGACTTGGTGGATTTGTACTGATTATAGGGCGTTAAACAAAATAACACTCAAGAACAGGTATCCCCTACCCTAAATAGATGATCCGTCAGATTGGTTGTAGCAAGCCAAGCACTTCACCAAGCTAGAATAAGTCTGGAGATCACCATGTTTGGGCTAGATAAGAAGATATCTATAAAAGTGGTTCAAAACTAGGCAACGTTTTTATGAGTGGTTAGTAATGTTGTTTGGCCTGTGCAATGGACTAGCTATGCTTATGAGGTTGATGAATGATATGTTGCACCCTTTTATAGATTCATTTGTTATTTTTTATTTAGATGGTATATTGGTATACAATGATAAATAGGAGGAGCACATCTCACATTTGATGTGGGTGATAGAGAGATTACAAAAGCGTTAGGGTTTAGTGTAATGTTCCAAAATAGGAAAGAAAGTGCTAATTCATAAAATCATAAATAAACACCATGGAAATTCAAAACATTGTAGTAAATACTCGAAGCAATTTGAAACTCGAAAGAAAATGAGCCATTTTATTATGGAAATGGGCAAGAGTACAAATATATAGAAGAAATGGACCTGGGCTTGCATTTTTAGCAAGCCGAGCAAAAACCATATGAAACAACAATGCCCAAAAAAACTGTTGAGTGATTCTCTTCGCTCTCCTAGTGAATTTGCACTAGCTGCTGCAATCGAATAGCTGAAAACACCACCTCCGCCGCTCAGAAAATTTTGCAAAATTACTTCCGGACTCCTCAAGCCAATCCAACCAAAACCCAAAAATGGTTTGGCATGGTCACGACCCTCCAAAATTGACCTCCAATAGGCCCTACGCTCTCCAGTGACTGCTGAAGTGCACAGTCTGCAGAACCACCAACAAAACACTCCACAACTCTCCAAGAATGCAACAAACAACTCCTCCGACACTTCCCTTATTTCTCTCGGAAAACAATGACTCAAATGACTAAGGCACTATCTCACATGTGTGCCCAACTTTCCTCTTCTATGCTGGCCCAATGACTGCCCAATAAAATCTCGAATAATGCTATCAAATCCAACCTCCAACATCACCCAATAACTTAGCAAGCTACTAATGCTCCTCCTCCAAATAATCTCCCAACAATCAATCCCTAAAAAGGAGCTACGATAGTCTCACAGAAAACACCACTGCACCCTCCATAAATACTCACTGCTGGGGAAATTGAATACAAGTGTTGAAGATAACTCGATGAAGCTCTCTCAGATGATAACAGAAAACCAATATAGGTTGGTACTCGAAGTCCCTCGAAGAATGGGTGAGTTTTTCGCTTGGAAAACTCTTGCTAAACAACAAGTGACCCGGCTAAGCAGCTCGAGAAATTGAGATAAAATTGATAAGTCAAGAATGCCAAATGAAGTGAGATTCCTTCCTTTTATAAATTTCGTTGAGCCTTCTTCCCGCATTTTTCCTCCTTACGTTGTTCCCACTCATGCTTTTCGAACTAGTTATTAAGGGTGTGTGTATTTCATGTGTGGGTAGTCCTAATTCATCACCAACAAAATAACATAACATAATGTTAACTAATATATTACTCCTAAGTCTTCTAATGAAAAACCAAATGGGCCCCGACATCACCAAAATTGGCCCTCAAAACATAAAAATAAATCCTGTACCAAAATAATTTAGAAAGGGACATTACAATCCTCCCCTCCCAAATGTTGCTTGTCCCCAAGCAACTTTAGTGTTAGATGATCCAATATGTGTTCACCCTTCCAGGTGGCATCCTCATCCAACAAGCTCTTCCAACACACTAAATACTCCTTGATTTTCATGCTCTCGATCTTCCTCTCCCTAGTCTCCAAAATGGCCTCCGGTTCTAAAACCAAATGTACCTCATCATCAAGTGGAGGCAACTCCACAACTGTTGTAATCTACTGCCCCAACACCCTCTGAAGGCATGAAAGATGAAAGATATTGTGGATTCTTCTTCCGAGTAACAATTCCATCTCATAAGCTACCTCTCCGACCCTCCTGATAAACTTGTAAGGTCCATAAAATAGGGGTTGCAGCTTCTCGACCCCCTTTTGTTTCAAAGTGGATTATCGATATGGCTGCAAGCGTAGGAACACCAAGTCCCCCCCCCCCCCCCCCCCCTCAAAATGTCTCTCTACCCATTACCTGTCAACATAAAGCTTTTTTTGATTTTGAGTTGTCAAGAAATTATCCTTAAGAGGATTGAGGATGCCTTGGATCTCTTGGATCCAATCTTTGGGCTTTGTGGCCCAACTGTCTCCAAAAACAATGTCAACAAAAGACAAATCATCATAACCATATAAAGCATGTAAAGGAGTCACATCGATGGACATATGATGTGTGGTGCTGCAGTGTATTCTCCTAATTGAAACCAACAAATCCATGCGTTCTGTTGCCCGATTGCATAGTTCCAAAGATACCCCTGTAGCCACTTGTTCACCCTCTATGTCTAATCTTCTGTCTGTGGATGGTAACTAGTGCTCGGGGTGAGTTCTTTTCCCACTAGCCTTAAATCTCCTTACACAATCCCCCCATAATTCTGTTGTCTCTATCACTGACTATGGTCTTAGGGAGTCCATGCAGGCATAAAAAATCCTTAAAGAACACCTCTACTACTTGAGAAGCTGAGCACCGAGTCTAAATAGAAAATAAATGTGCATATTTGGTCAGTATTTCGACCACCACATAAATACAATCCTTCCCCTACACTGTGGGAAGTCCTGTGATAAAATCCATAGAAATGCTCTCCCATTTCCCCTCATGAATGGGTATAGGTTGCAATAATGGGTATAGGTTGCAATAATCCTTCTAGATGTGTCAACTCTCCCTTATTCCTCTGACATGCCTCACACTCCTGTACATATCTCAACACATCTCCCTTCATGCCCTTCCAGGTGAAGAGCTCTCTCACAGCCCTATATGTCTTCCTAAACCCCTGATGCCCCGAAAATGGAGAATCATGAGTTGCATGAAGTACCCGCTCTCTCAACTGCGAGCGTGGAACTAGAAATATGCACCCCTAGGAGTAGATGACCTCAGCCATCACTTGATAGCGCTCATCTGCATGGATACTCTTCAAGATCTCACATGGTCGATGATCCTTGGATTACTCAACTAATAACGGTGCCTTCCTGTCATGGCGAATGCTCATGAGTGAAATCCTTGTAGGTATCCTAGATAGTGCATCAGCTACCACTTTGTGCTTTCCCCATATATACTCAATATAAAAGTCATAAAGATACACCTAGCTGACCCATCTCTGTTGTCTGTCATTAAGGCCCTGCTGCCCCATGAAGTGGTGTAGACTGTTATGATTTGTCTTCACCCTGAATCGATTACCTATGAAATACTGCCTCAACTTGTCCTGCATGCATTATGGCCAACATATCCTTATCATACATGGAATACGACTGTTTGTCAATTTAATTGTCTTAAATTGATTACATAAATTATCGACCAGGGCTAGTAAACTGACAAAGTGTAAGTGCACTATATGTGCTAGGAATCCTAGTTATCTAAGTTGAATTAAATTGTCAATGCACATGATTGGATTATTCATTGAAACTAATTCTAAGAAAGATTATCACACTCTTGTAAAATTGTATTTAACTATGAAATCCACATAACCAATAAAAATCTCAAACCCATAAATTAATCTCACGCTTTGCAAAATGAATTTTAACTCATAAACACACACACACACACACACACACACTCTACAATATAATTTAAATATGCTTTGAAGGAAACTCAATTTCTAAAAGAATTGACTCATCTATCAATATAACACACTCTTTCATGAAAAAACAAAATGAATTTAAACTATGTTCATACTTGCTCAAACTGATAAATCACTCATGCTTTGGAATAAAACTTGCAAAAAAATCCTCTATTCTAGGACTTACAATTTCATTCTTAATTCAAACTCACACCGTTGCTACTACTACTACTTAATTCAATTAATGTGCTCCTGAATCAATAAGGAAAATGATTAATAAAACAATCAAACTACTTGCTATCTAATTTGAAATCAATAAAGGAAATACAACATTCTACATGATGCATCCAAAAAGTAAACATATGAAGTGATAAAAGAAATCTACTTAAAACAAGAAAACCTTATTGCTTGAGGGGGCCCTCCACAAGCAGGTGGTCACACGATTCAATCTAATAATCAACCACGCATCAAAACAAAAAGGATTCTTTAAAACTAAATTGAAATAGAGTTTTAATTTCTCACTCTCGCATAAAAAGTCACTGTGTTTTTGGTTGTTGCAAGGTATTTTTATAAATCCCGCATCATTAAATGTTTAGAACTCTCTACCTAGCCTTGCTAACAGAATGTTAAATTTAACTATGAAAAGATATCATGATGGAAATCGCTCATGATTTTCTATTAGCAAAGCAAATCGTGAGGCGTATATATTGTTCCTCGCTCGCTTGTAATCGTTGACATAGTTGACTTTATCCTTGACCACACAACTGGAAGCTTCTCGTATCAATCTGGTTCATGAAGATAGGAGGGAATCACTGAGTGCATTGATTTCCACCTTTCCATATATTTCTCCCTCCAACTGGCACTTGGAAACCTATCAAACAACGGAGTTGGCTATAGAATAAAAAATTAGCTGCAGAATCATCTCATTTCGGTAGCTAAAGAAAATATTCAACTAATAATAAAGAACATTATTAAATTATGAAATATAAGACTATTATATACCTGGCATGCTATAAACCCTATGATTTGATGTCCATTTAGTGATTGTGGTGATAAAAAATGAATAAAGTAGGTGAAAAAGAGGTGTCAAAAGAAACAATTATGGGGTTCAACAACGACCTGTCATGTGGTAGAAGCTTTGTGCTCTCGAAAGCAATCGGGTGCCCCTTTTGGGACAATATTTCTCTGATCCCCTCACCCAATGCATCACACTCCAAAGTGAAGGACTGTATGAAATTCAAAAGTGCCAATACCTGGAAACTACTCATCACCTCCTTGAGGCAATCAAAAGCTACCACAACTCCATCTGTCTATGCAAAAGCCCCCTTCATGGTCAAGTTTGTGAGGGGTGTTTCCAATTGTGAGAAGCCCTTGACGAACTTGTTGAAAAATCAACAAGAAATGTGTGTCTAATTTAATTTCCGCTTAATTAATTTGGACAATAAATTGTAATCTTATCTCATAATCGCTTGTAATAGTTAATTGAGTGTGATAGACTCAGTTAGCTCATGAAATTTGATTTGAGGCTGGTTGGTGAGGCATGTAGAGCGATTCTATTTGTTTTAGAGTCCAAGTTGCAGTTAGTGTATTAGTTTAATGCATTAGAAATCAGTTAACTCAATTATTTGAGTTAAAATTAGTTTAACTGGTTGTAACTGATTGTTGCACTAGTGAGAGGTCAAGTGAATTATATCAGATTTAATTCATATGCAGTAGTTTTCAAGTGACTGATGATTTACTATTAATAGTTGCATGCATGTCAGTTCCGATGAAGACCTAATTGAGACAGAGGTTAAAGGGATGTTAACTATCAGTTGTATTATTAGCAAACTTCCTAGATTCAGTAATACACCCATAGGATTTCCCATGAGCATTGCACAGTTTTGGAAGGCTGAAATTCCAAAATAATAGGGAATTAATTCTCTTAGAATTGTGCAAGCAAGGCAGACTAAGCAGAGGCAAGAAATTGGCTAAGTATTGGTCGATTTTTTCCGGATCAGTGTGAGACAGTTACTAGAGTGCAACATAATCTTGTGAGAAGAATGCGTTGTATTGTTTCATGATTCCTTGGTTGAATATACAATATAAGATAGAGGAGTTTTGAGCAACAAGCTTTCCCCAAGAAAAATATCTGTGTTGTGGATTGATTTTCTTCTTTCTTTTACTTGGTGTGATTGTGTGATTGTGTTTATTTTCCGCTATTAATTTATAGAAGGATTTAGTATCTTGCTTTAGCATATCGCATGATCGGATTGAATCCATTGGTATACATATTTTTTGTATAATATCTACATGGTATCAGAGCATAGAAAATCACTATAGTAGAGAAGAAATTGAGTTTGTGTTGAACAACGTTCAAATTTGCAAAAATATTCTCTGGTGCGACAGGAAGATAAAGATGGATTTCAATGGATTAAGATTGGAATATGCCCTCGAGGGAAGTTATAATTATATTGCATGGAAAGACAAAATGGAGGTAGTTCTGGAGGACAACGGGTTGAAAGAATTCATTGATAATGATATTCCAAAGCCCGCATTAGCAGATATCGCTCTTCTTGATGCTTGGCAAAAGAAGGTTGCAAAGGTGAGGAGGATATTATTAGAGGGAGTTTGAGATCACATTGTCTCGAGTCTCCATGAAAATGCGACTCCATATGCAATGTGGAAGGCCTTGACATATCCGTTTTAGAACAACAATGACCACAGAAAATTGGCACTGAAGGACAAGCTCAAGAAAATCAAAATGGAGAAAGGCAACACTATTACGAAATACTTGACCAAGTTCATCCAATGTCGAGATGAGCTTGGAAGTGTCGGGATTACTGTAGCGGATGATGACTTGGTGAGCCTAGCACTTCTAGGCCTTCCCAAGAGTTGGCATAGTTATCAAGACTCTGTCAATGGGAGGGAGAAGCTACCATATTGGTAGCGACTTTGGTTGGATTTGGTACAAGAATAATTCAGGCGGAATACCAGGGATGGATCCTCATCCAAGATAGAGGATGAGGAAAATTTCACCTTGGCTGGTAAGGCAAAGAAGGGGAAGGGAAATAAATCCTATTCCAAATTTGAGACCGATAAAGAAGGCAAGAAGCGTGACATGTCCAGAGTGAAATGTTTTCACTATCACGAGGATGAACATTATGCCACTAATTTTCCACAAAAGAAGAAGAACAACAATAAGGCTTCAGGATCTGGAATGGGTGATGCTTCGTGTTGGACTTCTCACTCATTGCATGCATGGTGTTTAGTGCGATGGGATTAGTGTGGTCCTTGGATAGTGGTGCATCTGTCCACATGACGGGAGACAAATAACTCTTTAGTTGCTTGTAGGAGAAGGATCTTTAGATGCACATCAAGATGGGTGATGATGGGAGGTATAACGCTACCGGGATTGGTACAGTTGCTTTCCAGAGACAGTCGGGTAAACCTTATTTATTAAAATATGTCATGCATGTACCAGGCTTGAAAATGAATTTAGTTTTAGTTGCTATGTTGGAGGATAGAGGATATGATGTGGTTTTCAGTGAAGGGAAAGCATTCCTTCGTCACAGAGCCACAGGGAAAGTTAAGAAGATTGGGGTTTGTGTGAAGAACATCTACAAACTTGATGTAGATGGTTGCGAAGAATTGATGAGTAAAGCAGACAAAGTGGTGAGTTGAGATAAGGGTGAGTTATGGCACAGGAGATTGGGCCATCTACACCACAGTGCTTTGAAGGTCATGCAATAGATTTCTACGGGGCTTCCAAAGGGTACTCTTGCACAGATAGACACATGCAAGGGATGTACCATAGAAGCTGACAGGTTGAGACTTGATGCGACAGAACATGTAGGAGCACCTACATCACTGTGCAGATAGAGACAGTCACCAGACATGTTTACCGAATACATGGCTCTTATGAGCAAGTGTATTGTGATGGAACCATCCTCTTTTGAGGAAGCAGTGCAACAACCAACTTGGGTTGACACCATGGTTGAGGAGTATGACTCCATCGTTAGGAACAGTGCATGGGAAGTTGTCCCAAGACCAGCCGGGAATTCAATGGTTGGATCTAGATGGATCTATAAGGTGAAGTAGGCAACAAATGGGAGTGTGGAGAAGTACAAGGCTAGATTTGTAGCCCGGGGATTCTCACAAGTTGTGGGGATTGACTATGAGGAGAATTTTGTACCGGTTGTAGGGTACTCATCGATTAGATCTATCCTTCCACTCTCTGTGCATATGGGGTGGCATATACATCAGATGGATGTGAAGATTGCATTTCTCAATGGATTTATTAAGGAATAAGTGTACATTGAGCAGTGAGAAGGTTTTGAGACCTTTGACAGGGAATCACATCTGCACAGACTCAAGAGAGCATTATATGGCCTAAAGCAAGCACCTCGTACTTGGTACACCAGGATTAAGAGCTATTTCACCGGGTTGGGCTTCTCAAAGAGTGAAGCGGATGCAAACTTGTACCAGATTGTGGTTGATGGTGAGTTTTTTATTATTATACTTTATGTTGATGATATTATTCTGACACGTGATGAGCAGCTCATAACTTCTTGCAAAGAGTATCTTGTAAAAGAGTTTGAGATGAAGGACATGGGACTCCTTCACTATTTCCTTGGTTTGGAGATATGGCAGCGGGATGGGGAAATATTTGTTTCTGAAGGAAAGCATTCCAAAGAGATTCTGAGGAAGTTCCACATGGAGAGTTGTAAACCCATGGAGACTCCTCTTGCAGGAAACTAGAGGAAGGAGGATACTAATTTAGGTGAGGCAATGGACGCTACTGTTTACATGCAGCTTGTGGGTTCACTCATGTTCTTGGTGAACACACGACCAGACATATGCTACGTAGTTAACCAACTTAGTCAAGCTATGGTTAAGCTAACCAAGCTCTTTTGGAAGGCGGGGAAGCATGTCTTGATATATCTCAGGGGCACTAAATTGTATGGATTATGGTACAGGAGGATAGAGGGAGTGAAACTTCAATGCTTCATCGATGCAGATTTGGCAGGAAGTCCATCAGAGAGAAAGAGAACATCAGGAGGGATCTTCAACATAGGATCAACAACAGGTTCTTGGTACAGCAGGAAGCAGAGATCAATAGCACTCGGTTTAGCCAAGGTAGAGTACATGGCAGCCAGTCAGGTGGCATGTGAGGCCACTTGGATGAGGAAGATTCTTAATGGTTTGTTTCGTCATCATGATGGATCCGACGGTGATACATTGTGTGTTAGGTCCCTATATTACTAGTATAGTCCCTTATTATTGTTAGTATAACCCCCTTATTGTTATTATTGTACCCCTGTAACCCCCATATTGTTATTATTGTGCCCTTAAATTATTATTGTTAGGTCGGCTAGGATTACATTGTGGCCCACTAGGATTACATTGTGGCCCCATGGACTCCTATATATAGAAAGGAGGTTTTGTAATTTGTATCATCCAATTCTTTTTCATTCATGTAATGTATTGGAGGTTGACCCCTCGAAGTGGCTTATTTATAAGGCATTGATATCTCTATTCTTCTATTTTTGGAGCTGGTTTCACAACATTTGGTATCAGAGCTTTGAGATTCTAGGGTTTTTCTGCTCCAAATAGGTCAGTGCGGCATTTTCGCTATAACTTTTTTTCTACGAAGGTTTAGAATATGAAATTTTTAGAGTGTGAAACCAAAATCCTGAGGAACATAGTCAAAAAATTTCAGGCCTTGGTTCACAAAACTTGTGGAGATATGATCTGTGCAAGTTAGGTCATTTTGTAGGCTCCTGAATTTAACCTAAACAGGTCATCGCGGTATTGTCGTAGTAAATTTTTTTCTACAAAGGTTCAGAAGTTGAAATTTTTAGAGTGCGAAGCTGAAATATTAAGGAACGTCTTCACAAAATTTTAGATATTGGTTCGCAATATTTTTGGAGACATGATCTGTGGAAGGTAGGTCATTTTGCAGGCTCCTGAATTTAACCTAAACAGGTCACCGTGGAATTTGCGTTATAACTTTGTTTCTACGAAGGTTCAGAAGCTGAAATTTTTAGGGTACGAAGCTGAAATCCCGAGGAACATCTTCGCAAAATTTCAGATCTTGGTTCGCAATATTGGCGGAGATATGAACTGTGGAAGTTAGGGGTTTTTCAAGCTTCTGAATTTCATCTCAAAGAGGTGATCATGGGAAAATATTCATAACTCTCTCTTTGAGCATCGAATTGGAATGCTGTAAAAAGCGATCGTAAGTACACAGACTGTAGTTTTCTGTCTATCAATTTCAAAGCCAAAGGAGGAAACAATGACACATGGTAAGTCGTAAAAGTTCGCTCTACTGAACTAGTCCATAATTGGGTCATTGTGGGAGATTGGACATAAATTTGTCTTGAAGAATCCAAATCAGATCAGACCTGTGGCATTGGAAAGAAGCTTCAGAGGGCTACTACAGGGCAAAATTTCAGATATTGAGGATCCACAATTATAGAGATAATTCAATTTGAATATAGAACTCCTCCAAAGCAAGTAAAAGGTGTGTATTTTTTTTCTTTTCGAATTGCATAAGTCTTGTTTTAAGAATCAAGTTGAATTGATTCCAAGGGAATATTGTAGAATAGATATCAATATTGGATTCTAAAATGGCCCCTAAAAATAATTCAACATCCATTAAGCCTTTAGAAGGCTCTACTATGACTCATGAAGACGAAGAATGGCAACATGACATATCAAAATTACAAGAGTAAGTGCAACAAATTTCGCTCTCGCAAAGAGCAACAAAAAATGACATGGAAGTTTTGAAGAAAGGCGTGGAAGCTAAGATGGATGGTTTGAATAAAGGCGTGGAATCTAAGATGGATGGTTTGAAGAATGGCATGGATGGCATGGAAGCTAGCATGGAATATAAGATGGATGACATGGAAGCTAAGATCGATGAAAAAATGGAAAACATGAAGATTGATCTAAAAGCAAACATGGAAGGTTTGACAAAGTTGATACAAGAAATGTTTCCTAATGTTGAAAAGATAGTAGAGAAAACTCATGATGAGAATAAAAAATATGTTAATCATGATTTCATAAACTCTAATGTTGGAAGGAAGAACCACCATATTCCAAAAATGGATATGAGGAAATTTTATGGAAAGGATCCTGTAACATGGATACTACAGATGGAGCAATATTTTGATCTCAATAATGTGAAAAACACACAAAAGGTACGTATCACAACTTTACACTTAGAAAAAAATACATTTGTATGGTATTGATGGCTTTGCTCCCGTAAAAAAATTATCAATTAGTCAATTTTTACGGAGGAAATGATAGCACATTATGAAGATACAAAGAGAAACACCTTCTTTATCCAATTGATAAATCTCAAACAAAAGTGTTCAATGGGGGAGCACATTGAGGACTTCCAAAAATTGAATATAAGGGTAACTGATATTTCAGAGGAACACATGATTGATCTCTTTCATAGGTACTTTAAAGGATAACATCCAACATGAAGTTCGTGTTTTGGAACCTGATTCATTGGAGAAGGAATTCAGGTTGGCAAGAAAAATTGAATGTAAAATTATGGCGACAAGGAAGCCTACTACTCACTTATATAAAGAGGGAAGTGTTGCTACTCCTAGATTTCCACAAACTACAAGGTTGACACCACAACAATTGGGAGAAAAAAGAGCAAAAGGGCTTTGCTACAGTTGTGATAACAAATACACTAAAGGTCATAAGTGTGCTGAGAAGAAATTATTTTACATAGATTATGAAGAGGAAGAAGAAAATGAACAAGAATTTTCAAAAGAAGAGGGTATACACCTGGAACCAACCCTAAAAGAGGAAGAAATGAGTCTGATCATATCATGTAATGCATTGGTAGGAATTACCATTCCTCAAACTCTTAAGATAGAAGGACATATCAAGAAGAAAAAGGTAATAGTGTTGATTGATTCAGGTAGTACCCATAATTTTATTCATTGTAAGGTAGCCAAGGAATTGAATTGTTTCCTATACCAAGCACCAGAATGTCAAGTGATGGTTGCAAATGGAGGAACTATAAATTGCTCTAGAAAATGCCATAATATCAAGCTAACCATGGGGGAATATGTATTGAATAGTCCAATGCTTTCCATTCCTATGGGAGGTGCTGATGTTGTACTAGGAGTACAATGGTTACAATCTTTGGGGACGGTAGCTTTTAATTTTCAAGAATTTTTCTTGAAATTTTTTTCAGAAGGAAAGGAAGTTGAATTACGGGGTATTGCGGGGAAGCCAGGAAGGATAATAAGCTCTAATGTTATGACAAAGCTTCTAAAGAAAGAACAGCGAGGCGTAATTGCACAATTATGCTCACTAGAAGTTCCAACATCAAAATCATCTATTTCTGCAGATCTCCAACAAGTCTTGGACAATCATTCCAAGGTGTTTGAAACTCCCAAAGGACTCCCACCTATTCGTGATCATGATCATGCTATTCATTTGATTCCCGGAAGTGTTCCTCCAAACATCCGGCCTTATAGATATCCTTACTTCCAAAAGAGCGAAATTGAACGCATGATTGCAGAAATGTTAGAGGCGGGTATAATTCACCCTAGTCAAAGTTCTTTCTCTGCTCCTGTAGTATTGGTACACAAGAAGGATGGATCATGGCGAATGTGTCCGGATTATAGGGAGCTCAATAAGCTCACCATTAAAGATGAATTTCCCATTCCTGTGATTGATGAATTATTGGATGAATTACATGGAGCAATTTATTTTACCAAGTTAGATCTTCGTTCAGGATATCATCAAATTAGAATGAAGACTGAAGATATTCCAAAAACAACATTTCGAACTCATGAGGGTCATTATGAATTTTTGGTCATGCCTTTGGCCTTACCAATGCACCTTCTACATTTCAAGGGTTGATGAATTCCATTTTCAAACCCTTCCTTAGAAAATTTGTGCTAGTATTTTTTGATGATATACTAATCTACAACAGGTCTTGGAAGGATCACGTTCAACATGTTGACAGGGTGCTCAAACTATTGCAGGAGAAACAATTGTATGCAAAAACATCCAAATGTTTCTTTGGAGTACAAGAGGTGGAATATCTGGGTCATATTGTATCTCACGAGGGTGTTAAGTTAGACCCTAACAAAATTAATTCCATTAAGGAATGGAAAGTCCCCACAACCATTAAGTAGTTGTGAGGATTTCTCGGGTTAAAAGGGTATTATAGCAAGTTTGTTAAAAATTATGGGAGAATAGCAGCACCTCTAACAACATTATTGAAGAAAGATGCATTTTCATGGACTCCCGAAGCAACTAAGGCCTTTGAACATCTTAAAGAGGCAATGTGCCTAGCACCAGTCTTAGCTATGCCAGACTTCACAAAAACCTTTATTGTGGAATGTGATTCCTCTGGAAATGGAATTGGTGCTGTTTTAATGCAAGAAGGAAGACCCATTGCTTTTGAAAGTCATCCAATCAAAGAAAAGTATTTACGGAAACCTATTTATGAGAAGGAAATGTTAGCAATACTACATGCACTAAAGAAATGGCGACCTTACCTAATGGGAAGACACTTAAAGGTAAAAAATTATCATGATAGTCTTAAACACTTTTTGGAACAAAGAATATCTTCAGAAGAGCAGCAAAAATGGGTCACAAAGATGTTGGGTTATGACTTTGAAATAATCTACAAAAAAGGGAAGCTAAATGTTGCTGCAGATGCACTCTCAAGAAAGAATGAAGAGGTGGAAGCATTGCTTTGTGCCATTTCTATTATCCAACCAGATTGGATAACCGAAGCAAGAGATGAATGGAAGAAGGAAAAATATGTATGGACATTCATTCAAAAGTTGCAACAAGATCCTAGTACATCCGATACATTTAGTTGGAAAAATGATTCCTTATGGTACAAAGATCGCTTATATCTTTGTAAGAATTCCCAACTAAAACAAAATATTCTTCTGGAATTGCACACTTCTCCTTTAGGAGGGCACTCAGGATTTTTAAAAACTTACCACAGGGTGAAGAAAGATTTTTTTGGGATGGCCTTAAATCTGATATTCAAAATTTTGTGGCGGAATGTTTGGTTTTCCAGCAGAATAAAGTGGAGACAATTAAGACCCCAGGACTTCTACAACCTTTATCCATTCCAAGTCAACGTTGGGAGGAGATTTCAATGGATTTTATCACAGTTTACCTAAGTCTGAAGGAAAGAATGTCATCATGGTGGTAGTTGATAGACTTACCAAGTATGCACACTTTTGTGCATTATCTCATCCATTTAAAGCAAGTACAGTTGCTACTACATTTATGGACAGAATTCAAAAGCTACATGGAAGCCCAAGGGTTATTGTGAGCGACAGAGATCCCATTTTTATTGGAAATTTTTGGACGGAGTTATTTTCTTGTTTGGGTACTCAATTAGCTCATAGCTCATCTTATCATCCTCAATCTGATGGTCAAACTGAGATAGTAAATAAATTTTTGGAAGGATATCTTCTTTGTTTTGTATCTGATAAACAAACACAATGGGTCAAGTGGTTACCTCTTGCTGAATGGTGGTATAACACTTCCTTCCATACTGCAGCAAAAATGACCCCATTTATGGCACTTTATGGATATCATCCACCATCCATCACATCATCTTTAAGACAAAATTCTAAGGTTCAAGCAGTGGAAGATCACATCGAGCATCAGCAAGAAGTTCTCCAACTCTTAAAGGATAACCTGAATTTGGCACAAAATCGAATGAAACAACAGGCAGATCAACATCGCAGCGAGAGAAGTTTTGATGTAGGAGATTGGGTATTTTTATGGCTACAACCATACAAACAAATGTCTCTCAAGCAAGCTAAGAAGGATAATAAATTATCACCAAAGTACTATGGTCCTTACAAGGTGTTGCAAAAGATTGGTACTATGGCATACAAATTGGAGCTTCCTGCTTCTTCACGAGTGCATCTAATTTTCCATGTTTCATGCTTAAAGAAGGTTATAGGTGAAAATATTCCAGTTCAAACAATATTGCCTAAACTTGATGAGGAAGGAAAAATCATATTGGAACTTGAAGCGGTCACGGAAATAAGAACCCGACAACTACGAAATCGATCAATTTCAGAGTATCTCATCAAGTGGAAGAACTTACCCACTGAAGATTCTACATGGGAGGATGAGAATTTTATACAGAAGCACCCATAGCTACTCAAGCATTGAGGACAACACTTTTTGAAGGGGAGGGGCATGTTAGGTTCCTATATTACTAGTATAGTCCCTTATTATTGTTAGTGTAACCCCCTTATTGTTATTGTTGTACCCCTGTAACGCCCATATTGTTATTATTGTGCCCTTAAATTATTATTGTTAGGTCGGCTAGGATTACATTGTGGCCCCATGGACTCCTATATATAGAAAGGAGGTTTTGTAATTTGTATCATCCAATTCTCGTTCATTCATGTAATGTATTGGAGTTTTCTCCCTCGAAGTGGCTTAATTCTAAGGCATTGATATCTCTATTTTTCTATTTTTGAAGCTGGTTTCACAACATTGTGATAACCAAAGTTGCATGAAACTCTCCATTAATCCAGTATTCCATGACAGATCCAAGCATATTGACATCTGGTGTTGAGCCCCAAAGATGTCCTTTTCTTTTACCAAATTCCACTTCATTTCCTTTGTCATTTATCAGTTATAGGCTTAAAAGATCAATAGGATTGATTAAAGTCACTTTAGGAATGCATACAATAACTGACTTACTGAACTTTTGTGGTCTTGTTGTTGTAGTAATTTTTGACCAGACTTAGCTACAGAATGCAGCCATTATGTAGCTAGTCGCCTATTCCGCAGCTATCTTCATGTTCACACAGGTTACAGGTGTCACTTAAAGGAAAAACGCATATGGTTGAATTCCAGAACTCACCTACATCATTCCTTGCTCTCTACGAAGTCTAAGCAAAAATCTGCAAGTGGTTATGCATGTGGAGGAAACCCAAACTAAGAAGTAGATTCCTACCAGGACAAGGACTCTACAGATGTCTTTGAGCAAAGTACGAGGCCTCCACAAGAGTTCTAATTTGATTTTAATTTAAAAAGACACTTATCCCTATTTCTTCTCTAGGGCAGTTATGTATTTCTCTTATAAGAATAACTTGGGAAACCGAGAGACAGTTAGTCAGTTAATGTTTTATTGTTAAGTTGTCCAAGACTGTAATACTCTGTTTTTGAAGCGTTTTCCTTTAATGAAAGAAGAACAAATTTAATACATGATCTGAAGCAATCTTGAAGAGATTCGTGTGCTAATCTGGTGGTAGAGGGCCCCTACTTCTCGAGAGGCTCTGTGCATATTGTTTAGATAAGTAATTTTAGCTCTGTTTCGTTCCTAATTTAGGTATTTTTCTGAACTTTATGTTTTATGCTCACTTACATAGAATGTTACAACCAGTCTTGTTCTTATGAATTGTTCCAAAATATCACTAACACTGAATAAGATAGAGTTGTAGTATTTCAGAGATTAATTGCATTTTAGTTCAGCTATAGTATTTCGGAGGTTAATTGCATATTAGTTCGGTTCTGTTTAATGTATTTTAAGTTTTATTAGCTAGTTGTATTCTAGTTCTGTTAAATTAGACTTAAAGGCCTTCATTATTTACAAATTTCTCTTGTTCTTAATCTCTGCTAATACATTGTCATAGGAACAAGAATTGGTAATGTCATTTTGAAGTCTTGATTGTTCTGCAATTTCTCATAATTTTACAAACTTGCCTTTTTCCAAAACTATTCCAAAAGATTCCTAACCCTTGAATGAGGCTTAATAGTGACATTTTGAGTTGCAGAATGGATTAATTTCAGTGTCATAAGTTAATTTAGAGTAGGGTTCCTTACTATGTTGCAGATAATCTTTTCCAAATGTGTTCCAACAAATTTCTAACTATGGATGAGATTTTATCTATGATAATTGTAAGTTGTTGTTTACTTAGAAGAACCTCATTGCATTAAACTTATCATTTTCTCAAGTTGTTCCAACATACTTCTAGTGAAATGAATTGGAATGAGTTCATGTTATGAGTTATTTTTCTTGTCAAGTTTTGCAATCCATGAATTAAAATTTTCTGTTCTTAGGTGCCATACATAGTTTAGAATAGATTTTGCTCTGTTTTAGTGTGACTAACAACTCCTCTTTGCCAATAAATTAGTTATTTTCCTCTTAGCATAAAAACACAAAACCAAAAACACTAGAAAAACACTAAACACAATGAAGTAGGAAGCAGATACCTAGGCACATATAGTGCACTTCACTTCAATAGTTTACTAGCCCTGGTTGACAATTTATGACATCAATTTAGGAACACTAAGTTGAGAATTTACTAGCCCTCATCTTCTCCTCATGCACTTTGACCCCATCTGCGCCAATAATATTTCCCAAGTAAAGTATCTCTGTTAGCCTAAGTTCACACTTGGATAAATTGGCGTAAAACTGTTGCTCCTGCAAAATATGCAAGATTGTATCTAGGTGTTGTAGGTGCTCCTCCCATGTCCTATTGTAGGTAAGGATATCATCGAAAAAAACCAATGTGAACCTTCTCAACTGCCCCTTAAGCATAAGGTTCATGCATGACTGAAAATTAGCACGAGTGTTGGTTAATCCAAAAAGCATGACCAAGAACTCGAAGTGCCCTTAATGACATCTGAATGTTGTCTTTGGGATGTCTTGATCCCTTACCCGGATATGACGATACCCTAACAAAAAATCTATCTTAGAGAAGAAATTGGCTCCTCTAAGCTCATGCATCAACTCATCAATACAAGGTATGGTGTATTGATTCTTCAATTTCTTCCTATTGAGCGCCCAATAGTCAATACACATGTGCAGATTCCCATCCCTCTTCTTCACCAACACAACTGAAGAAGAGAAGGGACTAGAAATCGGTTTGATATGGACCAATGCCAAGAAATATATAATGGCCTGCTCAATATAATCATTATAAGATTTGGGATGCCTATAGGGAGTAGTAATGACTGCCTATACACCAGGATCCATCTCTATGGTATGCTTGAATCCCCTGTCTAGTGGTCGTACGGGTGGTATATCTCCAAAAACTCCTGCATATATGTCCAACATCGCTTGTATGTCTAGTGGTGTAGACTTGGTCTATCCCCCAGCCTCTGAAACCCTCAACTCCACTGCCCATGCTATGTCCCCATGCCTCAAGTCTGCCTCCATCTGATGAGCTGAAATTGTCTACGGGGGATATGACTGCATACCCCGAATAACTACTAACTTACCATCTGGCCCGGTAAAATCCATCACGAGCTGCTTCCAATTAATGGTAACTCTACCAAGGGAATACAACCATTGGACACCCAACACCACATTGGTGTTTGGCACATCCACTACAAAGAAATGATCTGCCATCGAATAGTTCCCCATGGCCACTGTCAAAGTGGGAACATATCAATTAAACGACATAGTCCTGTCTCTTGGAACTAGTACTGAAAAGGCCTCAAACTATGTAGTGGTAATGCCTCTCCACTGGATCAACTGGGAATCAATAAAATTTTGGGTGGCCCTAATGTCAACCAAGGCTGAGACACGTTTCCCCTGCATTGTGCCCTTGATCCTCATGGTCAGAAATTTGGGTGCCCCACATAAAGACGCAAGTACTCTCCTAGATGGTGTAAAGGATGGTCCTCTTGTTGGAGGAGGTGGTGGAGCTCTCTATGATGGTCTATGATGGCCCCTCGTTGTCTCCTCCCTCAAACTCCAACTCCAACTCATACTCTTGATCATTTTCTGAGAAAACCTTGATATAGTGGGCTTTGCCTACTGTGCATCGATGTCCTGGTCCCCATGACTTCCAACATGTAAAACATAGTTTCCTCCTCCTGAGGTATCTCCTAGTCTCATCAACCAACTGTCCTCTCCATGGATTTTCTCTCTGTGCTACTGGTGGTCTAGTGTCACCACATTTATGAGGGTTTGGAGTGCGTGATGGAAAAGGTGTCTGGGTCTTGGGAATGGCCCTCTGCAAATCCCTCATGCAAGTCACAACCTCTAGTGAAGTGGAAGGTCCGTGTGAATTCACTTATCCACACAGTGGCTCCGTCAATCCCTCTACAAATATGTACACCCTCCCAACATCTGACAAATTAGGCACCATGATTGAAACCCGCAAGAACTCCGAAATATAATGCTTAGGTTGTCCTATGAGCCTGAGCTGGGTCAAATCCCTGGAGTGAGCCTCTCGATCCTCTCGATCAAAATGCTCCACTACTATGTGTGTGAAGTCCTGCTAGGAAGTCACGTTGGCATGCCCCAAAGTAGACAAGCAATGAAACCAACAATTGTGTGCCTCTCCCTCTAAATGCAAAGTGGCCATTTTATTTGTCTCCATCTCTGTCATCCTGTTGAGCTAGAAATATGTATTCAACTTCTCCACCCAAGCACGAGTTGTGCACTTGGGAATGCCATCATAAGTGGGGAAGTGCATCCTCCCAATGGTACGCTGCAACTCATATATTTGTGTACCTTGGCCTCCATGGTCCCTTCCCCTCTCATTCTGCTTGAGCTGGTAATAATATATGAAGGGCAGTGATGCTTTGAATTCTTCTTCCATGGACTATCACACTCTGAAATACTCTTCTTCATCAACTCCCACTTGTTTCGTCGGTACTAAAGATATGAAATAAGGTAGTGTAGCTCTCGCTGGCCCACTAGAAGATGGTAGCTGCGCAGTAGGTAAAGGTTGATCATATTGTTGAGAGGCTACGAAAGTCTCTCCAAATAGAAAATTCTGGGTGCTCCGCTCCCGATTTTGTATCTTGATCTCATTAAGCATATCTTTCTTTCCATTTTCCAAATCATTTATGGCCTTCAAAAGGCTGTCAAAGACCACATTTTCCTTTCCCTTGGGCTCTCCCATGTCTTCTATTAACATCTCCTTTCCCAGATCTTCAGTGTATGGAGTAATCTCCAACTCCCTTTCTTTCGTTCGGTACCTTTTCTTCTTGTAAGTAATATATTGTCTATCTTCTTCTCTCATAAGAAAATTATTCCCACATCTGAGCCAATATCTAATCTCTAATACCACTGTAATGTTCCAAAATAGGAAAAATAGTGCTAATATATAAAATCATAAATTTACACCATGGAAATTCAAAACATTGCAGTAAATACTCAAAAAATTTGAAACTCGGAAGTAGTTGAGCCATTTTATTATGGAAATGGGCAAGAGTACAAATATATAGAAGAAATTCACTTGGGTTGGCATTTTTTCCTAGCGGAGCAAAACCCAGATGAAACAACAATACCCAGAAAAACTGCCCAGTGATGCTCTGCGCTGTGTAAGTGAATCCGCACTAGCTGTTGCAATGGTATAGCTGAAAACCCCACCTCAAGTGCTCAGAAATTATGCAAAATTACTCTCGTAATCCTCAAGCAAATCCGACCAAAACCCATAAATGGTTTGGCCTGATCATGACCCTAAAAAATTGACCTCCAATAGGCCTTACACTCTCTAGTGAATGCTAAAGCACGTAGTCTGTAGAACCACAAACAAAACACTCCATAAATATCCAATAATGCACCAAAAAACTCCTTCGACACTTCCCTTTTTTCTCCCGACAAACAATGACTCAAATGACTAAGGCACTATCTCACGTGTGTGGCCAAATTTCCTCCTCTGCGCTGGCCCAGTGACTTCCCAAACAACTCTTGAATAATGTTATCAAATCCAACATCCAAACTCACCCAATAGTTTAGGAAGCTACCGAGTCTCCTCCTCCAAATAATCTCCCGACAATAAACCTCCGGAAAGGAGCTACAATAGTCTCACAGAAAACACCATTGCGTCCTCTAGAAATATGCACTGTTGGGCCAACTGAATGTAAATGCCGAAGAAAACTCAATGAAGCTCCCTTAGATGATAATGGAAAACCAATCTAGGGTGTTACTCGAAGTCCCTTGAATAATGGGTTAGTTCTCCACTTGGAAAACTTGTGCTAAACAACAAGTGACCCAACTAAGCAACTCGATAAACTGAGATAAAATCTATAAGCCAAGAAAGCCAAATGAAGTGATATTCCTTCATTTTATAACCTTTGTTGATCCTTCTTCCCGCCTTTTTCCTCCACACGTTGTTCCCACTCATGCTTTTCAAACCAATTATTAAGGGAGCGTGTATTTCATGTGTGGGTGGTCCCCATTCATGTCCAAAAAAATAACATAACATAATGTTAACTAACCTCTAACTCTTAAGTCTTATAATGAAAAATCAAATGGCCCCCTACATCACCAAAATTGGCCCTCATCACATAAAAATAAATTCTGTAACAAAATAATTTAGGAAGGGACATTACAACTAGTAAATCTCAAGAAGTGTGAGTTTTCATAATAACCTTTGGTGTATTTGGGGTATGTGATAGGTGGAGTAGAGATAAAGATAGATCCTGCCAAGATGGAGGCCATCACGAAGTGTCTAATACCCAATAATTTTTTTGAGGTCAGGAGTTTCATTGGGGAAACATAGTACTTGAGGAATTTCATAGCCTTGTTTTTAACAGTAGCAACACTACTCCATGCCATAACTGTGAGTGACAAGAGTTTCTATTGGGGAAAAGGTGAACAAAGGTCCTTTGAGGAGTTACAGAAAAATATTAGTTAAGCACCAATCATGTGGGTATGTTGTGGGATCAATCTTAATGCAGGGAGGAAGGCCTATATGCTACCATTCCAAAGTATTTCATGGGGTGGTTCTCAACTACCCTACCTATAATAAGGATCTATATGCCCCAGTGTTAGTTGTGAAGAAGCGGATATACTATTTGATGGGAAAGGAGACAATAATCCACATAGATCACCAACCATTGCACTACCTACAAGCCCAAACTAAGCTACGAAAAACCAAGAATTACAAGTGGATGGGATTTCTACAATGGTTTCATTTAGTGATCTAGTATAATAAGGGAAACACAAAGAAGTTGGCTGGCATGTTTTCAAGGCCACCCACATCAAATATTGAAATTTTTGGGACTCTAATTCACATGGAGCCATTCAACCATGATGTATATATAGAGGAGTATTAAGAGGTTGAGGACTTCAAGGATGTGTTTCATAGTTGCAAAGCCAAATACATGTGCACAATGGTGACAACATATTTGACTACCATCTCTAGGATGGGTTACTCCATAGGCTAGATAAGTTTGTGTTCTTAAAGGTGAGTGACGAAAACTAAAAGAGAGGATCACACCTCCAAGTTTGCAGGGCACTTTGGTGTAGGGATAATAATGTTAAAGTTGCAGAGGTGTGTGTGTTGGCCCAAGATGCAAGAATAGGTAGCTAGGTTCATAAGAGGATGCATACTTTTTAGTTCCATCAAGCCTAACAACAAGAAACAAGGTCGATATAATCCCTTACCTATACCTACAGGTCCTAAGGAAAGCATTTGCATGGGATTTGTGAGAGGTTTACCAACAACCAAGAAGGGACATGACCACCTATTCATGGTAGTTTACATGTTTAGAAATATGTGTGTTCTAATTCCCTTTAAAAAGATCATTACTGGGTAATAAGCAACACAATTTTTCTTTGGACAGGTCTAGGTGCACTTTAGGTTACCAAGGAGCATCAATTCAAATAGGGGCACATGATTTATCAATGCATTTTAAACTACATTGTGGGAGAAGATGGACATGAAGTTGAAGAGGCTTACACAACATTCCATCCACATATGGGCAGTCCACATATGGGCAGATGAAAGTAATCAATAGGACTTTGGTGCTACTTTCAACGGGTTACAATCAAAAGCATCCGAAGACCTAGGATGAAAATCTAGTATATATACAACACTTTTATAACTCAATAATTCACAATTTTACTTTTAAGTCCCTATTTCAAACTTGTTTTGGATATTTTCCATCTTCACCCATGGATATTGCATATGGGTAATAAGGAGGAGTAAGGGAGGATCTTATAGGGGATGTCTTGAGGGTAGAAAAAATTATTGAGAAGATAAAGAAAATCCATATATAGGTACATGAGACACTATATAAGTCATGGGAAAAATACAAGGCCATGCATGATTAACACAGAACAAAGAGGTCGTTCAAGGTGGGAGACATAGTATGGTTACATTTGAACAAGGGGAGGCTAGAGGGTCTTGGTAAGGAAATAAAGGCCTTGTGATATGGTCTCTTTGAGATACTGTAAAAGGTTTGAGATAATGCCTATAGACTTATTTTACCCCCATACATGCACATTTACTCAATGGTGAATGTAGAGAATCTTAAACTCGATGAGCCTTCTATGTTATGTCAGAAAGAGGAAAATATCCTACATTTTGTAGAAAATTTGGGACCATATGTTCACATAGAGTTAATAGAGGATACAATTTTATAAAATAGGTCTAGAACTACGAGAAAATGGTTGCATGAACTTTGGCAGATTGGGTTGAAATTAGGACAAATTACCAGCAAAGCTAAACGGTACCCCCGAGAGAAGGTGGAGGAAACATTTCCTCACTTCATTCAATAAAATATTTTGGGGACCAAAAACCTTCTAAAGTGGGGAGATGTGATCCAAATTGGATCAATATATTTCTTGTCATCCATTTTGATTCTATAAGAGTGAAAAAAGTGGAGGAATCAACTCAATTGACCATTTTCACCATTGGGACCTAGTTTCGCAAATTGGAGTCTGAAACCTTCCAAGAGTAGTTTGAGGCATTAAATGACACATTTTGGGAAACAAAAATTTTCTACTTAAATGTAGCACCTTTTCACATTATTCTACACACAGAGACATTTCCAAAGGCCTAATAATCACCTCAATTAGAGCGTGTATGCAAAAGTTATGTGACTCAAAATTTTACCTTCATGTTTTGACCATCACAAATAAGAATACATTAGAAGAGTCCACATTGTAACTCTATCTAAGAGTTGAGGGAGTAAAACTTAACCACCACTAGGCTATTAGGTTGTGTTATAACTGGGCCACTAGGAGGAAAATGGGTTCCATCCTATTCAAGTGAATTTTGTTTCATGGATGAGAAAAGTAGTTTAGTGTGTATATAAAGAGAGAAAATAGAGATGATTTGTGCACTGTAGCATCCCACGGGCCACAAGTGCCACTTCTTTGTACTTGTATCCATTTTCGATTCAGATAAAGAGAGCAAAGTGACCTCACCTTCCTACTGGGTTTTCTCCCTAAAGGGTTTCCTAGGTTGTATCTTACATTAATTTATGGTTTGTGAGTTTTATTTCATTGTTCTCTATTTTCTACATAATATAATTTGCTTGCATATTCATTACACAATAATTTACAGGTCCAGAAATCTAAGGAGATAAAAAACCTCATAGTGTAAATTTCATATTTTAAAATATATTTGAGATCTATTATGATGAACCATCTAGTGGAATATCCACAATAGTTTACGAATAAGGGAATCACATTGTTTTTATTATTAATGTATTGTTTTAATGTTGTATTTTTTGGACATGTGATGTAATGAAGTGCACCGTTGTAGCCTATAGGCTTTATGAAGAAAACATTTGTGTAAATATTGTTAACAAGGAGCCTACAATATCAAGAACTCATAGGATAGATAAGGAAACAAATTAAAGAATAGTCTTCTAAATTGCTTTCTTTTGAGCTTGAAAAGGTTTTAAGATGCATATTTTGATTTCATCTCATAATATAAAATACAACACACACACATATATGGAAAAAATTTGCCTAATTATTAGATTTCAATGGTAATATTGTTATTAAATTTGCAGTCATTGTAATTTTCTTGGATGGACTAAAAAAAAAACTGTAAAATATAGCATTATAATTGACTATAAAAAATCATCAAATTTTAGTTGAGTATGTGGTGCAATAGGAAAACAAGAGGAACCTTCCCTACCCATCTGGGTTGAAATTTCACTAGAAAAGTGACGGGGTCTTTAAGCCCATCTAGGAATAGATTCTAGGTGCACAAATGAGGTATATCCCCACAATTTATAATCATGGGACCAAAGTTTGACTTGGATGATGTCCCAATACAGTTAACTAAATATGACCTTGTTTCAAGCATTTTGTAAAGGTGTATTTTGATTGGGAGAGATTCAGATGGAGGTTTTAAATCCATAGACATGGGAGAGAAAAGTATACTAGGGCTTTCTCCCTAGGAAGGAATATCCAGGTTCATAATGGATCGTGGAGGTAAACATGGTCTTTGTTTTCTAGTTTATTGAATGCTTAGATTTTTCCTTTATATGTAAATGAAGTGTGGGGCACCTTGATGGAAGAGGTACCTAACTAGATGATAGGTCTCCATACCCTGTGAGAGGAGGAAGGGTTCTTTAAGAAACGAAGAGGCTATGATGATGAGATTGCCTTAGAATTTGATCTAAACCTACAACATCCTAAAGGCCATGAAATAGTCACTGAAGTTAAGGGTTTGATCATATATCTTGATGAAGTCCTAATTAGCAGATTCACTAACCTTTGCAAGGGGACTAAATGGAGTAAGGAGGAAAGACATGAAGCAATAAGTGCAAAAAGGATATTTCCCCTCCCTAATGAGCAACTTGAAGAAGATGAGAATGAGATCAAGAGGGAAATCCTACCACACCCATGGGATGAGGTTGAATATTGTATCCTTAAATATATTTCTTGTGAAGGTAGATTAAGCATTGTCTATGCTTATCAGTTTAGGCTCTTGTATCAACTTAGATTCCAAGCAGACCTACCTATCCATGAGAGGCTTAACATACCATATTTTATCCTTCAATCCATGAAAAAGATGCGCATATAAATAAAGGAGGGGAAACATAATTACTTGCCCCATCCTGGCCTCATGAGGTTAATAGTAATTAATACTTTGGACCATCCCCATTCCTTGGATAGATTTAGTTGAGATGGATAGAGATGCCTTATTAGAGGCCCAAGGTGATTTAGTATAGCTAGAGCTAGAGTTGGGAGATACATAATTATCAGAGCCACATATGGATTGGTTAGAAGAGGAAAAAATAGAGGTAGAAGTAGAGGCAAAAATAAATTTTCTAGAGCCACAAATAGAAATAGAATTGGCTAAAACAGAACTAGCTAAGTTACAATCAACAAGGATAAGAGCCTAGCTAAAGTAGTAGCCCCACTTAAATAATCCCAAGAAAACACAACAGAGACTTAGTAGGACATTAAGAATCCAAGGAGGTCGTCTGAAAAGAGAAACAAAGAAGCATAAAGAAGCCTTATGGTACAAGAAGGAGGGAAAACAAATTTAGATGAGGAAGAAAAAGAGACAATTGCTACTTTGGTAGCCCTAAGCACTCCAACAAAATATAAGGAAAGAATACCTAAAAAACCTCATGCTTATTTCAGAAGAAGAAAGAGTACTAGAATACAATTTACTGGAAAGTCTAAGCCTCCATGTCCCACACCAATAACCATTAAATAAACTCATAGCACCAAGAAACAAGGGCCTTATAAAGAAGAAGGGAAGAAAACAATGACATCAATGGTGCAAATAGTAGTGGCATCCACACCTCTTGAGGAAGTAAAGTTGCATTCACAACCATAAAGACCAAGTACTCAACTTGCAGTGTTATAGGAGAAAACAAAAAAGCTACAAGACACTGATAGAATAACAAAATGTCCAACTCCAAGAACATCCACTGACTCCTATGCTTAGCTTAAGGAAGGTAAAATAATTCCTGTAAACCTAGCACCAATATTATTCCTTGAGGTTGAACAAGAGAAGGCTAAAACTAACAGATGGAAGAAAATTGCACAATCCAAGGGAGTTGCCAATATTGGAAGGATGGAGGAAGAAATTTAACGAATGAGAGAGGAGATGGAACTCCTAAGATTGGGTGAATCAAATGAAAGGGATCACCTAATAATGGAAAACAAATAGATAAAGTTCTAATTGAAAGAAACCCAAAGATTGTTATATGAGAAATAAAATCATATTGAAACCATTGAAATAAATCTAGGCATCATGGAACATATTTCCATAGAAGCAGTGAATAGCAGGCAACCATACAAAACTTACTCCTTGTTCCTAAAAGAGAAATCTAAAAGACTAGTGGTGCCATTTTGAAATTAAAATGTTTGCACAAATAGGATCTCTCCATCTACAAGATGTTAGATAATTTATTGACTTTTTCCTTTAGTGCAGCACAAAGGACAAGGTAGAGATTGTTGAGTTTTACATTCACAAACTTGTGCTTCCTAATATGACCATATGGGACCCAAATCCATATTTGGGAGATACACAGTTGATGGCCCTAGCATCTTGGATAACGCATGAAGATGTCAGGGCATAAGAAGTAAAAATATCCTTGGACACAAATATAAAGGAACCACTTTGGATCAGACCAAAGCACCTAATCCAACCATCCTCACTTCTGCCCATGCAATCCTAGCAGAGGATCCTGAAATGGTGAAGATTTACAAAAAAAGTCACATAGAGGCCATTCTCCACTTTGAGGATACCTTCAGAAATTTGGAGAAGAAATTGCACATACTTGCTGATGAGCTCCATCATTAGGTACATTTGGAGGGGTTAATGGTCACCTTTTTGCCTTATTAAGTCTCTTTTTCTTGCATTTTAAATATATTATGGTCTTATGATGCTATTTTAGGTGGTGATTGAGGCTTAACATACTTCGAGTACCTAACATAAGATTAAATGTAGGAAAATCATGAAGATATAGAATTTTTGGAGATTTTTTCATAAAGACTCGAAGTAGACAACAAGGAGAGATTCTAAGGCGTTTTCCACCCTCCTTAACTCCCAAAAGCAGCTAAGGGATCCTCGAGATTCCCTCCAACAGGTCGAAATCGAACGTAGCCAAGCAAACTCAAGACCAAATGCACTCAAGCCATACTTCACTTGGAGTCAGGTGGAATCATCACCTATTTTCTAGGGAGCTGTTGGTAGTTGCCATTTAGGTTAAATAGAGTTGAGCAAGAGATAATTAGGATTCGAATTTTGGAGAAAGCCATTAGGCTCTTTGCTCTTGTAATCAGTTTTTCCAGACTTTGATATTGATGTAATGAGACTATATTTTGAAATGAAATGAGTATTTAGACTTTGCCTTACTGAGCTAGTTCTAGAGAGCTAGGCTTGTGGGTTAGGGCCCAATCCATGTGCCTCAGCTTCTCTTGTGTAATCATTCTTTCCTTTCATGTCATTTAGCTAGTTTTTATTATGAATAATTAGCTAGTTTGTTGGTATTTTCATTTACTATTTTAGTTTGCTCATGTAAGTAGATTTAGTTTGCTTACATGAGTGGTAGAATAGGTGATAAACTCCATAAAGTTGTGAGTCAAGCCTCCCCCTCTCACCTCTGTCAATAGAGCTTGAGGAGGGTAGACCTTCACCACAACCAAAAATTATTTTTAGTTTATGATTTCTTGGAATAGATGAGATTAGTTGCTGTAATTCCATGAACATGTTCAATATGTTGTGGTAGATATTTGTTTCTAGATTAGGATAGATTTTCTTTATAAATTCAAGTCATCTTTTCCACTGTCTTTATCATGAATTTGTCCGTATTTATTGCATGAATAGGTAGTTTGATTGTAGGTACATGTAGCACAACCAAGGAGAAGTTCACCAGCACCTCCAGCTTCATCTCTCATCTCCCTTCAACCCTCTTTTCATCAAAATCACCATCAGCCTTGTTTTCGGATTTTCCATCCCTACACCATGAGCAAACCCTAGGGGTGAAAGATAAGCCTCCCAAGAGGATCTGAGCTTGGCCAAGGGGTGTATCACCTCCAAATCATCCTCATCCACCTTCACACAACCTTTCCTACCCTTTTTCCACCTCTTTTTGGCCTTGGATTTCCCTCGGCTTGTTCCTGTAGCAATTCAGGACTTGCTTGTAGCACTACAGGAAACTTGTAGCAGCACTTGAAATAGAACCTTTGGGCCCCTCCTTAAGCCTAGAAACCACCATGTCCACCTTCTAAACCTACAAGAACCACTTATACACCTCCTGCCTTGTCCCCATGTGTTCAAGCCTTCCATCAGCCACCTTAGCACTTTCTTCTCCTAGCTGCAAAGCAACACATTTTCAAGCATAGTTAGGTCATGAATAGTTGCATTAATAAAATCATGATAGACAGAGCATAGGGTAATTAGAGTGTTTTTAGCCACCTGGCCCAACTAATTATGATTATATTAGTTTCCTTTATGTCATTTCAATTCAACAATTTACTTCATGCAAGGTACCTAGGTTGTTTTACAATTCTTATCATAGTCTAATAAGTATATTTATTTCATTACAGAAGAGTTAGATGTACTTGGTTACTATGGTATAATTTTGTACTTACTGATAGTGCCGTGTCTTTGAATCATTTGTAGCCCTAGGCCTAATTCCAGAAATGTGATAGACTTCACCTAGAAACCCTACAAGTAGTACCCTTTCGTAGAGCTCAGAAGAGGATAACATGAGTAGAATTCATCTATTGTGTATATAGCACTGCCACCTCAAATTTTGTACAAACCCTAGGTTGATAAAGTAAAGTAGGGCAGCCTCTGGGATTTGCAACATTCTTGGTGCAATACCAAGGCTCATCACCTGCTAAAGGAGACGACAAGCACTATTATACAACATGAAGATCATGGACTATCATTCCCTTGACAAGTTGCAGGATGCACTGAAAAAAACTCCTTTATATAAAAGAATCATTCAGAAAATCGAGACCTAATGGATTGGACTTAGATTTAATCCTCCTTTTTTGTTAGGACATCAGAAGCATCAAATCCAAGAGGAAGATTCAAGGGATTGGAAATACATTGAGACAAATACAAACTTTTATCCAGTAGGAACAACGAACTCCAACATAACGTGGGATGTTAAATAAGTCATCAGGGATATGAATTAGGAAAAAACAGAGAATGGTAGAAGAATAATTTGCTCAAAGGATGATCAACAATTCCATTATGGGTTATGATGGGTCTGCTAAAATTGGCAACAAGAAGAGGCTTCTAATTTAATTTTCCCTTAATTAAATTAGAAGGAAATTGTAATTCCACATCACAGGACAACTTGTACGAGTTAACTGAGTTAGGAAGACTTAGTTAGCTCAGTAAATTCCAGTTGAGCGTAAAACCTGAGGCATGAAGAGGTCTCTCTGAGTTTTAGGGGGGCTAGTTACAGTTTATTTTGAGTTGTAAATATTTAACTTTATTATTTAAGTTAAAATCAGTTTAACTAGTTCTAACTGATGAAGGAACTAGTGAGAGGTGCAGTGAATTATATCTGATTTAGTTCACATGTAGTGATTAATCATATAACTAATAATTTTCTATAAATAGTTGTTGCATGTCAGTTATGATCAAGACCCAGTGTGTCTCCCGTGTGTCTGCACAATCGTTTTCCTCGGTTTGACAAGCCTTCCTCTCTAAAATGACCAACATGAAGTTTTTTGCACAAAGGTGTAATCTTCAATGGAAAACCAACAACTTGCTAGTTCAGAATCTATGAACTCTTATGAACTCTCTCCACACAAGTATCTCTTCATATCAGTATCTACCATTTATAAACTTCATTTCAATTTATAGAGTGATTAAGGAAGTTTCAGATCCATGAAGAAATGGATGAGATCCTCCAATGAAGGGATGAGGGTTCCTTTATCCAAGGGATAAGCTCCATGAGTAGAGGGATATAGCTCGAATGGGCGCAGCTCTAGAGGCTTCTAGTCAGGAGAATATTTGACTAGCTACGCTTCTAGAAGTTACCTTTTTGTGTTTATTTTCTTTTTACGAGGGTGCGCAGTTTTTAGTGGAGAACAAAGCGGTAATCGCCGCAACTAATAGAATAAGTATTAGTGCATGCACAGGTAATGGTCACAAAAAGTGCGTAGGTAAAATTTTAAAGGTTTAAAGAGATTTTCTCCAGTTTCCAAGACTTGGTTAAGGAACGTGAGTATTTTTTACCTCTAAGGGAGCATAATATGGATGGTGATAGAACCATAATGAAAGTCAAATGTCATGATGAAAAAATGACATGTAATAGATTGCCCCCTAAAGTGTAAAGTTTGAGAAAGTTTTTTGAGAGAGTGAAGCACTTTATCATTCCAAGGATTGGATTGGAGATACCGGTCGAAAAATTGTAAGAAACATTCAATGAAAATATATATCATCACTGAGGTAGGCATTCCCATACTCAGAGCAAAACTAACTAAATGTTCTGGTACATATATGACTTTAGCATTACATCAGAAGTATACACAGTATGGGTGCAACCATCTGTTATAAAGAAGTATATTGTATCATGAATACATAAATCCTCGCACCCTAGATGGTGGAAACAAGATCCAGGGCCTTGATTTTCATTTATCGAACTAGTACGAATCTATCCATGCGATTGATTGTGTTGAAGTCGAACATGGTAGAAACCACTTGATTATCGGTCAATGATGGAAATTGTTAACAAGTGTGAGAGAAACCACCAATAACGACTATGTCTCTCAAAGTACTTCAACACAATCTATGAAGTGTGAATGAATGATTTGCAGTCGAACACTCATAGAATCATTCGATCGAAGGTCAATGATGAGAACCTGTCGTCGAAGGCGAGAAACCTGCCATTAGGGCATGCAGATTCCAAGGTACTGATAGGATTCTAAATCAACTTTCTAGATACTTAGCTGATGTTGATAGAAAGTGATCCGTCGCAAGAAATGCTACGACACGAAACCATTAGATCATGTTTTGAAAAAAGGTTTTGCAAGGATTAACTCAGGGATGGTCAACGCGAATGGAGACAAATGTTTGCAATGAATGGTGAATTTGATATTGAACTTTCTCTCGAACACATAACGACACTGTAAATGGTTTGGAAGCATTTGAATTAAACATAATACCCAAAACTGACTGAAGACTTTCAATGTGGTTTGATTAACTGTAAGACAAAAGGATTACCCAACCCAGACACGAGTGCGACAAAGTGTCGTGTTCAAGAGCGACATGTTGCGTTTTTAAAACAAGAATAAAAAATGGTTTATTTTTCTCACTTTCCCCCCCACCATTAATAGAAAGTACCTCTTTATTTTTTCCAAGCTTGAGGAGGATAACATTTGCTTGTCGTGTAAGCTCATCCTTTGGACGAGCCCATCTCATTATTTTAACGAACCCTAAGAAGGAGTCGTTCAGTCCTGTTGTTATTGATAGGTCCTACACTGTTTAGTTTTAACGAGTCCAACATAGGATTAACTCGGTGTTTTTCAGTTTTAGGGAGTCAGAATAAAAACATAAGTAAACTCCATAGTGTTCTTTTTCATAAATTTAGACTCTCAAACCCCAAAAAGGATAGAATAATGTAGGAGAGAACTCTATTGACCATGCTTAGTAAACGTATATCTTTCTCGTAAATAGTGTAATTTAGTCCAGAAAAGGGGTAAACTTATACTGAATAGAAGACTGTTCATTTAATTTAATGAGTTGAAATAATAAAGTGCTCGATGATATTTTCATGTTTAGAGAGTCTAAAAAGGGCTTCAAAGAGGACTCTAGGGTTTCGTTTTTTTGTATTTTTTAAAGAGCTCGAAAAAGTGATAAAAGTCTTCTCATTGTCAAAATTATTCTTTTCAAATATGACCTGTTCCTTGCACAAAGACTCAAAAAATTACAATTATCTGCTCTCAATCATGGAAATTGTTTTCAAAATTTGACTCCTAAAGGTGAAAATAAACAAAATAATATTATTTTATTCATTGAAACTTATAAAAAGAGGTCAAAACAAATCATTTTTACCTTTTGGTTTCCAGAACTGAGAAAAAATAGTTTTTTTCCAACCAGTCAGCCATTTAGAGAACTGTGAGCTCCAGGTATTCCACCTCATCATTATCTTTCTTTTCATCCGTTTAGTTTTTAATTTTAAGCTTTTAGGTCATTTTTTAGGGGGAAACAAGGTTTTGAAATCCGCCCTCGGGGGTGTGCAGATTTTCATGGCAAAACCCGCACACCCCGATGATTTTTTAATAGAAAAAATCGTCAGGCCACCGCGATTTTGATGCATAGCCCATGTGAAAAAACACACAGTGTATGCATAAAACCCGTGCAAGCATCGTGGGGTTTTCAAATCGCAACTATATCCATAAAAATGGCTCAAATTCTCTCAAAAAATTTCTAATGTTCCTCATTGATTGCTTGCAGGCTAGCAATTATGTTGGAATGGAGAGAAAAGGAGCACAAGCTGCATGATCACGAAGCCATGGATGAACCAACAACACATCACATGCTAAAGAATTGCGGTTTGTATAAATGCTGGGCGATTCAAGGAATGAAGGCACAAGTGGAACTGATGGCCTAGTTAGTCAATGTTTGGGATGTTCAGGAGCAATGATTCATCATTGGGGATCACAGGCTTGTGATCGAGCTAGAGGATATCTATTTCCTCATTAATTGCCCAGCAGAGGGAGAGACATCTCCTTGTTTGGGTCACGACTAGGGGGGTTTCCCATTGCATCTTATATGGCTCAATATTGCAGCCAAGAGTCAGAGTTGAAGGATGGTCACATTGATATCAAAACTATTGTTCGACTATACCTAAAGATCATTGCATTTACAGTTAGCAGGGTTTGTGGTAGTGTAGCTCCACATGTGGCTACCAAATCAAAAATGCAGAATGCAGTTAAATGCGCCGGGGGAACAATTTTCAACTGGCGTGAAGTAGTGCTTGTCAACAAGAAATGCCAACTCATGAGAGCGATGAATGGGAAGTTGAAAAACTTCAACTATGGATCCATTCTTGTGTCTTTCGCTTTGGAGAAGATTCCACTCCTAGCACTTATCAGCAGTCTCTAGTGGACCCGAGGGAACTAGGGAACCACGAATGTTGTGATGGGTGTCATTGATGGCTCGCCATGGTGGCGATGGTGGTCCTCTGATTCAATATACCCCTCAGTTATTTATATGGCTCAGGAGGCAAATCTTCATGATTGAGGATTTTTCTTACGCAGGGATAGATTTCAGGGGTTACCCTGACACATCACTCCCACCGAGAACACATTGCGATGCATCAGGTAAAATATTTCATTTTGAAGTTTTTGTGTTGTGTAATTTTTATTTGATTTTCTATCTTCCAATACTAATAAAAATATTAAAATGTAGATGTTGGCCCAACACGACCAACAACGCTTCGTCGCTTTGACAGGAGAGATGTGCAGCCTATAGCAGCGGGCCCACCACAAACCAATTCATCAAAGGCCCTTGCAGAGCTAGAGCTCAACCTAGAGAGGTTGAGTATTGACATCCTAGAGACAAGGAGGGATGATATACCTCTCAGGCTCTAAAGACATGTGACTGGGGTTCCAGGCCCATTTAGGATATATCTGCGCAGGGTGCCATGTGCCATAGTATGCTACCATGATCATCATCATGGATAGCTGATGGTCGATCTAGATTGGCATTTTGTTTTTTGTATCAGTATCTTTATATCATAAGGTGTTTGAAACCTATGATCATAGACGATGTAATATTTTTTGACACACAACTATTTTAACCTAATGATATTACTACTTTCGATCTCTAAGTATCTTGTTCAATATGGATCAAATACTGTTTTGTTTTACTTTTAATGCTGTAGATGTCTGTTTAAAACTTGATTAGCTAATGCATAAGCCAATGTGTGTAAATTTCTTGAAATGTGTTGATATTGAATGTAATCAAATTTTCTTTCCAAGAGACGAACCCTTAAAATCATTCTTAACAAAGACGGATTTCTGATAGCATAAACACCGATTAAATGTAATACAATGAGTTGAGAATCTAACCTAAAAATAAAACGTCGAATTCCAAATGAAATGACATCAGATAATAGCTATATTCTGCAATATTGTTCGTTGTTTGACTGAGGAAAATCCCATGAATAAAGACTAAAGCATCGGTGGGCAAATAGATGACCCAAGCAACGGAAGAAATGTTCCATGTACTATGACCACTACGACAGGCGCCGTTAGCAAAACCAATGTAATTCTGAAGGAATGTCGACATCTGCATTATCAAGAGAAATCAAGATAAGCAACGAAAGTAACAACAACTCGTTAAGAAAAATAACTAATCTAAGACACACTTTTCTAATCTAAGGCACAAAGCTCTAAAATTTAACTAATGTACAAAGAGGATCTCCACACAAAAATAATCATGCATAATATCTCTTGAGATAAAGGCCATTCCTGGGTTTATGTAAAGAGACGTTGTCATAATCAATTAACTCATAGGCTCCTTTTCCAAGTACACGCTTAACAATATAAGGACCATGCCACATTGGTTCGAATTTACCAGCACCTAGTTTGCTGTGAGCTTGATCATATACTAGAACAAGGTCACTTTCCGAATATATACGAGGGTTAACACTTTGATCATACTGAGCCTTAACACAATTTTTATGAGCTTCGACAGCTAATGCAGTGGTGCGACGAGTCTCATCTAACTGTGCTAGGTATAAGAAGCGTTTATCCTCTTAAGAGGTAGCTGGTAACAGCTCAATGGCTAATTTGAGTGACAAGATTTCACATTCAATGGGTAACACAACTTCCAAACCGTAAATGAGCTCAAAAGGGATGAACCTTGTGGATGTTTTTGCAGAGGTTCAATATGCCCACAATGCAAAAAAAAACATGGCATCCAATTTTTTTTTATGAGTTACGACAATTCGTTTGATCATGTTGGTTAAAACCTTCTTGACAACCTCAACTTGACCATTATCTTGTGGGTAATATGGTGTAGAATTATCGTGGCGTAGGTCAAGTTGAGCAGAAAGTTTGGTCATCATAATGTTTCGAAAGTGGCTCCCATGGTCCATAACGATAGCTTGAGGGACACCAAACTTAACAATCACGTGATTGAATATGAAAATTGTTGCAGTTTTTCCATCAGCCGTGAATGTAGGCATCGCCTTGGACCATTTTGTAAAGTAATCTACGACAAGAATAATATACCCATGCCCCCCGACCGAGTGAGGGTTACATGTGACGAAATCGATGCCCCATTTGGCGAAAGGAATGACATCAATGATTGGGTGAAGAGGAGATGGAGGTGCACGCATCTTTCGATAAAAAATCTGGCAATTGTGGAATTTTCTAACCGCGTGCGTAATATCTTTTGGGTTGTGGAAAAACTATACATATGACCACCACACGATCCAGAATGGCAGTCATTCAAGACCTTTTCGACTTCTTTGTGAGTTATACAACGTTGAAAAACATAATCGAGACCACGACGATAAAGAGTGTCACCAACAATATTGTATTGTTGAGATTGGTATCATATTCTATGTCGATCTGATCGTGAAAGCTCTGGCCGAAAGGTTTGGGTATGGATATATATAATGATATCTCCATACCAAGGATTTAATTTACTGATTAGAAATAGAGATTCATCAGCGAGATGGTCCTCTACCACCATTTCAGATTCAATATAGGGAAAATCACACATAAGTTCAGCAAAAACCAGTGATTTCTTAAACTTGGATTTTTTGAACTCCAAATCAATCTCTTGTAGTTACGATCCATTTAGAGTATTTTCCCCCGAGAAATTGTTTCATAAAAATGTACATCATTGGGTTGCAATTAGATATACTATGGTTTTACGTAACAATATGTAATGACATAATCGTTAGACAACTTGAACTACTGTCAAGGCCATTTTCTCCACATGTGAATACTTGATTTCTGTCGGGGTCAGATTTCGATTTAGGTAATAAATCAAATGTTAATTGTTGGATTCATCCTCTTGAACTAAAACCATTCCAATCATGGAATCAGACACAACTAAATACAAAAATTAATCTCGGTGATAATTTGGCGGATGCAACAACGGTGCATGGGTCAACGCGTGTTTGAGTGCATCAAAAGATTTATCGGCAAGCTCATCCCAAATGAATGGAACATCCTATTTTAATAACTGAGTGAATCTTTTAGTTAAATCCACATATTTTGGGATAAAACGACGCAGAAAGTTTTCTTTCCCTTACAAACTCTGGAGTTGGCGAAGAGTGGAAGGAGGAGGCAAGTTGACAATGGCCTCAACCTTTAATGAGTCGACACAAATGAATTTTTTTGAAACAATGAACCCAAGTAAACATCTTGATTGTACACAAAATACACATTTTTGCAGATTCAAATGATTGTTTTAATGCCTACATCACATAAAGATGGCACATAAATGTGTTGGATGATCTTGTGTGTGTAAAGAATAGGCAGGTAAGTCATCCAAGTAGGTTTGTATAATATGTTTGATACCGTGAAATGCGTAAGACATAGCTCTTTGAAAAGTTGCGCCAACTTTTTTTAGTCCAAATGGTAATTTACAGTATGTAAATGTTCCCCATCGACATATAAATGTTCTGCTAGGCTGATAAGTAGGGAGTATGTTTATTTGATTGTAGCCAGAAAATCTATCCATAAATGAGAATATTTCATTTCCAGCGTAATCATCAACAATTTGATCGATATAAGGGGTAGGATAATTGTCTTTAGGATATGCCTTGTTAATATCCCGATAATTAACACATACTCTGATCGTTCCTTATTTCTTAGTTACGGGAACTATGTTAGATACCCAATCTGTCAAAGGAATAGTATAAATAAATCCCGCACGAAGTAATTCTTCAACTTCAAATTTAATTGCAGCAGCTCTTCGTGGATGTATGAGACGTAATCTCTTTCTAATAGGTTTAGCATCCGGGTATGCCTTAATTTCGTGAATAACAATCCTAGGATGAATACCTGTCATTTCTTCATAAGACCATGCAAAAATGTCTCAGAATTCCTGAAATAAGGATTTTTATAAATTTATATCTTCAATCGAGCAAGAAGCACCTATATGAATGTTCTCAGTTATCCCAGGTTTAATTGATATGTCAACAGGAATTGTGATGAAAATGTTTCCCAAATTTGTCTCAGAATCTGAATGAAGAATGGACATAGGATTTTGAGGTTCCACGACACAATCAATTAAAAAGATGGATGAAAAGTCATTATGGATTCTATCAAGGTTAGGTAAAAAATAAGATCGATGATGAAGTTCATCCCATGGTAATTCGTCTAACGACAAGGTTTCTCGGATATTTTCATCAGTTGAAAACACTTGTTGAAAAGGATCTAAAAATGATGTCATATCTAAGCTTGATAAAGAAGAAGATTCTTCACTGACCACATTCATTTGATCAATATTAGTTGATGGAATGTCATAACACGATTGTACCTCTACATATTCTGATTCAAATGGACTTAAAGGCATCTCGCCACCATAGGAGTCCAACTCAGATTCTAAAAGCACATTCCATGTCTCATCAAATGGCATTGTTCTTGATGTAATCATATTGATATTGGAAATAGTTCGAGGTACGTTAGGAGGAGGTATAACAAAAGTTCCCATGAGAGTGGAATCTTTAACTAGTCCTACCCCAAAATCTTCATAAGGGATAATCATTTTTTCTGACATGCTCAATACTATTTGTAGAGGTAGGGTTTGAAGCGAAGTAAGACAACTAATTGATTTTAACAATCTTTCATTTATGAGGAAGCCTGATCATATGAAATACTAAAGAAACCACAATGGTCATAGCATAAGACAAAATTCGACCCAAAAGAAGGTTGTAATCAAGAGGGGCATCCAAAACCTCCACCTCAAGTGCTACAATTTTTACTTCTACCTCTATAGGCAGATTCTGTTGTATTCCGAATGGGTGAAAACCTCTTCCATCAAAGGATTTAAGAATCATTGGTGACTGCTTGATTTTTGGAGAACCAAGAGTTTTCCAATAAGCTAAGGATATAATGCACGTAGATGCTCCCTCATCAATTACCATGCGAAAAAATCGCCTAGATTTGACTAATACTAGAATTTGAAAAGTCATTTGATGTGGGAGTCTAGGTACAAATTTCTCGAGATCAAAGACAATGAGATTCGAGTCTTGAGGATCAATTTCTCCTATAAATGATAATAGTAATGTCCTCTTATATGGAAAATATTGCGGCACTTCGAGGGCCGACATTGCTGAAGGGGATATGGATAAATCTTCAACAATGTTGTAGTTAGGAGCGGCTCTCGCATGTGGGTTGAAAGTTTATTTTCGAAGTACACCTTTGGTAGACAGTTTAATTACTAAATCAGGATTAGGTTTCTCGATGTGTAATGGTTCAGAAATTGGGGGAATTGATATTGGAGGTTGAATGGATGATTCAATTTATTTTCCAGTTACATGACTCTTAGATCCATACTTTTGAGATCACGTCGCAACCATGACCTAGGACATCATTAGGATATCCGCTGATGAATTGTAATAAGATCCGATCATTTTGCTGTCTTGTGGTGGAAAAGGATATTTCTGAACAACGAGTGTGGGTGAACCTTTGAGAAATTTGGATACCTCGATCCGATGTGGGCACTCTTTGGTGTAGCGATCCTCATCATAGATAAGACAAGGATAACGAGGTTTCTGTTTTTTGTCTAATGGTTCATTTTTTTTTTTCTTTCTCTTTGGGAGAAGTGTTTTGTTTATATTTACCCTTCCCCTTATTATTATTTCTGGATGATTTAGCTTTGGTTGTATATTAGTCTATAATGTGAATCTCGACAGAAGTTTCTAGGGAAGGATCTCCTTTAGGTGAATGTGGTAGAGTTATGATTGGAGAAGTAGATTTAGATGATTTATTCTTACTCTTTGTCATATTAATTGTACCAGTTACACCATCTGCGGCATGAGAACCGAAAGGATTTGCAGTGAGTTGACCTGGGCGTGGTAAATCAGGATTTTTTCATACAAATTACAAGACTGTGTGTAAACAAGGTCCAAGTATTGTTCTTGAGCTATGACCTGTTCTTATGTTACAATGCATCCTTTAGCTACATCTTCAATAATATTAAGAAGTAATCATTTGATGAACCATTCATCCAAAATTTGATCCAGAATGAAAACTTTGACTAAGCGGCATCTATGTCGCCATTCGTGTATGTGATCTAAAATTTACGTAGATGCACTCTATTTTAACTAAGTTAAAAGTTTCATGCCATTATCATAACTGGTTGGAAACTGAAAACGAGTCAGGAAGGATGTTGCTAAAGCATTGAAATTGTTGAAAGAGCCTCGTGGTAACTCAATGTACCACTTTGCGGCTAAGCCGATCAAAGTTCTTTGAAAAAAGTCTCAGACAAATCGAATCATCGATTAAAGAATTGGATGCACACCACACATGATAATTCATCACATGATTCGAGGGGTGTTCTCTTGATTCTCCTTCAAACTTTGGAATGTCACTGTGAAACTTAGTAGGCATCGCTAGCCAAAACGGAAGATAGTAAATTGGATCATTCGTTAGCCGAGACATGTCTGGTAAGTCTAACATTGCAATGAATGGTAACCACCATTTAGGCTCTTGCTGAGAAAACTGGTAACCTCGAGGGAAAATTCCAGTATCCGGAGGAGGATATCCAGGAAAACTTGGGATAGCCTGAGCAATTGGAATTGGTATACCTCCAGGGTATCCAAGGTTAGCCATACCAAACTGAGGTTGAGCTGGTATCTGATATGTATAACCAGGGTATTGTTGATTCTGGTAAACTGAATTTTTTCCCATTTGTACATATTGAAATTTCCCTTGAAATGGTTGAATTTGAACAAACTGACCTTGAAAAGGTTGACTTGTTGAAGGTTGTCCCTTAATAGTTGGTCCTGTAAAAGGTTGCCATTGGATAGATTTACCAACAAAGGGTTTTCCTTGAAAGGTTGACCTTTAAAAGGTAGACTTATTTGAACCGTAGTTGCACTAGTTTGTCTTACAAAGGTTTGAGGAATAGATTGAATTGTAGGTCCAGTTTGATGAGTAGTAATCCGAGGAATTTCCTGTGTAACAGTTGGCGTTGTCGTTTGAAGGGTTGTAACAATAGGGGTTTGAAAAACTCCCGGGATAGGTGTACTTGGTTGTTGAACAGAAGTTTCCACAACAAATTGGACAAGAGTACTTGGAGTACTCTGACCAGCTTGCTGACTACTTGTCACAGATACCCGTGGGGTAATTTGAAGTGCACCTTGAATAGGCTAGTGGACTTGGGTAAAAACAAATTATCCAGCTAGTTGAGTAGGTTGATTATAAGGTACTTGTAATGTAGGTTGAAAAGAATGTTGATTAAAAAAATGGTTCCACATAGTATTTATCCCTGGGTATGGAGCTCCCATCAAAGGTTGCGATGCATAAGGTTGACCATAACCAGTTTGAGGCATCGAAACATAAGTTTGATAATTACCAAGAATATTTTGTCCTACAACCAGGGGATAGGTTCCAGTAAAAGTTTGTCCTCCTTGAAAGGATGGTTGCTCTTGAAAAAGATACTACCCTTGGAAAGGTTCCTGCCCTTGGAGATGATGCTGCCCTTGTAGAGGCTGCTACCCTTGGAAAGGTTATTGCCCTTGCAGAGGCTACTATCCTTGGAGTTGCTGCCCCCCCTAGGCGCGATATAGCCACCTTGTGAACCAACTTGAGGGATATTATCGGAAAACATATAGACATGTTCCATTGTCAAAGGTTTGGTGGTAGACTCATACAAACCAATTTACATGGTAGAAGTTTCGGAGAATGGAGATGCTCCTGAGAAAGTGCTAGAAAGCGACTGGTACCTAAAAGGAACATAAGGAACGTCATACAAAAATGTTGTTGGTGATGAAGAAAACATAAATGACTCAGTAGACATGCTTTGAGAAGCCATGTAACTACCTCTGGGTAAAGAGTATAATGGTATTTGATGTGGTGACTCAGTGTAACCAGAGCTATGTATAAAATCGGTAAATTGATGATACCAAGAATCCAGTCTAAAAGGAATGAAAGGGTGAATTTGTTCACTATACCTTAGATCTAGAGATTCTTGATGAGAGGGAAGTGTAATCTCTTCTTTCATGTCAAATATATCTTCAATGCTAATTAGGACAGGAGGAATATTCTTAGTGATGATAAGTTTCACTTGAGGTGAACAAGGACGACCGAGAGTCGAGGCTATGAGATCTGAAGGTGACTCAAACAAAGTGGAATCAGATTCAGGCTCATATATTTTAGCCTAAGTGAATTGCGTATCTAACAACTCACCAGTAATAGATTCAATTGTAATTACTTCAGAAATTTCTGGTTGTTCTTGATATTTTTCAGTTATCTGAGGTTGATTAAATTTGAAATAAGGATGTGTTACTATGGATAGACCTGGTTCCTGATTGTTGAACTCTTTCAATTTTAATTTTTTCTAATTAACTAGATGTATATGCAGGGGGTTTCCACTGAAATATACATGAATGTCTCGGTAATTCAGCCACAATTAATATTTTTAGCACACAAAATAAAAAAATTTCAAAAGAATACACCTAAAGCCTCTAAAAATCAAACAAATGAACACACGCCTACATAATCTAAGAGACAAACCACACACAAACATTATGTTTCCACAATAAAAATACTAGTTGGTGATGAAATCCAATGTCGCAGAGATTAATGTGGAAAACTAGTGGCTGGAAGAGTTACCTTGGCAACCTGCTTAATGAAACAGTCTGGTGCAAGTAACTTCACTATGCCATCTCGAAGTGAAGAGTACCCTCCGGAAAGTCCAAGTGAGTCTAGTCAACGTCTTCTCTAGGTACAGTGGGACCTTCCCTAAATATAATGGCCACTAAGGTCACCAACTGAAACAATTGCACCCAGGGGAACAGTCTGTGATCCAATATACATGCAAGGGTAGAGTATCAAAGCTCAATCCCCTTGAAAAATCCTCGACATTGTAAATCCAAGGTTTGTTAACAAGTGACCCTAGGCTCCTCAACAATGGTTAATCCAAGGTTTACCATTTTTATTTTGTGCACGTCTTCTATATTTTCCAATGAAGTAGGTACGATTACCTCATTAGGTTTGACATGACCTCGTGCTTGACTCTTTTAAGAAGAGCCTCCTAGAGCACAAATGCAACAATTGGATTTCCCTACCGCAATATGCTACTTGTTTGTTTTACCTGCTTTGGAACGTTAATTACAACCTATTCCAAAGCACTAGCCTAAGCTAAATTGGTGGAATGAGCCCTAGAATATGCAAAAAATATCTAGATTGATTTTATTAAGTGTTGTATTGATTTGGCTGTTATTTACGTAGAGGGGTACGGAGATGAAACTTAATGATATTGTGACCTGACTCAAAATAATATAAATGCATCAATATGAAAATGCAACTCTTTATTTCAATGAATTTCTATTTAAGAGAAAGTTGAAGGACTTTTGAACTGAAAAAGTAAAAGCTTCCTAAAAATTCAAATAAGATTTCCTTTTCATCAAGAAAACAATTTCATTTCCAAGCATGATCAATATCTCTTTTGTGACGAAAAATTTCGTTGATTACAAAGCCAAAAACTACAATTTTGATGAACAAACAATTCTCAAAAGAAAGCAACTTCTAAAAACCTTAAAATGTGTAAAAAAATTCAAAGAAAATCAAAGTTCTAATTATAAATCCTAACTAAGATACCTTTGAGTATCTTTTAATGATTTCTCTTAGTTGAAAGCAAACAATTTTTTTTTTCCACTTGAACTAGTAGAAATGAAATCATGAAAGACTAGTTTTAGACAAATCAAACTTCAGTGAACTAGAAGATTTTTTTTTTTGAAATCAAGTGAGAAACAAATACTCAAATAGGTAAGGCTGGCAATAATCCTATTGACTCAAGAAGGAAATAACAGAAAACTAGTGATCTTTGGGAAATGAATCTATCTTGCAAAAAGAGCAATAGCAAACCAAGGAAAACCCTAACTGAAATATGCAAAAAACATGGTTTATCAAAGAAAAATCTAAGGTGTTAAGGAGGAGTTCATAGACAGACTCTAAGAGTTGGTATAGATAAGGTTAAACCTTAAGAAATTGGTTATCTGACTCTGGAAGAGAAAATATTAATTTTTTCAAAATTTCCCAAGGGGTGCGCAGCTTCTCAATGCAAACCAATGCGCATGTGCACTGAACTAAACTGGAGAGTTACGCAGGTTGCGGCTCTATTTTCCACAAAAAAATGCACAGGGTAGAGAAAAGTTGAAAAAAACAAATTTAAGGCTTTCTAGTTCAAAGAATCTAAAAGGTTATATACCCAACCACACTCAGAAAAGTCAAACTAGGAAAGCTAAAATGTCAAACCAAACAAAACCAAAGAAAAACTAAACTTGTATTTCCCCAGTGGAGTCGCCAATTTGTTTTGTGGATTAATCCCTCTTGCGGGCAAGAGCGATCTCCATAGTACCCCAACAGGTAACTAGAAATAAACAAACATTTGAATGCCTCTTTCTCTAAACTATTTTCATTTTAGATTATTATAACTTAGAAATGAGGAGGTTATGCTCCTAGCTTTCAATCGAGATGTTTGATGTAGCCTTTTGCCTTTCGCTCCAAATAAATCCTTCAATGCTGAGAAGAACCTGCAATCACAAACAACACAAAGGATCAAAGCACCTGCAATATATAATAATCATAAATACTAGTTCAACTTAGTGATCAAGGAGTCTAAGTATTTACATCATTTAAATGAATTCAGAAACAAGACAATGAGAAAAAGAGATCCATATGTATTATAAGAAATAAAAAAGAGAAATATTACAACCTGAGCCTTGATGTTGTATAGATTTCTCTCATGTGTCTACGCAATCATTTTCCTCGGTTTGACAAGCCTTCCTCTCTAGAATGACTAGCATGAAGTCTTGTGCACAAAGGTGTAATATTCAATGGAAAACCAACAACTTGCTATTTTAGAATCTATGAACTCTTATGAAATCTCTCCACAGAAGTATCTACTCATATCAGTATCTACCATTACCCTCAAACCTGGTAATGGTCACTAAAACCACACAAGTAATATTCTAAAGGATTTAAAGATATTTTCTCCAGTTTCCAAGACTTGGTTTAGGAACATGAGTATTTTTGACCTCTAAGGGAGCATAATATGGATGGTGATAGACCCATAATGACAGTCAAATGTCATGGTGACAAAATGACATGTTACAGATTGGAGTTAAAGGTAAGTATACTATTAGTTGTATAATTTAGAAAATTGTACAGGTCATGCATGAGGTCAACAAAAGTCCTTAGATGTATTTCACAATCAATTATTGGAAATTTCCTAATCAATAGGTTCTCAATTTACCTAGGGATTGTACAAGCAAGGTTGGGCATCCAAAGGCAAGAAATTGGCTAACTATTGGAATGAACCTACTTGGATCACTGTGAGGCAGTCATAGATAGTGAAAATAGATCTTGTGCCTGAGAGAAGAATTGTATTTTTTCATATTCTTGACTTAATGCAATATACAGATAGCGTGATTTTTAGCTGAGGCTTTCCCTAGATAAATCTTTGTGTTGTGCGATTGAAATTCTTTCTCTTTCTTGTTCACGTGATTGTGTGATCATAATTGGTTTCCACAATTTGTAGAATAGATTCAAGTATTTTGTTTTAGCATATAACTGGATTAGTTTAATCTATGTGGATTTTCAACATGGTATCAGAGCAGGAATCACTAGAAGATAAGAATACGAGATTGTTTTGAATATGTGAATCGAATTTGTAGATTTATTCTTCAGGATCAACAACAGAATCATGATGTATTTCTGTGGATTTAGACTCGAACTTACCCTTGAGGGTAATTCAAATTACTTAGCTTCAAAGGACATGATGGAGGAAAACATGCTAAAGGAGTTGATAGACAGTGATATTCCCAGGCCCGCATCAACAGATGCTCAAAATATTGATGCATGGAAGAAGAATGTAGAAAAGGCGAGAATGATTATGTTAGAAGGAGTTCGAGATCATATTGTATCCAATCTCCATGGAAAGGAAACTCCATATCCTATGTGGAAGGCCTTAATAGATTTGTTTCAGAACAAGAGTGACCACAGGAAGCAGGCGTTGGAGGACAAGCTCAAAAAAATCAAGATGGAGAAGGGACACGATACCAAAATACTTAGTTCACTCAATGTCGAGATTATCTTGGAAGTGTTGGTGTCATAGTTGTCGAGGATGATCTGGTAAGCCTAGCACTTCTAGGCCTTCCCAAGAGCTAGCATAACTACCAGGATTCAAGGAAGGGGAGGGAGAAGCTACCATAATGGGAGATATTATGGTCTGACTTGGTAGAAGAAGAGATTTAGAGGAATACCAGAGATGGATCATCATAAAATACTGATGATGAGGAGAATTGTGGCTTGGATGGAAGGGTGAAGAAAGTGAAAGGGAAGGCATCCCATTCCAAATCAAATTATAGTCAGGTAGGCAAAAATAAGGACTTGTCGAAGATAAAATGTTTTCACTATCATCAACTTGAACACTATGCTATAAAGTGTCCGCACAAGAAGATCGGAAAGAAGCCCTCAGGAGGAGCGGAAGGTGAAGCACTTACTTCACAATTCGACTTGGATTTCACTCTCATCGCATGCATGGTGTCATCGGTGATGGGTTATGTGTGGTACCTATATAGTGGAGCTTCGTTCCATATGACTGGCAACAAAGAATTCTTCAGTAACTTGGAGAAGAAGGATCTCCATATGCACATAGAGATGGGAGATGACATGAGGTACAACGCGACAGAAATAGGTACAGTTACCTTTCAAAGGGATTCTGGTACTCCTCTCACATTAAAATATTTCATGTATGTTCTTGGTTTAAATAAGAATTTAGTTTCATTTTCTATATTGGAAGACTGTGGCTATGATGTGATATTTAGAAAAGGAAAGGTGTTTCTTCATCACAAAGCCACGGGATAGGTGAAGAAGATTGGAGTTAAAGTAAATAACCTCTACAAATTAGATGTAGAAGGTTGTGCTACCTTTAGCATGTAAGAAGAGAAGGTGTAGAGCCAAGACATCAATGAGGTATAACATAGAATATTGGTCCATATCCATCATGGAACTTTGAAGATCATGCAACAGATTTCTACAAGACTTCCCAAGGGTGCACTTGAGCAGTGAGATACATGCAAAGGGTTTACATTGGGGAAGTACACCAAAGCCACCTTTCAGGATAAGGAAAGACGAACAAAGGTGATCGTTGAAATATTTCACTTAGATGTGTGTGGACCATTCTTGACAACCTCCACAACAGAATACAGGTATTATTTTATTTTTGTAGATGATTTTTCACGCAAGTGTTGGATATTCTTCATGTAGAATAAAGATCAGATGTTCTCAAAGAGTTGTGAGTTCAAAGAAATTGTCGAGAAAGATACAAGGAATAAGGTAAAGGCTCGCATGAGCGACAATGGTGGAGAATATGTCTCGAATGAATTAAAGAACTTATGTGCTTCAGAAGGAATTCAACATGAATTGATAGCACCTCATAACCCACGACATAATGGGGTTGTAGAAAGGAAGAACAAAACTATTGTGGGAGAAGCATGAGCAATGTTGCATGATCAAGGCCTACATTTGCACTTGTGGGAGGAAGTATTTACCACGATATTATTTGTGCACAGTGTAATTCCTCATCAGATTCTCGGGATGAGTACACTAGAGGAAGCTTTTTCATGTAAGAAACCAGAAGTGGCGCATTTTAAAATTTTTTGTTCATTAATTAATTTCCATGTAACTAAAGATGCTAGGAAAAAGTTAGAGCCAATATCTAAGTTGGGAATATTTTTGGGGTACACTGATACACCTCACAACTATCGTGTGTACTTTCCAGCACATAGGATGAAAATGGTAAGAAGAGATGTGAAATTCAATGAAGAGAAGGCCATGAAAATTTCCCTTGAGAGGGAGCTTCAGTTGCATGTAGTTGAGGAGCTCTTAGCTCCAAAATAAGAACCTCAAGATGTGTAGAAGCAACAAGCATATGAATAGATAATGGAAGCACCCACTCATGCAAATAAATCCCAAGACAAAAGGAAGCTCACAATAGAGGTTGACAAGTTGGTGCTTGATGCTAGAGAGTATGTGGGAGCACCCACATCACAGCGTAGTCAAAGAAGGTCACCATAGTGGTACACTGGATACATGGATCTTATGGGCGAGAGTGTAGAGATTGATCCATCCTCTTTCGAGGAAGCAGTGCAACAACCAATTTGGGTTGATTCCATGGTTGAGGAGTATGACTACATTATCAGAAACAATGCATGGGAAGTTGTTCGAAGACCAGAGGGGAAGTCAGTTGTAGGATATAGGTGGATTTAAAAGGTGAAGAAGGCAACAGATGGGAGTGTGGAGAAACACACGACCAAATTTGTGGCCAAAGAGTTCTCTTCGGTGGAGGGGATTGATTACGAGAATACCTTTGCACCAATTGCAAGGTACTCGTCAACCAGATATATCCTTGCACTTTCAACGTGGAGGGGAAGAAAGATACATCGAATGGATGTAAAGACAACCTTCCTCAACATAGTGATTGAGGAAGAGGTGTACATTTATCAACCAAAATGTTTTTAGAGCTTCAACAGAGAGTCCCATGTGTGCAGACTCAAGAGAGAGTTGTATGGACTGAAATAAGCACCTTGTGCTTGGTACACCAAGATCGAAAAATGTTGCACTAAAAACTGTCACCTTGACATTCTGCTGACTGTATGAGCTCATTTTCACTCATACTTACCTCCTCTGCAAGTCTTACAACCTCAACTCCTCATGTCAATCCCTAAAAATAGGAGAAAAACCCTAAAAACCTCCAAAACCCTGGGTACGCAGGTAATGTGAAGATTACCTGCGTTCCTAGCAGGGGTATGCAAGTAATGTGAAGCTTACATGCATTCTAGAACATAGTTTCTTTGTGTAATGCCTGCGTACCCCTGTCAAAGTCAAAAGGGCAAGAAAGTAAAGTGAAAAAGCTGATTTTTGGTCAATTCTAGAAGCTTCTGGATGAGATTTTTTGGGGGTGAGTACGCTCTTGTAAGGTTCATGCATCCCACACCTTAAGGAGCTAACCCCTTGATGTGAGGAGCCTATCCCTTTGAAGGATGATTCTATCCCTTCATAGGTGGAACCCTAACCTCCTCATATGCATATATAAAGAGGCATTGGGTAGCCTCAAAGGGAGTTCAAGCTTTAGTATTATTTGAGGTAAAGTGTTGTTGGGATTTAGACTCATTTAACTGAGATTTTGTGAGGAAAGATCACATACCTCTATCTGTCTCGGTTGGAAGAGTGCAAGGCTTGTCAGAGTAGAGGAGATTCCAGGTTCGGACCCCGGGAAGGCCTGTTCAACATCAAGGCAAAGGTTGTAAGGTTTTCTTTCATTCAAAATTAATACAAATGAATTCATTTTTCTCAATAAGTTTTTAATTAACTGTTTATTTCATGGATTACTTGATCACCATGATAGGCATGATTTATAATATTTACTATACAGGTGCTATTTAATGTTTTCTTGTTTGTCATTGCAGGTCTTTAAAGATAACTCCTTCAAGTGACCGAAGGACAACTACTTCGAACAAGCATTGGATCTACGGTAAGACCTTAACACCTTTATAGTATTCTTTTGTAAATCACATATGTCAAGATAAAGATAGGTTTGTTTGTCTGTTTGTTGCTAGACTATCTTTTGATATTAGGGAGATCGGTCTTGTCCGCAAGATTGATTTATCCGGTCAACAAATTGGTGACTCCACTGGGGACTGATTTTTGATTTTTGGTTTTCCTTTGTTTTGACTTGATGTTACACAGTAATTTGTCACCGTCCTTACCATTCCCCATCCCGCACAATGGAGGACCCATTCTGTGACCTGTGGACGTTGTCATGCCTTGAAAACATCATCAATGCATCCCTCTGAACCTGAGCTTTATTTGCCCTTGAGACATCTCCTTGCAAAAGTCATAAAAAACAGCCCTTTTAGCATTGGCGCGGGCAAGCAGTTCAGTACTCGCGCCAATGGAGAAATTAATGCAAAGAGGTCGCGCCACCTGGCGCTCTGTCATAGAGCCGTGGTCGCGCCACCCAATTTGAGAGTTGTTTTTTAAATATGGATGGCGGAAGTTGAATTCTAACAAATTCACAAACCATCACCTATCTTGAGTTGGGAGGTTGGCTGCGGGAGTTCTATGGAGGGAAGTGGTTTTGCCACCTCCCATGGAACCTTCCTTGTTGATAGGGCCAATCCCATAATAATAGGGATCCCAACTCCTCCTTCCCCATCTATAAAAGCTTGCTCAAATCAATTGCAAGCTAGTCTTGAAGTGCCTAAGCTCTGAATCTCCATATTCCCAAGAGCCTTTGTGTTGTAAAGCACCCTCTCTTTCCCTTAAGGCTGACTCAAGTAAGGAGACCATTGTCACGAGACTCTGGAGAGGTTTTCCCTTTCCTTGGCAAGCTTTGCGAGACGTGGACGACTGGAAACCCGTTCGAAGGAGACCGCGACGTCAGAACTTGGTTGTAATCTCTCTTCGCTGGTTATTTAATAGATGATTATGATTATGGTTCCACTCCGTTTTCCATCATGTTAATGCGAGTAATGTCCTTTCTGACTGATGTTTAGTTACGTATGTTGGTTTCTATGCTTGTATCTGTTCGTTTCTTCTATGTGCAGGTGTTCATCCGCGGAGATCGTGGAGGGATTGTGATCTGCCGAGGCTGAGGAACGGGGACGCTTCTTCTTCAGATCCTAGCGTTGGAATCCAGGTAGGCTTCTATCTCCAGCCTTTTCATTCGTAATTAGGAACCTGCGTCATGACATTGTTTGTTTGTTGCTAGACCCCTGCTGGGCTAGTAGGGATCGCCTCTGTCCGCAGAGGGGATTTACCTCCTCAACAAATTGGCGACTCCACTGGGGATCCAGCTTGTTGTTGATTGTTGTTTGATTTGTAAACTGTAGACGGAGTCTGAAGTATAGCCAGATAGCCTTCGAAACGCTTCTGCTTAGCATTAGCGGAGTAGATCAACGCTACTTCAGTCGATCTCCGGTTTGGTTTGCAGACTGAACGACTTGGAGTCTTTGTCTTGCCTTGCCGTTTGTATCTTGCTTTTCCTTGCTTGATGAACCTTCTGGGTTGGATTTTTTGTGTGTTTTTGCTTCTTGGATTGCTTAGCTTGCATTGGTCTGTTTCTGGAGTGGCTTATTTTTAATTTTTACTGAGAAACTCGACTGGCGCGGTTTTTAACCCGACAGTCGCGCCACTTGGCGCTTGTTGCCTTTGTACAACCCGCGCCACTTGCCTTCTGGCGCCAGTTTCACTCTTACAGTCGCGCCACCCCTGTAAGTTTTTGAGATTTCTCATTTCTGAGCTCTCTGAAGTTGACCAGTGTTTTTCTTCTTAATTTTCCGACTGCCTGAGTGTGTTGGAGTCTTGTTTGGCTGGGAATTCACCTCTGTCCTTTGGTTGTTTGCTTTTATCTACCGATTTCACTTTTCAAGCCCTAGGTCATCTAGTGGCTTAGTGCATCGAGCCCTCCTTGGGAGTTTTGGTGTTTGGATTGTCCTGTCAACTATCTGATTGATCCTCCACATTCTCTAAGTAGTTGTTCATTGTTTCATTGCGATTTTTGGGTGATTGTTCATTGCTTCATTCGAAACTCGTTTGGGCTTGCTCCGGACCTAGATCACACGGTCCATTGGAAGCGTTTGAGTCTCTTCTTTGCTTTGAGGGACTTCGGTCGATTTGGGAATCTGATTGCTTGTGTTGGTTGAGTGGAATGTGTTTGTTTCGCTCTCTTGGATATCGTTTCTCAAGTTTCTCCATTCATTTTCAAGTTTGATCAGTGCATATTAGCCATTAAACATTGAAAATAAAAAAAAAAATCTCTTTTGCTTTTGTTAATTAGTGCAAATTGTGATCTTTTCCATATCGCTAGTGATTAGTGTTTTGAATGAAAAGTTGTCAATTGCATTAGTTGCATTATAGAGCTCATTGTTTGGTTCCTTTTCATTTCGTTTGTGTTAAAGCTCTCAACTCTTCTCTAATTAGTTTTCATCGAACGAAATGTTGCATTGTGGCATATAGCTTTGCATTTAGGAGACACTACATACGATAGGGCCTGGAAATTGAAACTTAATTGAAGATCAACTATAAAATTTATTCAATTAACCTAAGGCAGCATTGGAACTTAACGAAACATATTTAGAAGGTCTAGGCTAGAGACGTGTTCCGGCGTCGTTAAACCTAGCAGCTGTCGTTCGCTTGTTGGCTTTAGACAGCGCTAGTACAGACTTGTCCTCCCCGTACCGTCGCGTATATAAAGGGAGACCCTATAGGTTTTCAATCTTTTATCCACAGGAAGCCGAGTCTGCCGCCCTATACCCGTGATACACCGAACACAGCATTCGGGGAGACTACCTGCACGTACGGAAAGTCCTTGGTCGATTTCTGTTTCATTTTGAAACCAAGGTGTATATTGCAGTTCACGGCTATCTGGTACACCCTTTGTGCCTAGTTTTTCCCTGAGCAGTCATTTGGTCTTTTCTGACTCCCTAAACTTGAAAAGACCGTCAAGCGCTTGTCCTTTCACGCTTGTGTCAACTCTGAAAGAGATAGAGTCATCTTTTTATCGTTTCTCGACTCTTGAAACATGAAACGGTAGAACTTCTTATTTTCCAATGTGGTAAAATTAATCGCCCACGATTTCACACCTATTTAGACGTTGCTTGTTGACCGTTTGAGCGTGTGTCTTAACTCATTTTCAGCCCGTGTGTGTGTGTGCCCTTTTCTTTTAGTCATTTTCCACAGTGGCGGAACCATCGGTTTCGTCTACTGGTAGTCCTTACACGGACGATTCTTTAGAAGCTTCTGAGCCTTCTGTTGAACCACAGAAGCCTGTTGTTTCCGAGTTTCCTGACGGGGGACCGGTTCTCGCCGAGCAACCCTTTGGAGGACCATTTGAGTTCAATTGGCCCTTTTCGGACCCTGTGTCTAAATTGAGATTGGGAGCTGATTTCCTTTCTCTTACATCGGGTTCACCGTTTGTTGCTACTGTTTTTCCTCCTAGTCCTCGCCGTCTTCTGCGTGATTTAACGGCAGGATCAACCATGAGTGATTCTGGTGAGGAAATTCCGGGGTCTGATGACTATCAGCGCATCCCTCGTAGATTGTTTGAGGGAGACGGTTCCGAGCTGGCTACCACATCGTCAGCCAGTCCTTCTTTACCACAGGGATACAGATCTCTGGGTCAGATCATTTCAGCTGCAGCCTCTATGGGGATATCATCTCCCGCGTCGAGGCCAGCTGCCACTACACCCGGGGTGTCCCCTTCGACGCCCGTCACTTCTGTTCCCGTTCGGCCCACTGTTTGTGTGGCTGCCTCTTCTGCTGTTGTCTCAGCATCTGCTACTAGATCTGGGCCAACTCCTAAAGACATTTACCTAGCTACTGCTATACCGGAGAATATCTCTCTAGAGGAGTATCGGTTGTTTTTACAGCAGCCGAACGCCGGAGCTGGTCAAATCCCCCAGGATCCTTATCGATCCTTCTTTTCGCACTATGCACAAGACGGCACTCCCGTGTATGGTTTTCCGGGTCAGCTTGACGAGCATGGGGACATTTTGCGCCTTCCTGCTCCTGAGGCTTATCTTTATGTTCAAGGTTTACCGTACAACCAGGCTTACAACCCGCAGGGACAACCTTTTCAAGGCCAACCCGCGGGCCAACCTCAAGCACAAGCATTTACTCCACAAAGGATGTACCTCATTCAAGGTTAATTACACAAGAAGGGCCATCAGATAACTGAAGGACCATATTATACCAATAACAACTGTCACTTTCACTGGTATCAACCAGGACTAACCTATGGTCCTCTGGGGCAACCACCTTCTTTACTGATGCAACCACAACCGCAGTATCCCGTTGTATCTAACGTTGCATATCACCAGACTCACTCTATGTTCTCGTTCAGTCAAACTGTTTCCAAAGAAGTTGTCTTCCACCTGCTCCGCCACCAAAGCCAACCGGTTCATCCCAGATACTGTCCCGCTCCGTGCCGCCGAATCTATCCGCACAACTCCGGGGCTCACTTACAACCAGAAGTCACCACAACTAACCCCGCTTCGGTCACTCCGGGTCAAACACTTATTCGTCGCCTCATTCGGTCAACCCTGCTCATTCAAAGTGCCCTCTCATTCCGTCTCACTCGCTCAATAAATTGCCCATTCAATGCCGCAGCCAAATCAACAGCTGCGCCCTACATACCAGGCTCCGCAGGGTTCCACTTATCAGCAGCCTACTCATCCTCAGAGTGGTTATTATCCTCATGGTCAGTCTCAACCGAACTATAACAACCCTGGAGGCTCTCAGTATTATCCTCCTCCACCCGGTTCTACCTACGCTCAGCAGCCGAATCAAAACGCTGCTTATACGGGACAGACGCCTAATCAGGGCCCGAACCCTGGTTATCAAGCCCCGCACTATGGTTACCAGCAGCCAAATCAGTCTGGTTATACGAACTATGCCCCCTACGGTCAGAATCCTACGGGACAGAACCCGTGGGGGCAGGGATATTCACAACCATCGTGGAGCACGGGTACCGGACCTTATCCTGGGACTGGCATGGTAGTTAACCCTCCATTTCCGTTCCTGGCTACCTTGGAACTGCCGGACGTTTCAAAGTTGACCAATGATCCGATTGCACACAATCCGTATTGGCCTCCGGTTCCCACCAAGATACCAGGGGATTGTCCCAAGTTTGAGGGCAAAGCTGGCGAAGACCCCCAGGCGCATGTGATGACGTATCACCTCTGGTGTTCGTCTAACTCTTGGACCGACGATTCGATTCGTCTGCGTCTTTTCCAGCGTACTTTAACAGGAGCTGCTGCTAAGTGGTACATAGAGTTATCCCGTGGTATTTTTCAAGATTTCAACTCGTTAGCTATGGCTTTCCTCACGCATTTCCAGTTACCGGTCCGGTATGAGGCCGGGACGCACCTCCTGTCTTCTCTGAAGCAGGACTCGGCCACTCACATCTCGGATCACATCCATGAGTGGCGGCGCCGTCGTCGATTGATCAAGTTTCACATACCTGATCAGATTTTGACTCACTGGTTCACCACCTCCTTTGTCAATAAAATCGCTCAAGATATCGCGATGGGAGCGTGTGTGACGGAGGAACAAGCTATCGCGCGTGCCCAGTACCTGGATCTTGTTTATTCACAATCTGGCACGCTTTATGACATCTTGCCTGACGCTCCACGGCCCGGAGCCACAAAGGCCCCGCCTACACCCACGGTAGATGGTGTCATTGGTTCCGTCTCTCAAAATTTGAAGAAGTCTTCGAATGGGAAGCAGAAGGCTAATTCTTCCAACAATACCTCTGCTAATCCCGCCTCATCTGATTCTGGTAAAACCGCGGAGGTGAACGCCGTTCAGGCCAATCCTGCGGACAAATCCTCCAAAGGGAAGAAGAAGGGCAAAGGCAAATCAAAATCTGATGCCCCGAAACCGGAATCTAAATCTCGGACTGAAGATGGCTCCCAACGTAAGCCGAAATTCCCTTGCCTCATCTGTGAAGGTGATCATTACACTAAAGATTGTCCACGACGGTCCGAAGTCAGTCAACTTCTTAAAGGCTCAAAAGGGACTCCGACTGTTTTAAAAGAGCCATTTCCATCTCAGCAGACCCAGATGGTCGAACAGGCATCACCATCTGCACCGTTTGGGTCTCAGGTTTTCATGATGAAGACTAATGCACCTATCACTATCGCTACGCGGTCGAAGGATTACAACAGTCAGCAGCAGGCACCCGGGAAGGCAGTTGCGGATGGACCGCCTCCCCCACCTGTTTCTGGTCTGTTGGAAATCGAGAAGCCGACTCTCGAACCCGTTGTGAAGCCACCTCCCAAGGGTGTTCTTCGAAGATCCTCTTATAATCCAAATTCTCGTGCCGCTCAACATTATAGCATCGTTGAGGATCTGGCACAGGCGCCATGTGCCATGTCTGCACTTGAGGTTCTTCAAAGTTGTCCTTCACAACGGAAGGCTTTACTGTCTGCCATCGGTGGTATCGATCCCGCCGACTCGAGCCTTCTCACCTTCGATCTGGAGAATTTTACTCCCCGGCTTCCACATCAAATCACTTTGGTCATTCAAGTCGGGATTAACGGTCTGAACATTCATAGGGCCGTCGTAGATGAGGGTGCATCTACCTGCGTTATGTCCTCCGCTTGCTGGAAGGCCATCGGCTCTCCAGCCTTGTCGTCATCTCCCAATGCCCTTGAGGCATTTGATGGTCGGGAGTCTAAACCCCTGGGAGTTCTCGAGAGTCTTGCGATCACATTACAAGGAAAAACTGTCAACGTAGAAGTGGAAGTGGTTGACGCTAAACTCAACTACAATATACTTCTTGGCCGCAGCTGGACCCATGCCATGCTCTGCGTGCCGTCTACTGTCTTTCGATTTATCAAGTTCCCTCACGAGGGCAAGATTGTCACGGTAGATCAGTTGTCGTTTTTCACCTCTAGCTCTGAGAACAACGTGCCATACGTGGATCAAATTCCGAATCCCCCAGACAGCATAGGGCCTGGTCTTTTCAAAGACCCAGTCCTCATGGGTATATTCCCCGCACCACCACCGAATACCGCTCAAGTCAACATGTTGTCCAGGACTGATGACCCCTGGCTTATTCCTACACCTGAGCAGGTATATGAGTTTGGAGAATCCATGCCTTTAACGCCAGTAGAGATCAGATACTGTGAGATTGTTGCCGCATCGGACCCTCCACCTCCTCAGCATGCTCCGATGAGCATGGCTCTCGACGTCTACTCGCAATCCCCCTGGCTTGGTCAGGCTGATTCACCTGATCCTCTCAGAGAGACTTTTCCTTCATATGAGGCTATCATTGAAACCATGTCTCTTGAGGAGCTTCCCTGGGGCGATGGACATCATCGCTCCTCGTTTATGCCCAGCTTGGGGGCAATGACTGATTGTCTGGAGCGCTATGCTACTCAGGTTCCTTCCCCTCCTCTTCAAACACCGATCTTGACGCACGAGGTCTTTTCGGAAGGTAATCTGAGTAACATTACTCAAACTGTTCCAATCAACATCTCTGTTAAACCAGGGATTGTTGAGAACATTCATGTGGGTGTGACTTGTTCTCCCGAGGAGATTCAAGTCTATATGGAGCTTTTCAAAGAATTCCGAGATGTTTTTGCATGGTCTTACGAGGAAATGCCGGGAATTGATCCAAGTATTGTCGTGCACGAGATTCCAACCTACCCAGGTGCGAAACCCGTGCGCCAACGCTTACGTCCCATGCATCCTCGGAAAGCCGCCGCCATCAAGGCAGAAGTTGAAAAACTTCTGAACACGGGTTTTATTTATCCTATCCCCCTTACAGAATGGGTGTCCAATATCGTCCCTGTTGATAAAAAGCAGGGTACAATTCGAGTCTGTGTGGATTATCGCGATATCAATCGCGCCTGTCCTAAGGATAATTATCCCACTCCGTTCATCGACCAGATCATTGACGAATGTGCCGGGAGTGAGATCTATTCCTTAATGGACGGTTTCTCAGGCTATAACCAAATCAATATTGCACCTGAGGATCAACATAAGACCACATTCATCTATCCGTGGGGCACTTTCGCTTACAAAAAACTCCCGTTCGGCTTAAAAAACGCTGGCGCCACGTTCCAGCGCGCGATGTCCTATGCTTTTCATGATATTCGCCATATCATCCAGCCTTATCTGGACGACTTGCCAGCCCATTCGGGTAAGCGAGAGGACCATCCTGAGCATCTCCGCCAGATATTCCTTCGTTGCAGATGCCACAATATCAGGCTCAACCCTCATAAGTGCGTCTTCTGCGTCGATTCTGGCCGTCTTTTAGGCTTTATAGTCTCGAAAGACGGAATTCGCCTTGACCCTCTAAAGGTTGAGGCCATCATAAATCTCCCATCACCCTCCTCCCTGTATCAGTTGCAGAGTCTACAAGAGAAAGCGAATTTTCTTAGGCGCTTTATCCCGAATTATGCCGAGGTGGCTAAAGGATTCACTCGTTTGTTAAAGCAGAATGTTCCCTTTCACTGGGACGAAATTGCTCAGGAATCCTTTGAGAAGCTGAAGACATTGCTAGTCAATGCTTCGTTGCTTCGTCCTCCGGACTACCACCGCGACTTTACTTTGTATCTAGTCGCCGCATTAAGCACCATTGCCATGGTCTTGGTGCAGGATGACGAGAACGGTGACGAACATGTCGTTTATTACCTATCTCGGAACCTTCTCGACCCGGAAACGCGTTATGCACATGTCGAGAAGTTGGCTTTAGCAGCAGTACATGCCATACAACGCTTTCGCCATTACATCCTTTTGCGCACGATAACAGTGGTTTCAGACTGCAACCCTATGACGTATATTCTTTCTAGACAATTACTAGGGGGCAAGTACTCCAAATGGATCGTCATCCTGCAGGAGTTTGACTTGGAGTTCACCACCGCCAAGTCAACTAAATCACTGGTCTTCGCGGATTTGATATGTTCTCTCCCTACAGACTCTCTTCCTGAACACTCCGAAGATCATATACCGGACGAAACACTGTTTCTTATCGATACTCGTGATCCTTGGTACGGTGACATCATAGTGTATCTTCAGACCGCGACATTTCGGTCTGAGTTGGATAAAGCTGCCCGCCGTCGGATTCGGCACCAATCCCAACCCTACCGTATCGTAGGAGATACCTTATATCGTATTGGAGTAGATTCGGTGCTCCGACGATGCCTTACCTTGGAGGAGGCTGAGAAAGTCTTGAATGACTGCCACAGTGGCGCCTGTGGCGGACACATGTCCGGATATGCTACTGCCCAAAATATTCTGAGGGCAGGTTATTTCTGGCCTTCCATATTCAAGGATTGTATCACTGCAGTCCGTAAATGTCATCCGTGCCAGATTTTTCAGCGCAAGATGCGCGCGCCGCCATTGCCTTTGCATCCCGTTATTACCGTCGGCCCTTTTGCGAAATGGGGCATGGATTTTATGACGTGTAACCCTCACTCGGCCGGGGGGCATGCGTATATCATTGTCGCCGTCGACTACTTCACCAAGTGGGCCGAGGCGATGCCTACACTAGCTGCTGACGGAAGAACGGCTGCTTCATTTTTATTCAACCACGTTATTGCACGATTCGGGGTTCCTCAAGCTATCGTCACTGATCACGGTACTCATTTCCGCGATTACATGATGGCGGAGCTGACAGCTGCGTTGGGCCTGCGTCACGACAGCTCAACGCCATACTACCCTCAAGCGAACGGTCAGGTTGAAGCAGTGAACAAGGTTTTGGTCACCATGCTTCAGCGAACAGTTGGGATTCATAAATCCAGTTGGCATCTCCAACTGTTCTCAGCTCTCTGGGCATACCGAACATCTGCTAAGAGTGCAACCGGGTTCACACCATTCCAATTGGTGTACGGTCTGGAAGCCACTCTGCTGGTTGAATGTGAAATTCCTTCGCTTAAATTAGCTGTGGAGCTCTTACCGGATACTTCCCCTGAGGAAGAACGTCTTCTGTATCTCGAACGTTTGGATGAAACCCGTCGTCTAGCTGCTTTGATCATCGAAGCACAAAAGAAGAGGGTCAAAACTCATTTTGATCAAACTATTTCTCCCCGTTCTTTCATTGAAGGAGACCTCGTTCTCTTGTACGATCAGGCACATGATAAGCTTGGAGCCGGTAAACTCCAGCCTATGTGGCACGGTCCCTATATAGTAAAACAAGTTTTGAAAAATGGGGCCTACGAGCTTATAGATTACGAAGGAGTTCCACTGGCGCAGCCCAGAAATGGGCTGTACCTTAAGAAGTACTACGCCTGAAGTGATTTCTTGGTGTGGTGTGTGTACATAGGTGTGTGATTGTCATTTGTGTGCATAGTGTGGTGTGCTTTGTAAACATCTTTCTGCTGATCGGGTCTTCCTGGTTGTGCAGATGTCTTTTCATCCATTTGTTGGTTTCGCGGATGGTGCCTCCCGTAGTACCAGGAATCTGTCTTCCGCAGCCTGGGTAATCTACAATCCTGCTGGTGAGTTGATTGACCTGCAAGGTGTGTGTCTAGGACGTACCACGAACAACATCGCGGAATATAGTGTCGTGTTGGAATTATTAACTGAGGCAGTAAACCTTGGTATCCGTGAATTGCTCGTGTACCTAGATTCACAACTTGTAGTGTTACAACTGAACGGACACTATTCGGTAAGGAACCCGTCCATCTTACGTCTGTATTTGCGTATTCGATTACTGGAAAGGAATTTTGACTACATTACATATCATCATATACCCAGGCATTTGAATACATTAACAGATGCAGTAGCAAATTTGGTATTAGACACACATTTGCGCAATTTATAATCATCATCACATGTAAAGAAAGACTCATCCAGAAATAGATATGTATATATATAGATATCGAAATGTTTACATAGAGTGTGTCACATAAAACTCAAAAAATATACATAATTGTCTTAATACATCCTGAGACACTGTGTCTCTCAAAAATAGGTGTGGCTAAATCCTAGAGACTAATCCGCATGGTGCTCATGATAGCACGTCACTGCACGCACTAGGCGCCTCAGGATTCGGTGGATCCGGTTCGGAGCTCCCACCGTATGGCGCTGGTATGCCATCGGTACATCTGATAGTTGGGCATAGTCTGGGATCCCATGGGCAATCCCCTCGAGGTTATGGATCAGTTCCTCTCCTCCGGTGCCTTCCCCCTGGATCTCAGGGGCGAGTTGTGTCCTCCGGGAGATTGGAGACATCCCGGCTGGTCTCTCAGGTCCTACATCTGCATACATATATAATTGTGTTAAGACAAATGTGTATTAACAAAAAATACATATAAACATAAAATCAAAAATATGAGGTCTTACCCAGCTCCTCGTCCCAGTCGTCTCCTTCTGGTAGTGGGAGATCTGGGTCCCTGGTAAAGTCAGTTCCCGAATAGGGCCAATCTTCCACGACGATCAGTTGGCGCCGTAGCCACCTAAAGAACTCTGGCCTCCAGGACATCTATTGGCCACCTCCAGATCTGGGCATCAGTGCTGCCCAGCGAGCCATTCGTGGCTCTCGTGGTATCGGACTCGCCACTGCGGCCCCTTGGCCCTGGAAGATTGGTATGCGTTCCAGAATGAACGATACCAAGATGGAACCATACCCGAACTGCTTCAGTTTCCCCTGTTTGCACTTTGTGAGCTGCCTTTTCATGTTGATGGTTACCGCTTCTGCCCAGTTGAACAGTAGGGGACCCATGCATTCTGAGGCTAACAGGAGTTGAGTCTTCGTGGCCTCGTGCGGAGCCTGCGACCCAGCAGCCCGTGTAATGGTGTGGAGAACTACTCTCAGTGCTAGATCAGGGATGGTGGAGATGTATACCTTCTTGCTTCCTGATCCTGTTTGTGCCCCTCGGCACACCCGCGCCATTACCTGCTCCATCTTTTCCCCGGATGGTCTGCTCCCAGTCAGTACAGGGATTGGACCTCTGCGGGACAATCCAGTAATGAAATAAATGTCAGTGACCTCCAGTTCTAACACCTGGTCTCGTAGCCTGAACACTTGTTCGTTTTCATCCCAGATGCTGATTAGATATTGGAGGAGCTCGGGCTGAGCTCGTAAACATGGCGTGAGGAAGAACTTTTTCAATCCACAGTCTCTTAGAGCGTTCATGCAGGCTTGGCTTTGCATGGCCTCTTCATCCTCATCTCCGTGCTCTCGTTCCTTCCATTCGATTACCATTTTGAGTGGTTATCTGCATTCATATGGTCAAAAACCCCTGATTAGATCTTTGGTGAGCTTAAAATTTCAAGAAATTTGGTGTAAATACCGGAATTTTAGGTGGAAAATTAGGTTCGGCCGCTGGCGCGGCTGTTTTGCTAACAGTCGCGCCATGTGGCACGAGCCCTTTAGTAAAAAGAGCTCAGTGGCGCGGGTCTGTGCCCGATACCTGCGCCACTGGGCCCGGCCCTAAAATTTTAAAAGTGGCCACACAAAGTTGATTTCTAAAGGAAAACCATTAAAAAATGTATGGAAATGAAGAGCTAAGGAGCGCCTCTTACCTGTGACAGACGAGAAGCTGAATGGTTGCCTGGATTGGTCGCAATCACCGTTAGAAGATTCTGTTCCAAAAGGACCACTGTTGCTTTCCACAAGGTAAATAGTAAAAAGTAATTTCATTTTTTACCAATTAGACATATTTATAACTTTTTCGACGTTAAATGAGCTTTAAAAGTTATTTTTGTCAAATATTTGCATATGTTATGTCGAAAATGGATTTTACGCTTGTTTGGTATGTGCAGCAGCAGGTTTTTGCGACTTAAAGAGATGGAGACGAGTTGTATTTTATACTTTTTCGGACTCGGTAAATACACAAAAAAGTCACTCTGGAGTCATCTTTCAGCTCTTTTCTGACTCTCTAAATATGAAAAGATTGCCGAGGCCCTTGTCGTTTCGATCTCGTTAAAATGGACACGAATCGACATTCACCCAGTATAAGTTTAACCCTTTTTCGGGCTGGGATGGATTGATTAAGAAAAAGGAATACCCTAGCCTATTGCGACTAAGAGGTTTTCCTGGATATTGTTTTCTACCTTTTCGGATCTAGGAAACTATTTATGAAAAGGGATCTTTGGAGTTTTCTTTTTCGCTGTCTTTTCAAACTCTCTAAACATGAAAAGACGCCGAGTTCTTCCTTTGTCAGACTTGTTAAACCCTGATGACATCGGATTCAGTCGAAATGACGTTCTCCGAGTTTCTCCTTCCTAGGACTCGTTAAACGCACTAGGATGGATTCGCCCGAAGGGCGGACTTATATTACAAGCATATGCTATCCCCTTCAAGCTTGTTATAAAAAATAATTGGGGTACTCGCCAAAAATGGTGGGGGAAAAATGGAACCATCGTCGTTGTCGTCGGCAGTATGTCGCTCTTGAACATGGCACTTGTCTGCATTCGTGTCGGGTTGGGGACATCTCATCTCGCTGCTTCACTTTGCCTCCATGGGTTTGGGTAATCTCTTTTGACCTCTCATCTGTTCACTGCCTCGTCACCATGACCTCTGATCCATTGATGTCAAATACTGCCAAGTCCACTGTCGTGCCGTTCATATGTTCAAGAGAAGTTGGCCTCTGCAAATATCAACCTTCCTCTATTTCTCATACGATCCTAATTCACAACAAAACATCATGTTCCTCTGTCTCGTGTCGATGATGTGGGAATCATTATGGCCCACCTTCGATCAAGGTCACTTCCTGTCGACATCAACTCATTATCCAGGAAGTTGGTCTAGAGACTCCTTCTGGTACCTTGGAGCCTGCATGCTTCAATGGCAGGTTCGTCGCATTCGACGAGAGGTTTACATCATTGGCCTCCGATCGAGTGATTCTGCGGGTGTTCGACGTCAACTCATTTATTCGCACGCCGTAGATTGTACCTGTAGTACCTTGAGGACCATTGTCATTATTGGTGGTTTCTCTCGCGTCGGTTAACAGCTGTCATCATTGGTTGGTAATCCGACGATGTTCTTGCATGTTCGACTTCAGCTCACATATTCACATGCTTGAACTTGTACTTTGTTGGGTCGAGATGGAGCGCAAGACCCTGGATTGTGTCTGTTGTAATCCAGGCTGCGATTGTGGATTAATTATCATTATGTACATGACTCACTGATTGGATGGCTACGACCATACCTGAGTCTATTTATTTGATCTTAGTTGGATGGCTGCGCCCATACCCTGGATCCGGATTATAGCATACTCTGTTTCGGATGGCTGCGTCCATACCACTTATACATCATGTACTTGAGATATCAGTTGTATCTTTCTGTGCAGGTTTTCCGACGGCGGGCCTTCAGTTGAACATGTTCTCGTAAAGCATTTCACCCCTCTCCCTCTCGGGCCTCATACTTTAGGGGGCATCTGTTACACAGTAATTTGTCACCGTCCTTGCCATTCCCCATCCCGCACAATGGAGGACCCATTCTGTGACCTGTGAACATTGTCATGCCTTGAAATCATCATCAATGCATCCCTCTGAACATGAGCTTCATTTTCCCTTGAGACATCTCCTTGCAAAAGTCATGAAAAACATCCCTTTTGGCATTGGCGCGGGCAAGCAGTTTAATACTCGCGCCAATGGGGAAATTAATGCAAAGAGGTCGCGCCACCTGGCGCTCTGTCATAGAGCCGTGGTCGCGCCACCCAATTTGGGAGTTGTTTTTTAAATATGGATGGCGGAAGTTGAGTTCTAACAAATTCACAAACCATCACCTATCTTGAGTTGGGAGGTTGGCTGCGGGAGTTCTATGGAAGGGAAGTGGTTTTGCCACCTCTCATAGAACCTTCCTTGTTGATAGGGCCAATCCCATAATAATAGGGATCCCAACTCCTCCTTCCCCATCTATAAAAGCTTGCTCAAATCAATGGCAAGCTAGTCTTGAAGTGCCTAAGCTCTCAATCTCCATATTCCCAAGAGCCTTTGTGTTGTAAAGCACCCTCTCTTTCCCTTAAGGCTGACTCAAGTAAGGAGACCATTGTCACGAGACTCTGGAGAGGTTTTCCCTTTCCTTGGCAAGCTTTGCGAGACGTGGACGACTGGAAACCCGTCCGAAGGAGACCGCGACGTCAGAACTTGGTTGTAATCTTTCTTCGCTGGTTATTTAATAGATGATTATGATTATGGTTCCAATCCGTTTTCCATCATGTTAATGCGAGTAATGTCCTTTCTGACTGACGTTTAGTTACGTATGCTGGTTTCTATGCTTGTATCTGTTCGTTTCTTCCATGTGCAGGTGTTCATCCGCGGAGATCGTGGAGGGATTGTGATCTGCCAAGGCTGAGGAACGGGGACGCTTCTTCTTCAGATCCTAGCGTTGGAATCCAGGTAGGCTTCTATCTCCAGATTTTTCATTCGTAATTAGGAACCTGTGTCATGACATTGTTTGTTTGTTGCTAGACCCCTGCTGGGCTAGTAGGGATCGCCTCTGTCCGCAGAGGGGATTTACCTCCTCAACACTTGAGAAAATGATTTTTTCTAGTTTTTGATTGACGTATACTCGCTTGGGTAGCTTAGGTTTACTTTGCTTTGAAAAGTTTTTAGAACTTTTTTTTTTCTTGAAGTTTTCTGGGGATCGCACTTTGTCTTCACACACAGTGCGGGCATCTCCGCACTTTCCTTGAGTAACCAGTGCGGGACTGCACCTCTGTGCCCTTAGAGCCTGCAGACCCTGTCAAATTTTTGAAAAAATTAAGATTTCTCCTTCTAGTTTGAGTTTAGATTTAATTTAGGATTCTTAGCATCCACCCATATCTGTATTTTTCTGTAAAAAAGCCTTGTTTATGAGTTTCTTTCAGCAAATTTTTCATCTCATCAATCTCCGTTAAGTTAATTGGGTGTTTTGAGTCTCTTTTATGAGAAATTATTAATTTGATTTCCTTTGGTCATTACTTGGAGGTTTGTCTCAGTCTTTTCACAATTTTGCATCTTTTTTCTTTTGTTTTTGCAAAAAAAAATTCCCCCTCATTCGCCGGGGGGGGGGGGGGCTAAATTGTGTATGAGTGTTAATCGCCTTTGAGTGTTTTTATTTTTTGATCTTTGGAACTCTCATCCAATTTTATTTACTTGCACTTGATTGGTTCTTATATTACATTAGAATCATCTTGTGTTTGAGAATTCTCTTGCATAGATCACATTTTCATAATTAGAATTCTCATTTTCAGAATATGAGTGAATTGTGCATAGATTATAACTGCATAGTTTACATTCTGAAAAATCAATCGTAGATTTAGATCAGTTTTCTTTGATTTGAATTTAGATGTTTTTATGCTTGTTTTAAAAACACAAAAATAAAAAAATGTTTTGGAATTGATTTGCATTAGTTTTTTTTGATGAAATTAGTGCATTAGAGAATTTGTTATATTTTCTCTTAGTGATCAATTTTTTGCATTGTTGGAAATGAATGGAAACTCTCTCCTTACTTTAGTTAGGACTCATAAAATTGAAAAGATTACATTATCATATTCGATTGCATTCAGTTTTGGGTCGGGTCATAACACCATTGGTTTCATATCCATTTACCCTTTTGAGTAATAACAGCCTAGATAACACAACGCTTAATTAAAATTCATCTAGTAATTTTTACATTTTTAGGGCTCTTTCCACCAATCTAGCTTAGGATTAGTGCTTTGGAATAGGTTGTAGTTAACTTTCCAAAGCAACTAAAACAAACAAGTAGATAAATCTCGCGGTAGGATATAAATCCAATTGTAACTGGTACATTCTGGGAAGCTTCTCTTAAAAGAGTTAATCACGAGATCATGTCCAAACCTTTGAGACAATCAATTCTGTTTCATCGGGGAAGATAGAATATCTGTGCACATTACAAACGGCAAACCTCGGATTAACCATTGTCGAGGAGCCTGGGGTCACTTGTTGGTAAAACTCTGATTGACCATGTCGAGGAGCCTTCAAGGGGATTGAGCTTTGTTACTCTGCCCTTGCGTGTAGAATCGGATCGTAGACTGTTCCCCAGTTGTATTTTTGTTGTTGGTAACCTTAGTGTGCATAAACTTAAGATTATTTCCTAAGGTGACGGTGAAGGAAAGATCTCACTGTACCTGGACTAGACGTCGACTATATTCGCTTGGACTCTTTGGGGGGTTCTCTTCACTCGAGATGGTTTTGTGAAGAAACTTGTGCCAGTCTGTTTCATTAAGCAGGTTGTCGGGGTAACTGTTCCAACCTCCATTTCTGCATTAAAATTCTACGAGGTTGGATTTCATCACCAACTAGTGTTTTTAGTGCGGGGATCTATTGTTTGTGTGTGGTTTGACTCCTAGATTTGATAGTGCGTGTTAATTTGTTTTTTTTTACTTTTAGAGACCATACGTGTGAATTGTGAATTTTGATTGTTAGGTGTGAATTATGAATTGTTAATTTTAGTTTTAAATTGTTAATAAAATTCAATGAAGTTGAATATAATGGCAACTGTTGCGGAATTTACCAACCAAGGAACCCCTCTTAACGAGAATCCTAGTACTTTTCCTTGCTTTGGAAATGTTGGTCCTCCTTATATGGCTACTTTTTCATTACCTGGATTTACAATAGGTTTACCGATATGGTTATTTTCAACTTCGTTGGCCCCGAATACTCCAATTGTTCCACCTCAACAGAGTTCACCATCTCAATGTCACCAACCTTCTGTTGACCCTTTACTTTCTTCGCCTAATATTTCTTCCTCTTCACTAGGTAAAAGCCTTGACGCTAGTAACCAGGTGGCTAAGAAGAAGAAGAAAGGGAAGAAGAAGAAGAAGAAGAAGCAAGATAAGAAAGAAGTCAACCAACCAACCATGGCTGTAAATGTTAGTGGTGTTGAGGAAACCTCCAACATGCATCGTAAACCCAAATACCCTTGCAGGATTTGTAAGGGTGACCACTTCCTTATCAATTGTCCCGGTATTCCAAAGGTCTTGGAAGTATGGTCAGAAAAATCTCATTAAATTTCCGTTGATCCATCAACCAGTGATAGTCAGGTTCCTGGGAAAAAGGGTAAAGTTAGGTTTCCTTGTAAGTTATGCAAAGGGAGTCATCAAACTCACATTTTCCCCCACATGGATGAAGCCTCAAAATTATTGGAAAACCTTACTCTTCCACAGCAATAATTTCCAACTGGTTACCGTAAACTTTCTTCCAACCTACCGTCAACTGACGGAGTGATTGATCTAATTTCAAGTACAGTCGATCCCACTCTTCCATTGGAGAGTGAAACTCATATCACTCAGGTTGATGATCCATTAGTTAATCAAGTGGTAGATTCGATTTCACATTCAATCAATCCCATTCTCCCTGTAGAGAGTGAACTTCATACCGCTCAGGTTCTTCTTGTTACATCAGATTCTTCTACAGTAGGGGGCATTTCACCTGTTTCTACAGAACCCCCTCCAAGTACTGAGGTCTTTTCCTTTGATTGGAATAGACTGACAGAACCTCATCTTCCTTCCTCCATCCCTTTCCAACTCATTTTGAAGTTTGGTGGTAGGGACATACACCGCACACAGGTAGATGAAGGTGCTTCTGTTAGTATTTTATCCTCAACTGCTTGGAAAGCTTTGGGTTCCCCTCAGCTTGTGCCTATTACGCAGAATCTAAAAGCTTTTAACAGAACCATTAGTGAACCTTTAGGGATCATTCCTAAGTTTTCTATTACTTTGGAAGGTAAAACTGTCTGTATTGATCTTATGGTAGTTCAAGGCCCCTTGGATTTCAATTTACTCCTTGGGCAAGACTATGTCTATGCAATGCAAGCTGTAGTATCGACACTCTTTCGCGTGATGTATTTCCCTCACAATGGAAATATTGTGATTGTAGACCACCTTTCATTCCCTAGTCTTGTTTCGACTACCAATAATATGACACCCCTAAATGTTCCTAATTCTAAAGTGGTATCTACCGCGCCACGGGTTAATTATGTGGCAACTAGTCCCATGTTTTCAATTAATGATGTAAGTGAGCCTCTCACTGTTTGCTCATCTTCCTTTGACTTAGATTCGGTAATTGACATGGAAAACTCTATGGGATTATTTGAACGCGATGTTCGTATCCCTTTTGAGTCCCTTAACATGTGTTCCTTCCAGAGAATTATTCTTCCTTTTGATGAAGACCTCTTGGAAGCCATGATCAAGGTGTGTCCATTGACATGTGTTTCTTGCAGTTGGAAGCCATGATCAAATTTATGAGGATAGTTCCTTTTACTATGTCAACCTCGTTAAAAAATGAAACATGTAGCCGAGGATAGTTCCTTTTACTATGTCAACCTCGTTAAAAAATGAATCAGTGAGTGTGAGGATAGTTCCTTTTACTGTGTCAACCTCATTAAAAAATGAATCAGTTAGTCGAGAGAATAGTCCCTTTTCTTGTGTCAAGCTCGTTAAAAAATGAAACAAGATTCTAAGAGGAAATTTCTTTTCCTGTGTCAACCTCTTTAAAAAATGAAACAGATTCTTACGAGGATAGTTCCTTTTACTGTGTCAACCTCGTTAAAAAATGAATCAGTTGGTCAGAGGATATTTCCTGTTACTGAGTCAACCTCGTTAAAAAATGAATAAGGTATGAGGACAGTTCTTTTCCTATGTCAACCTCATTAAAAAATGAATTAGTAGGTAGATTGTAGAGAGTAGATAGATATATTAGAAATAAGTAGTTTCTGAGGATGGTTCCTGTTACTGAGTCAACCTCGTAAAAAATGAATCAGGTATGAGGAAAGTTCCTTTTACTGTGTCAACCTCGTTAAAATGAATCAGTGGATCATGAGGAAAGTTCCTTTTACTGTGTCAACCTCATTAAAAAATGAAACACGTTGCCATGAGCATAGTTCTTTTCCTGTGTCAAGCTTGTTAAAAAATGAAACAAATCCTCCCCTAATTGAGTTGAGTCTTTGACTAGATCTCATAAATGTTAAGTCGTCTCTTTAGGTTAGTTATTTCATTTTTTGCATAATTTTATTACAGTTTTAGGTCGGGTCTTTCATATGATCTCGTAAATGAACCTTCATTCCATCCAGCTATTAATTACCAGTAGTCTATTTAGTTGAATGAAATGAAGCTGGGGGGGCATGCGCTCTGCGCAGTTACGCTTAGGGGCATCAAAACCTATCCTAAAGCATAGTTTTTCTCTATTTCAAGCTTTTGAAAAAATGAAACCTATCTTGAGTCAATTTCGGTTATTATTTTCAAGACTCGTTAAACTCATGAAAATCCCGAGATTATTTTGCTATCTTTCATTCTCGTAAAACACATGAAAATGCCGAGTTCTTTCCGTCTTTTCCTGCTCGTAAATTAAATTGAAAGTCGACCACAGGAATATATTTTAATCCCTTTTTCAAACTCGTTAAAACTTATGAAAAATCGAAACCCTGGAGTTCTCTTTTAAGCCCTTTTCAGACTCTCGAAAATTGAAAAGATTGCCGAGTACTTGACTATTCGAACTCGTTAAAGTAAATGAATGATTGTCCCTTCAATATAAGTTTACCCATTTTACGGACTGAAATGGAATATTTACGAAAAAGGTATACGTTGACTAATTATGGTCAATAGAGTTCTCTCCCGCATTATTTTATCCTTTTTCGGGCTCGAGAGACTAAATTTACAAAAAAGTACACCCATGGAGTTTTCTTAAGTTTTTTCTTCTGACTCCCTAAAATTGAAAAACACTGAGTTTCTCCTATACTAGACTCATTAAAATTTAACAGTAAAGGAACTGTTCAGTTTTAAAACAGGAATGAACCACTCCTTCTTAGGGTTTGAATTTTAAACTAAGTTGGACTCATATGAAGGATGAACTTATAAACAAGCAAATGTTATCCTCCTCAAGCTTGTCAAAAATAAAGAGGTACTTGCCAGAAATGGTGGGGGAAAGGAGAGAAAAATGAACAGGTTTGTGACATTTTGATTTTCGAAAAACCGTTAACCACTCTTGAACACGACACTTTTTTTCACCTGGGTTGGGAAATCCTTTGCCTAACAGTTAATCAAAACCATATTGAAAGTCTTCAGCCAGTTTCTGGGTATTAGCTTTGGGTCGATTATCACCAAGCCATCTACAGTGTCGTTATGTGTTCAAGAATACAGTTCAAACAAACCATTCATCTGAAAAATATTTGTCTTCCATTTTGACCATCCCTGAGTCAGTCCTTGCCAATATATTTCTTCAAAATTTGACCTATGATTTCGTGTTGTGGGCTTGCCTACGACAGATCACTTTCTATCGACGACAGCTCATTATCTAGGAAGTTGATCTAGAAATTGTTAGTACCTTGGAATCTGCATGCCTCAATGGCAGGTTTCTCGCCTTCGACGACAGGTTGCATCATTGACCTTCTATCGAATGATTCCATGAAATGTTCGACTTCAGCTCATTCATTCACATTTCATGGATTGTACTGAGTACTTTGAGGGCCATTGACATTACTGGTGGTTACTATCACACTTGTTAACAGTTCACATTATTGACTGGTAATCAAGTGGTTTCTACCATGTTCAACTTCGACACATTTATTCACATGGATAGAATCGTATTGGTTCGAGAAACGAAAATCAAGACCCTGGATCTAGTTTCTACCATCCAGGCTGCGAGGAATTTTGTTATTAATTTATACAGTGGAATATTCATAAACATATGGCTGCATCCATACTGTGTCTACACATGTCTATACTGTTGATGTATTGAAAATCATTCCTGTATCAGAACAATTTAAATCAGTTTTCTAGTTAGTTTTGTTCTGAGTATGGGAATGCCTACCCCAGCGATGATATGTTTACATATATATGTTTTGCATTAAAAGTTTTTACAGGTTCCGACTGGGGTGTCCATAGGATGATCCTTGAAATGATAAAGTACTTCACTTTTCATATATGACAGACTTCATATTCATCTATTCCAGAATTCGCACTTTAGGGGGAAATCTGTTGCACTAAAAATTGTCACCTTGACATTATTCTGACTGTATGAGCTCATTTTCACTCATACTTACCTCCTTTTCAAGTCTTACAACCTCTACTCCTCATGTCAAGCCCTAAAAACAGGAGAAAAACCCTAAAAACCTCCAAAACCCTGGGTACGCAGGTAATGTGAAGCTTACCTGCATTCCTGGCTGGGGTACGCAGGTAATTTGAAGCTTACCTGCGTTCCAGAATGCAGTTTATCTATGTAATGCCTACGTACCCCTGTCAAAGTCAAAAGGGCGAGAAAGTAAAGTGAAAAAGATGATTTTTGGTCAATTCTAGAAGCTTCTGGATGAGATTTTTTGGGGGCGAGTATGCTCTTGTAAGGTTCATGCATACCACACCTTAAGGAGCTAACCCCTTGATGTGAGGAGCCTATCCCTTTGAAGGAGGATTCTATCCCTTCATAGGTGGAACCCTAACGTCATCATCTACACTATAAAAAGAGGCATTGGGTAGCCTCAAAGGGAGTTCAAGCTTTAGTATTATTTGAGGTAAAGTGCTGTTGGGATTCAGACTCATTTAACTGAGATTTTGTGAGGAAAGATCACATACCTCTATCTGTCTTGGTTGGAAGAGTGCAAGGCTTGTTAGATTAGAGGAGACTCCTGCTTCGGACCCCGGGAAGGCCTGTTTAACATCAAGGCTAATGTTGTAAGGTTTTATTTCATTCAAAATTAATACAAATGAATTCATTTTTCTCAATAAGCTGTTAATTAACTGTTTATTTCATGGATTCCTTGATCATCATGATAGGCATGATTTATAATATTTACTATAAAGGTGCTATTTAATGTTTGCTTGTTTGTGACTGCAGGTATTTAAAGATAAGCCCTTCAAGTGACCGAAGGACAACTACTTCGAACAAGCATTGGATCTATGGTAAGACCTTAACACCTTTATAATATTCTTTTGTAAATCGCATATGTCTAGAGAAAGATAGGTTTGTTTGTCTATTTTTTGCTAGACTATCTTCTGATACTAGGGAGATCGGTCTTGTCTGCAAGATTTATTTATTCGGTCAACAACAACTACTTCATTGGGTTGGGCTTCACCAAGAGTGAAGAATATGTGAACCTTTACCATATTGTGGTAGAAGGTAAACTTTTGATCATTGTACTTTATGTTTATGATTTGATACTGACAGGTGATGAGCAACTCATGAAGTATTGCAAAGAGGATCTTGCAAGAGAATTTGAGATGAAGGAGATGGGGCTCTTGCATTATTTCCTGCGATTGGAAATTTGGTAAAGGGACGGGGAACTATGTGTATATCAAGGAAAGTATTCCAAAGAGATTTTGAAGAAGGTTCACATGGATGAAAACAAACCGATGGAGACTCCTCTAGTAGGGAACTGGAGGAAGGAGGATGATACTTTAGGCGAAGTAGTAGATGCTACTATCTATAGGCAGATTGTGGGTTCACTCATGTATTTGGTGAGCACTCAACCAAACATATGCTATGCGTGTTATGAAAGAAAATCCCTTCTTTGGAAAGAAGTGATCCCTATAGCCCAACAAGTGGGTCTAGTAACAACCATGACAAATAATACAAGCTTTCCTAGTTTAACATGAAAATAATACGAGTGAGGGAGATGACCTACCTTGCTCCTTATGCAATCGTTTCCTCGATGTCAATGCTGATCATTTCACTTCTAGGCTCGTGATCCAGATTTATGTAGGAACACAATGAAATACAAAAATACACATAAACGTAGATATGCAACACAGATAAAACTTCATTTCATTAATAACAAATAACTAAAATATGCTTACACACATAATGGAAATAAACTAGCTAGGGCGCCGGTAGCTTATCTCTAAGGAGAGATGTGGTGGCTACAGGCCTCTGAACTGTGTTACAATGAGGCTTTAAGGCCTTTTTATTATCGAAGAACAATGGAAAAACATAAGCATCCAAATACCTAACCCTAGGAGATGAAACGCCAAAACTGTGGATCTCATTTGGGTAAATTGGTACATCAACTTCTCGGGGACGTAACTTTGGCATATGATATATGTTTGACGTGCTCAATACCTCGTAAGAAATATCTATCTAATTACTACAACTTTTGATGTGAGAAACATTGATGAAAGTCCCATGTCATTCCCAGTTTTCCCAAAAAACGTCGTTTAGGGCCTCAAAATGGCTTTGGAAGTTCAGAACCCAAAAAAATGCTAAAAATAGTAAACTTTGCTATAATTAAGGAAACTGAAAGACTGAAAGAAACAATGGTGGGGGTCCAATTGGAATAGGCGGGTGGCCACCAATATCCACCTGTATCATCCCCCCCTCGCTTAGGAATCAATGGTCCCCATTACATTAAGTTCCTCCATGAGATGAGGAAACTTTTGCTAAACCTGGTCCCTAGTGAGCCACTTGCCTTGGTGAAGGAGTTGGTATGCTTTGAAAACTAGATATAGCGAGATACTTTGTTGTTGGGTGTGCTTGATCTGTGTATCCATGCTCTGATTAGTTTTGGCTTCTTCCATGCAGTCTGGGTTAAACTCTATTGGTGTGAGTTTTTCTGCCATGTTAGATGTGTCTAGTAGACACGGAAAGTAGGGCCGAAGGCGGTCCAATTGAACAATGGGTGCAGACCAAGGAATGGCGGAATACTAAGCTCAAAGGCATTGTCTCCTACAACCTTAGTGATGGTGTATGGGCCATATCGGAGTGGGTGAATTTTGCGATGGGGTCCAGCGAGGCACTCCTTTTGCAAATGTAGCTACACTTTTTCGCCCACTTGGAAGTTGTGTGGCACCCGATGTTGATCATGTCGTTGCTTGTACTTAGCATTGGCTCTGTCCAATTTGTCATGAACTTGTTGGTGGATGTGCTGAATGCGCTCAATGAAGCTATTTGCCTTGTCAGCCTTAGACTAGACATGAGTTGAATCTGCCTGAGTAGCCGCTAATGGCATGGTTACGTCAATGGGACATAGTGGCTGGAATCCTAAGCCCACCTGAAAGGGGCTGTGGATGGTTGAGCTATGGATAGCCCAGTTATAACTGTGCTTTACATAGAGGAGGCTCCCATCTCGTGTGCGTGGATTATTTGAGTTGTACATGCGGATAATGTGTATGATCATCTGGTTGACGAATTTTGTTTGGCCATCACTTTGTGGATGCAAAGTTGTGGACTTGGTGAGCTTGGTGTCCAACATCGACCAAAGGATGGAATAAAATGTACTAAGAAACCTACTGTCCCAATCTAAGATAATAGACTGTGGGATCCCAAAGTGTACCCAAACTTGTTCAAAATAGAGTTTAACAGTGCCTTCTACTGTGATATTCTTCTTGTAGGCCGTCATAATGGCCATCTTTGAGAATCTGTCGACAACCAAAAAAACACAGTCATTGCCATGCTCCGTATAAGGAAGGTCGAACATGTAATCCATGGAGATGGATTCCAAATTTCTATTAGGGGTAGGTAGTAGAGTATAGAGGCCTTTCTTCTTGATGGTTGATTAGGCAATGGCGCAGGCAATGCAGGACTTGATGTACTTCCCGAAATACCATCGAAGGTTTGGCCAATAGAAATACTTCTACAATACTGCCACTGTTTTATCGACCCTGAAATGCCCAACGACCTGAATGTAGTGTGCTTCCCAAATCATCTTGGCACACTTGCTTAAAGGAACACAAAGGTGTCCTAAGTGACATAATAGGGCATCCTGGAGGTGAAAATATTAAGCTTGCTTACCCTCCAAGAGCGTATTGTATGTGCGGCTAAATTCTGGATCGCTTTGATAGAGTAGCGGCCAATTGGAATTCTTGTGCCCAAAAGAGTTGAGCACAGTGGTTAGCACCACGATCAGTGGTCAGCTAAGGCAGTCTGCAACATTATTCATGTTGCCCTTCTTGTACTTGATGTTCAAATGAAATTGTTGCATGTATGTGGAACACTTCTGATGGCGATCGTTCTGCAACTTCCCTTGTGTTTGTATGAACTGCAGGGGTCGGTGGTCAGTGTGGATGACGATTTCCTTTCCCAAAATGTAATTCTTCCATTGTAGGCAAGCCTACACAATGATATACATCTCTTTTTCATAAGTGGGATACTTCTAGGCTGTGTTGAAAATTTTCTCACTGTGATATGCGACTGGATGCTCTTGTTAAGTAAGAATTGCCCCAATAGCATAGTAAGAGGCATTCGTCTCCATCTCAAATGGTTGTTTCAAGTCTGGTAATGTGAGCACTGATGCAGAGTAGAGGCGATGGTTCAACTCTATGAATTCCTTCTGTTGAGATTCAAACCAAAAGAAATTTGCTTTTTCCCATCCCTTGCTAACTTGACTCAAGGGCCAGGTGATATGAGAGAATCCCAACACGAACCTGCGATAGAAATTGGAAAGACCCAAAAAGCCGCGGATATCTGTTAGAGTGGTTGGGGCTGGCCAATCCCGAATGACTTAGATATTGGCTGGATCTAGATGCACCCCCTGCTCATCAATGATGTATCCTAGATACTGAACGTGGGTCATGAAAAAAGTGCACTTCTCCAAATTGGCACACAACTTGTGTTGTCGTAGTGTTTGGAGGACCTATAAGATGTGGTGGAGGTGCTCTACCCAAGTCTTGTTGAAGATTAGGATGTCATCCAAGTACACCACTACAAATGAGTTGGTGAATGGTCGCAATATTTCATCCATCAGCCTCATGAAGGTTGCGGGGGCATTCGTCAACCTGAAAGGCATGACCAACCATTCGAAAAGGCCCTCCTTGGATTTGAAGTCAGTCTTACACACATCAGGGGGTTATATTGGTACCTGGTGATGCCCATACTTCAATTTGATCTTACTAAAAAATTTCTCCGCCTCGAGTTGGTCCAGAAGGTCATCAATCCATGGGATCAGTTACCTATTTCAGACAATGATCTTGTTTAGCGCTCGATAGTCAATACAAAGTCTCAAAGTCCCATACTTCTTCTGCACCAACACGATCAAGCTCCCATAGGGCGATGAAATATGCCAGATGTGACATTTCTACAACAAGTCCTAAATTTGCCTCTTGATTTTGTCGTTCTTAAGAACATAACACCGATAGATTGGTTCATTGGGTAGCATCGCACTTGGGGTGAGATCGATGGAGTGCTTGACCTGATAGTGCAGAGGCACCCATGTGAGGGAGGTGAAGATGTCCTCATACTCCTCCACAATATTTTCCATCTATTGTATCCATATGAAGGAGCATTGTCTAGAGGTTGTGGCCACAACCTTCTTCTTTCCCCGAGAGCGGATCATCCGGAAATTTTTTTTCCAGGTTTTTGAAATGAGCTTATTGCACTATTTTGCAGTAAGAAAAGAGATGGTAGTAGGCGGTGCTACCTCCGGTATCCTCTACAAATTATTGCCTAAAGTAACAATAACAACATGAGGTCGCTACTCATACACAAAATGTTGCTTCCACAAGTATGGTTGGCCTAATAATACATCAGAAACATCAAGAGGAGAAATTTCACATAATACCTCATTATGAAGGGCTTGATGTTGTAGGGAAGGTGACACTGCTGGCTGACGCAGAGATCCCATCCTTGGTGAAGCCACCAGATGGTGTACGGTTGAGGGTGTGCTGTGGTTGGCAAGCCCAACCGCTTCACGACCTCTGCTGAGATGAGGTTCTTTTGACTCCCGCTGTCGACAATGTACTGTAGCGGGGAACCCTTTACCCACATATGGGAATGGAAGAGGCACTCCCCCTCCTCTAGATCTTCTGGTTCCTTCTTCTGGATTTTCATGGTGGCAACAGTGGCATTGGGATCTGCATCGATAATTTTCTTCCCTTTGCAATTCCCCTTGTCAGGTTCAGATTCAAAAGCCTTCAACTTGGTCACTAGTGACTGCTTGGCCTGAGACTCAATTATGTTGCGAGTGGATCTCTTATGGAACTCACAACACTTCCCCGTGTCCTTCTTTGGCTTCGCAATGTTGTTATTTTCTTACAGCTTTGGCGGGTTGTCATGGGCCACCATGCCTTAGCTTTGTCCTTTGTTCTGTAGTTTGGGGGCACCTTTCCCTTGCTTTTGATTCGTATATCCAAAGTCTTGCTTCTTCTGTTTTAACTTTTGCTCAATCTTCGCAGCATACCGGTATGCCGCACCAAGCGAGGAGACATCGAGGAACTCCATTTCCTCCTGAATGCATCTGTGCAGACAATTGCGGTACTTCAGCACCAAATGTTTCTCTGAATATTTGATACCCAACTTTGTGCACAGGGTATGGAACATATTCGTCAACTCATGCACATCTCTATCCCTTTGCTGCCGCAACATAGTCCATTGTATGTATTTGTCCTCATATCTCTCCACATGATAATATTTTTCCTTGATGGTGTCTCAGAAAGAATTCCAAGTGGGTGCGACATAGAATAGAGAGGCTTCCCCCTCGCCCTTTTTCTCCCAATAGTTTTCCCACCAGTCCTTAACATGGGGGGCGACTTTGAGGAGTGAAAAAGTAATCCTTTCTCGGTTGGAAAAGTCATGAAACGAGAAATATCCTTCTAATAGATTCAAACATCTATCTGTGACATTTGCATATTTTTGGCCCTCAGATATGGGAATGTCAAAGTTTACTTGTACCTTAAAAGGAGTGGCGCCTCCAGAGTGGCTGCTGGATGTAAATGCGCTGCCGGTGGGTAGCCGTTGAAGGATCTGGGCAAAGTTATCCATCATCGCGTTCCTTTGTTTCTCGAGGGCCTCCTTGAGCAATATTTTGATAGGATCTCCTTCTCCCTCATCTTTATTTTCTTCCCCCATGTGCAGCCATTGGGGTTTGCGAGGCTGATCTTGCAAAGTTTCAACTATATTGAGCCCTAACTCCTTATACCCCGAACTTGTTGGGGACATGCAAAGAAGGATCGAGAAAGAGAAGACCGGTATGTTACCACTGATCCGGATTTATGCAGGAACACAATGAAATACATAAATACACATAAATGCAGAGATATAACACAGATAAAACTTCATTTCATTAATAACAAATAATTGAAATATGCTTACAGACAGAATGAAAATAAACTAGCTAGGGCATTGGTAGCTTCTCTCCGAGAAGAGATGTAGTGGCTACATTCGTCTGCACTGTGTTACAATGAGGATCAAAGGCCTATTTATTATTTAGGAACAATGGAAAACCCTAAACATCCAAAGACCTAACCCTAGGAGATGAAACACCAAAACCATGGGCCCTGTTTTGGTAAAGTGGTACATCAACTTCCCGGGGACGTAACTTTGGCATATGATCTCCGTTTAACGTGCTCAATACCTATTTAGAAATATCTATCCGATGACTACAACTTTTGATGCAAGAAACATCAAAGGAACTTCCATGTTAATCCTGGTTTTCCCAAAAAACTTTGTTTATCGCCTCAAAACGACTCCGAAAGTTCCGGACCCGAAAAGATGCTAAAAGATATAAATTGTGCTATAGTTAAGGAAACTGAAAGATTGAAAGAAAAAATGGCGGGGGTCCAAGTGGAATAGGATGGTTGCCACCAATATCCACCTGGATCATCTCGTTCCTTGCTATGTCTTCTATGTCCAAATACCTGTGATAAAAATCATATGACAACAAATGAAAGATACATAACATATATACATTTCAAAGCAAACTACATGAAAGATCAAGGCGTATCATGCTAAGTAAATTAATATTAACAAATTCATGGGAAGAAAAGCATACTTTGTATTATTAAATAGAAAAATGGGAGTTTACAACCAGTGCCTTGATTGGAGGCCTCATTCAGAATGGAAATCCAAGTCAAAACCATGCTCTTCAATCTCTTCTCCTTCTTCATCAAATCGACGACATATAGGCGCAATCAGGCAGAAGAAAGGAAACCCGCAATGACCAACAAAGAATCACTATAATGGCACTCTCTTATAGAAGAGTTCTAATGAGGGGGAAAGGCCTTATCTTAAAGGGGAAAATACATAGAGATAAGGTCAAGGATAAAAAATGGGAGTATTCAAACATATCCTCAACCAACAAGTACCAAATCTTCGTTCTCGAGAGTTCTAGAGGATGAAGCTTCTGCTCCATTTTTTGAGAACCTGCCTGAAGAGGACTAACACAACTTTACTGCTGAATTCTAGTGCTGGTAGCACTGTTCATAGGTTAGGGACATGGTGAAGAGCATGAGACTATTAATGGAAGAACCGCGATGGGTTTGCAATTTTGGGTTTTTACAAACTTTGCAGAAAGGCTTCAAGTAATTTCTCTTTTAGGTCTTCAAGGATACTTTAAGCATGTTATGCAAGATGAATAAGTTTACACAACTCTTGTTGCTTTGCGACGTTTATGACATGAGCGGCACAAAATACGACACTTGGAATAAGAAATTAGGATTGCGACAAAATACTATGTAATAGATGCACCTAAAGCATGAAATTAGAACCATAAATGATGGTTAAATCACCTTATCATCCATGGCAAGGAATTTGGAAAACCACCGTCAGGAGACCTGCCAATCAAGCACAATAGATTATATGATATCTATGGTATAAATATGCATAATAACATATCTCTGAATATGCATCAAATAACACATGAACCCATAATATGGACACAACCATCCATCTGAAAGAGATCATGGAAATAGATCCATGGTATGGTCGCAACCAATCGTATAAAAATGATCATGTGTACAATCATGAATACTCAATAACTCCATGCAACCTAGATAGTAACATATGTGATCCAGGGTCTTCATATTTATCTCGATGTCCCCATCGTATGAATCTAACCATGCAAATAAATGTATTAATGTTGAACATGGTAGAAACCATCTGATTACCGCCCAATAAGGTAAACTGTTAACAGGTGCGAGATAAACCACCAATAATGATGATGGCCATCAAGGTACAAAAACACAATCTACAAGTGTGAATGAATGAGCTTAAGTAAAACACTTGAAGAATCATTCGATCAAAGGCCAATGATGTGAACCTGTCATCGAACGCGGAGAACTTACCATTGAGGCATGCAAGCTCCAAGGTACTGAAAAGGAGTTTCTAAATCAGCTTCCTAGATAATGAGCTGAAGTCGACAGGAAGTGATTCGTCGAAGGAGGGCCATAATGATTCCCACATAATTGACACAAAACGAAGGATTTCTCAAGCTGATAGGAGTGATTCAAGATTGTTTCAAAGAGGGTCAAATAAGTAGACAATGTTTTACTTTTACAAATACAACTACTCTTGAACATATCAACGACACGACTTTTGAGTTTGATAGCATCCGACTCAAAATGGGATCAAAGGTCATCATGAAAATAGATTATGATCGAATGAGAGGAAAATGGATTTCTAAAACCCAGGAAGGAAAGTAATGAATGAAATATATCCCCAACCTGACACGAAATGAAGATGAGTGTCATGTTTAAGAGCGACATGATGCCTTTGGTTCAAAACACAAAACATGCCTTACTTCCATTTCCCCCCGCTATTTCTAGCGAGTACCTCTTTGCTTTTTATAGCAAGATTGAAGAGGATACCATATGATTAGCATATAAATTCACCCTTCGAATGAATCCATCCTAGTAAGTTTAACGAATCCTAGGAAGGAGTAACTCAATCTCGTCATGGTGACAAGTCCTTCATCACTTAAGTTTTATGAGTTCGACGGAGGGGTAACTCGATATATTTTTCATATTTAGGGAGTTTGAAAAAGAGATGGAAACTAAAACTCCAAATGTCCCTTTTCATAGATATTCATATGGAAGAGAACCTCTTAGTCAAGTTCGACTAAGGTATTCCTTTTTCATAATTAGTCTATCTCAGTCCGGAAAAAGGTTAAACTTATACTGAGACGACATCAATTCATCTACTTTAACGAGCTCATAATGACAGTTTCTCGACAATATTTTGATATTTTGGGAGTCTGAAAAGGGCTGAAAGAGGACTCCTCTTGGAGGAATGAGTCGTATAAAGGGATATAAACTGGTTACGATGATGATGGAACTACTCAAAATATGAAAAGGTTAAGAGGCTGGCTAATAAGACCACTCATCGCAACACTTCTCCAAGCAAGGATAAAACAACCAAGTGAGAGCGTATGATTGACCAAGAAGATGGTGACGATAGAATGAGAAAACCAAGGCTCATTTGGAAAAACAGGTTGATAAAAATGGTAATCACAAGAGGTAGGATTGGAATGGTTTCATTTTTACACAAGCTTGAAACATGGGAAACTCTGCTTGAAATTGGTTTCATTTTTTCACAATCTTGAAACATATGGAAAAACCATGCTTGGAATTGGCTTCATTTTTACGCAAGCTTGAAACATAGACAAACTATGCTTGAAATAAGTTTGCATGCCCCTAGCACGGTGACTTAATTCGACCCCCCAAGCTTCATCTCATTCACCTAATTAGACTGCAGGTTACTAACAAGTGGATGGAATGAAGGTTAATTTACGAGATCAAGTGAAAGAATCGACTGGAAATTTACGAGATCTAATCAAAGACTCGAATGGAAAGATAATTTGTTTCATTTTTTAACGAGTTTAACAAAATAAAAAGAACTATGCTCATAGGGACCTATTTCATTTTTAATGAGGTTGACATAGTAAAACAATTATCCTCATGACACCTTGTTTCATTTTTAACGATCTTCACACAAGAAAAAGAACTTTGCTCCAACACCTTGTTTTATTTTTTAAGGAGCCTGACACAAGAAAAGGAAATCTTCTTTGACACCTTGTTTTATTTTTTAAGAATCTTGACACAAGAAAAGGAACTCTGCTCCAAACACCTAATCATGGTCCATAAGAGGTCACTACTTCCAAGAGGTTCTCATTAGATGGGAGAACAACACTCTGGAAATCAGGGTCCAATGCCCCTAGTACATGCTGCATTATATCACTGACAAGATCATCAGTAGACATAGACATGGAGCATGTTGCCACATAATTAAACTGTGGTGGGGAAGATACCACTTGCATGTAAGGACCATTAAGGGATGATGTTTTATTGGGAGCTAGATTAGGGCCAATGAATGACAACCGATCAATGGTCACAATTATTCCTTCATGTGGGAAACACATCAGGCAAAAGAGAGAAGAGACAAGATCTCCCATGACATAAGTATATTCATGCCCAAGGAGTAATTTAAAGTCCAAAGGGCATTGGACAACCATCACGTCTATATAGACAATATTTTCTCCGAAAGTAATAGGCAACTTAGGAAGGATCCCTAATGGTTGACTGGTTCCTCAGTTAAAAGCTAATAGATTCTGGGTAACAGGCATAAGCTGCGTAGAACCTAAATATTTCCAAGCAATTGAGAACATAATACTAACAAACACACCTTCATCTAGTATTGTGCTAGGTACGACCACATTATAGGCCTGTACTGTGATCTCAAAGGGCACATAAGAAGGAAGACAATATCCTACCAGTTGGTTCCAATAAAAGGAAGTGACCATACTACTTGGAGGTGGTGTCGTGGGAATGGGAGAGTTTCCCCCTTGTCTTATGGGAATAGGAGTATCACCATCCTATATCATGGGAATGGGAGGATTTCCCTCCAATTCATGGGAATTTAAAGAAACAAAAAGAACTTGAGTGCTATGGGGTTTACTCCCTATGGGAAAGGTATGATGACCTAAAGGTGGAATTAGGCCGACCATCTTCTCAACCAATGGTTGGTCAGGAACGAACTCATGGGATTCTCTTTCGAAGAGAGTGGGATTGACCAGAGATTACTTCTGATCAATCACTTGATCTACTAGCGGAGGATAAAAGGAAAGCTTCTTGTACCCGACATGAAGACAAGGATGAGAATATGTAAGGTTATCCAAAAATTTTAAGACTTCATCTAGATGGTTCCCTTCACATAAACTATAGGGAAATTTGACTTTACCCTTTTTCCCATGGGCCTTACTATCACTAGTTAAGGTTTTATCACTAGAATGATCTCGAGAGGCCGATGAAAAAGGATGATGTGAGCTGGTGGACCACACTTCTAATATCTTGGGAATTCTAGGATAATCTCTAAGAAGGTGGTCACCCTTACATAACTTGCAAGGAAATTTGACTTTGCGAGACTGATTGGAAGGTTTTTCAAAATCAGTTGCATTGGAAGCAATGCTTGCTTGGTTTCCCCCTTGATTATTTTTAATCTTTTTCTTCATCCTCCTCTTCTTCTTCTTCTTAGCTACATGGTTACTAGAATTAATACTTTCACCAGGCGAATGGAAGAATGGGGCGAATAAACAGGTGAAGAAGGCGAGGATTTAGCTTTAGGATCAACATGACGTTGACATTATTCAGGTGGAGGTGATATTGGTTGAGAAGGATCTTGGGCATTCAGAACCATGGGGGTAGAAAACAACCAAACTGGAAAAACAATGGTAAATCCCAGAAGGGACAACATTGTCATATAGGGAGCACAAAAAATTCCAAAAGAAGGAAAATGACCAAGATTCCCATCTAAGGGGATTCCTTGATTGGAAAACTTAGGAACTATATCCATTATGATCAAATTAATATCTACTAAGGAGTTGTGTGTTGGCCCTCGTTTTTTATCTCTTTTTGTTTAGGAAATACACCTTATTTTGCCATATTATCCATATATTTACCATCATATCCACCTTACATTGCCCCAAAGATGCATATACAGGTATTTAATTTATGTTTTTCAATTATTAGATGTTTTTGTAAAAATTGGAATTTAAGTGCATTTTTGGATAGCAGTAGAAGTTCCCGTAATAGCATTATGGTTTTCATATGTGCAGGACTGTTACACGTAATTTTGTCACCATGAAAATTTCACTGTCTATATGGGTTCATCAATACCTATATAATGCTCCCTTAGAAGTCTACAATGCTAAAGTTCCTAAATCAAGTCCTGAATTTGGAGAAAAGCTTGTAAAATTCATAAAAATGCTTGTACCACACTTTTCCTTAGCTTTACCTGCGGCACCGCACTCTTTGGCTTTAAAAATTGTGGAGCCGACCGCACGTTTTCTGTATTAAAAGTACGGACCCCTATAAAAGGTAAATTAAAGGTGAAAGTGAATTCTAGAAGCCCAACTGGTCGAATATTCTCCCAGCTGGAAGCTTCTAGAAGGTGTTATCTGGTCGAAGCCTTACTCCCTCCATTTATGATGAACATTCATTCCTTCATAAAAGGAGCCTATTCTTTGGATTTTGGAACTTAATCCCTTGATAAGGGGACTCTATCCCTTCCATTTTGGAGCTGTAACCACTTTCCTTCTCCTATAAATTGAAGCTTTGGTTCAGTTTCAAGGGTACTGACTGAGATTGAAAAGAGTTATACTTTGAGAATTTTTGAGGAGAAATGCTGTATAAACTCAGACTTTATTAACTGATCATTATGTGGTAATGATTACACACCCATGTGTATTTTAGCTGAGAGAGTGCAAATCTTGTTAGAGTAAAGGAAATGCCTGTTCCGGACCCCAGGAAGGCCCGTATGACATCAAGGCGGACACGGTTGTAAGGCTCTTCTTTATCAAAGATAATACGAATGAATACCGTTTTCTCAATGAGTTCTTTAATTAAGTAGCTTGTTTATCATGTTTTATCAATGATTTATTTAATTAATTAACTTATTTCTTGAATTCCTTGATCATCTTGATAGATATATAATTTGTGAATTAGTTTATCCTATGCATGTGCTATTGATTTTTTCCATGTTTGTGATTGCAGATCTTTGAAGACGACTCTTTCAAGCAACTATAAAGAAGATTATTAAAAATAGCGCTGGACTACAGGTAGGTCTTCAAAACCCCTGTTGTAGCTAATTAATGAATCAAATATTATCTAGAGAAAATAGTTTTTGTTTGTCTTTTTGTTGCTAGCTGTCCATAGGACACTTGGGAGGTCTGTCTTTTCAGCAAGAACGATTTATCCATCCAACAAAATGGCGACTCCACTGGGGAATGGATCTTGAACTTTGATTTATTTTATTTTTGACTTATGAATTTATTGTTATGATTTTGATTAGTTTATATTGGCTTGGGTAGTTTATTCCTGCAGAATCCCTGAAAAGTGCTTTAGAGTTTTTTATTTTTCTTTTAGTTTTCTGGTATCCACACTTTTCTTTTAGAAACAGTGCGGGCATCTCCGCTCCTTTCTTGTATAAACAATGAAGGACTACACCTGTTTACACTGAAACCTGCGAGCCTGTGAAATTTTTTAGAAAACCTTAAAATTCTCTTTTCTGGATTAGTTTGTTAGATTCTCAGTGTATACCCAGACTTGTATTTTCTGTCAGAAAGCCTTGTGTGAATTTCTTTTCAGCAATTTTACAATCTCATCAGTCTCCGTTAAGTTAATTGGGTGTTTTGAATATTCTTTTTGAGAAATTCTTAATTTGATTTCCTTTGGTCATTACTTTGAGGTTTGTCTCAGTCTCTTAACAATTTTGCATCTTTTTGCTTTTTTTTTTGCAAAAAAATTTCCCCCTCATTTTGAGTGTTAATTGCCTTTGAGTGTTTTTATTTTTTGATCTTTGGAACTCTCACCGAATTTTCTTTACTTACACTTGATTGGTTCTTAGATTACATTAGAATCATCTTGTGTTTGAGAATTCTCTTGCATAGATCACATTTGCATTACTATAATTCTCATTTTCAAAATATGAATGAAAAATGTGCATAGATTACATTTGCATACTTTTCATGTGAATTGTGCATAGATTACAACTGCATAGTTTACATTCTGAAAAATCAATCATAGATTTAGATTAGTTTCTTTAATTTGAATTTACATGTTTTTATGCTTGTTTTAAAAACACAAAAATAAAAAAATATGGAATTGATTAGCATTAGTTTTTCTTGATGAAATTAGTGCATTAGAAAATTTGATATATTTTCTCTTATTGATCAATTTTTTGTGTTGTTGGAAGTGAATGGAAACTCTCTCCTTACTTTAGTTAGGATTCATCAAATTGAAAAGATTACATTATCATATTCGATTGCATTCAGTTTTGGGTCGGGTCATAACACCATTGGTTTCATATCCATTTACCCTTTGAGTAATAACAACCTAAATAACACAACGCTTAATTAAAATTCATCTAGTAATTTTTACATTTTTAGGGCTCTTTCCACCAATCTAGCTCAGGATTAGTGCTTTGGAATAGGTTGTAGTTAACTTTCCAAAGCAACTAAAACAAACAAGTAGTCAATCTTGCGGTAGGAAAATTCCAATAGTAGCATGTATGCTTTGGGAAGCTCCTCCTAAAGGAGTCAAGCACGAGATCATATCTGAACCAGTGAGGTAATCAATCCTTCCTCATTGGGAACGATAGAAGATATACACGTATTAACAATGGTAAACCTTGGATTGACCATTGTCGAGGAGCTTGGGGTCACTTGTCGGTTGGATTATGTTAAGGAGCCTTCAAGGGGATTGAGTTTTGTTACTCTGTCATTGCGTGTGTATTGGATCGTAGACTGTTCCCCTGGGTATATTTTTTCCTGTTGGTGACCTTAGTGGCCATAAAATTTAGGATTATTTCCCAAGGTGACGGTGGAGGGAAGATCCCACTGTACTTGGAGAAGACGTCGACTAGACTCACTTGGACTCTCTGAATGGTTCTCTTCACTCGAGATGGAATAGTGGAGAAACTTGCACCGGTCTATTTCATTAAGTAGGTTGTCGGGGTAACTGTTCCAACCGCCATTTCTGCATTAAAATTCTACGATGTTGGATTTCATCACCAACTAGTGTTTTTAGTGCGGGAATCTACTGTTTGTGTGTGGTTTGACTCCTAGATTTGATAATGCGTGTTCATTTCTTTGTTTTTATTTTTAGAGACCATAGGTGTGAATTGTTAATTTTAATTGTTTAGGTGTGAATTGTTAATTTTAGTTTTAAATTGTTAATAAAATTCACTGAAATTGAATCTAATGGCAACTGTTCCAGAATTTACCAACCAAGGAACCCCTCTTAACGAGAATCCTATTACTTTTCCTTCTTTTGGAAATGTTGGTCCTCCTTATATGGCTACATTTTCATTACCTCGATTTACAATAGGTTTACCGGTATGGTTATTTTCAACTTCGTTGGCCTCGAATACTCAAATTTTTCCACCTCAACGGAATGCTTCACCTCAACAGAGTTCACCATCTCAACATCACCAACCTTCTTCGCCCAATATTTCTTCCTCCCTTTCTTCCTCTTCGCTTGGTAAAATCCTTGACACTAGTAACTAGGTGGCTAAGAAGAAGAAGAAAGGGAAGAAGAACAAGAAACAAGATAAGAAAGAAGTTAACCAACCATGGCTGTAAGTGTTAGTAATGTTGAGGAAACCTCCAACATACATTGTAAACCCAAATTCCCTTGCAAGGTTTGTAAGGGTGACCACTTCCTTATCAATTGTCCTGGTATTCCAGAGGTTTTGGAAGTATGGTCAGAAAAATCCCATCAACTTACTTTTGATCCATCAACCAATGATTGTCAAGTTCCTGGGAAAAAGGGTAAAGTTAGGCTTCTTTGTAAGTTATGCAAAGGGAGTCATAAAACTCACATTTTCCCTCACATGGATGAAGCCTCAAAATTGTTGGAAAACCTTATTTTTCCACAGCAAAAACTTCCAACTGATTACCGTCAAATTTCTCCCAACCTACCATCAACTGAGGAAGTGATTGATCTAATTCCAAGTACAGTCAACCCCACTCTTCCATTGGAGAGTGAAACTGATATCACTCAGGTTGATGATCCATTAGTTGATCAAGTGGTCGACTCGATTTCACATTTGGTCGATCCCGCTCTCCCTGAAGAGAGTGAAATTCATACCACTCAAGTTCTTCTTGTTACATAAGATTCTTCTACGCCAGGGGGCATTTAACTTGTTCCTACATAACCCCCTCCAAGTACCGAGGTCTTTTCCTATGATTGGAATAGACTGACAGAACTGCGTCTTCCTTCTTCCATCCCTTTCCAAATCATTGTGAAGGCTTGTGGTACAAATATGCATCGCACAAATGTATATGAAGGTGCTTCTATTATTATTTTATCCTCAACTATTTGGAAAGATTTGGGTTCCCCTCAGCTTGTGCCTGTTACGCAGAATCTGAAAGCTTTTAACAGAACCATTGGTGAACCTTTAGGGATCCCTCCTAAGTTTTCTATTACTTTGGAAGGTAAAACTGTCTATATTGATATTATGGTAGTTCGAGGCCCCTTGGATTTAAATTTACTCCTTGGGCGAGACTATGTCTATGCAATGAAAGCTGTCGTATCGACACTCTTTTGTGTGATGTATTTCCCTCACAATGGAAACATTGTGACTGTTGACCAACTTTCATTCACTAGTCTTGATTCGACTGCCAAAAATCCGACACCCCTAAATGTTCCTTATAATAAAGTGGTATCTACCCCATCACGGGTTAATTATGTGGCAACCAGTCCCATGTTTTTAGTTACCGATGCAAGCGAGCCTCTCACTGTTTGCTCGAATTCCTTTGACTTAGATCCGGTAATTGACATGGAAAACTCAATGGGATTATTTGAACGCGATGTTCTTATCCCTTTTGAGTCCCTTGACATGTGTTCCTTCCAGAGAATTTTTCTTCCATCTGATGAAGACCTTTTGGAAGCCATGATCGAGGAGTGTCCCCTAACATGTCTTTCTTCCAGTTGGAAGCCATGACAAGGTCACTGGCGAGGATAGTTGCTATTACTGTGTCAACCTCGTTAAAACATGAAAATAGTCTGGTGAGGAGAGTTCCTTTTACTGTGTCAACCTCGCTAAAAAATGAAACAGAGATACGAGGAGAGTTCCTTTTACTGTGTCAACCTCGTTAAAAAATGAAACAAGTCCCAAGAGGAAAGTTCCTTTTACTGTGTCAACCTCATTTAAAAATGAATCAGTGGGTAAAGAGGAAAGTTCCTTTTACTGTGTCAACCTCGTTAAAAAATGAATCAGTGGGTCAAGAGGAAAGTTCCTTTTACTGTGTCAACCTCGTTAACAAATGAATCAGTGGGTCAAGAGGAAAGTTCCTTTTACTATGTCAACCTCATTAAAAAAATGAATCAGTGGGTCATGAGGACAGTTCTTTTCCTGTGTCCACCTCATTAAAAAATGAATCAATAGGTTATGTAGGTAGATTTTAGAGAGTAGATATGAGGACAGTTCTTTTACTGTGTCAACCTCATTAAAAAAATGAAACAGACCCATGAGGACAGTTCTTTTTCCGTGTCAACCTCGTTAAAAAATGAATCAGTAGGTTATGTAGGTAGATTGTAGAGAGTAGATAAGAGGATAGTTCTTTTACTGTGTCAACCTCATTAAAAAATGAAATAGGTCCATGAGGATAGTTCCTTTTACTGTGTCAACCTCATTAAAAAATGAATCAGTTGTTCAGAGGATAGTTCCTGTTACTGAGTCAACCTCGTTAAAAAATGAATCAGGTATGAGGATAGTTCTTTTCCTGTGTCAACCTCGTTAAAAAATGAATCAGTAGGTTATGTAGATAGATTAGAAATAGTAGATATGAGGATAGTTCCTTTTACTGTGTCAACCTCGTTAAAAAATGAAACAGGTCACTATGAGCATAGTTCTTTTCCTGTGCCAAGCTCGTTAAAAAATGAAACAAATCCTCTCCTAATCAAGTCGAGTCTTTCATCCGATCTCGTAAATGAACCTTCATTCCATCCAGATTTTAGTAACCAGTAGTCTACTTAGTTGAATGAAATGAAGCTTGGGGGGTATGCGCTCTAGCAAGTTACGCTTGGGGCGCATTCAAACTTATCTCAAGCATAATTTTTCCTTTGTTTCAAGCTTGTGTAAAAATGAAACAAACCCTTTCTCAAGCACAATTTTCCTACATTTAAAGCTTGTGTAAAAATGAAACTACTTTCAAGCATGATCTTTCCTTTGTTTCAAGCTTGTGTAAAAATGAAACTACTCTCAAGCACAATTTTCTCTGTTTCAAGCTTGTGTAACAATGAAACAAACCTATCTGAAGCATAGTTTTTCTCTGTTTCAAGCTTTTGTAAAAATGAAACCTATCTTGAGTCGATTTCGGTTATTATTTTCAAGAATCGTTAAACTCATGAAAATCCCGAGATTATTTTTTTATCTTTCATTCTCGTAAAACACATGAAAATACCGAATTCTTTCCGTCTTTTCCTGCTCGTTAATTAAATTGAAAGTCGGCCATATGAGTACATTTTTATCACTTTTTCGAACTCGTTAAAATATACATAAAAAGCGAAACTACTGAGTATAATTTTATCACTTTTTCAGACTCTTGAAAATTACGAAAAAGAGAAACCTTAGAGTCCTTTTTTAGCCCTTTTCAGACTCTCTAAAGATGAAAAGATTGTCGAGTACTTGACTATTCAAAATCGTTAAAGGAAATGAATTGTCATCCCTTCAGTATAAGTTTACCCCTTTTCCGGACTGAAATGGACTATTTACGAAAAAAGGTATACGTTGACTAATCATGGTCAATAGAGTTCTCTCCCACATTATTTTATCCTTTTTCAAGCCTGAGAGACTAAAATTACAAAAAAGTACACCCATGGAGTTTTCTTAAGTTTTTCCTTCTGACTCCCTAAAAATGAAAAACACCGAGTTTCTCCTATACTGGACTCGTTAAAATTTAACAGTAAAGGACCCGTCGATTACAAATAGGAACGAACCACTCCTTCTTAGGGTTCGATTTTAAACTAAGTTGGACTCATTCGAAGGATGAGCTTATAAACAAGCAAATTTTATCCTCCTCAAGCTTGTCAAAAATAAAGAGCTACTTGCCAGAAATGGTGGGAGAAAAAGAGAGAAAATGAATCCATTTGTTACACTTTGATTTAAAAGCAATATACCACTCTTGAACACAACACTTTTTGTCACACTTCTACCTGGGTTGGGAAAATCCTTTGCCTATCAGTTAATCAAAACACATTGAAGGTCTTCAACCAGTTTCTGGGTATTAGCTTAGGGAAATTGTTACCAAACCATCTGTAGTGTCGTTATGTGTTCAAGAGGACAGTCAAACAAACCATTCATCTGCAAACATTTGTCTCCATTTGCGTTGACCATCCCTGAGTCAATCCTTGCAAAAAAATTCTTCAAAACTTGATCTATGGTTTCATGTCGTGAGCTTGCTTACGATGGATCACTTTCTATCGACGACATGTCATCATCTAGGAATTTGATCTAGAATCCATCAGTACCTTGAATCTGCATGCCTTAATGGCATATTTATTGCCTTCGACGACAAGTTGCATCATTGACCTTCGATCGAACGATTCCGTAAAATGTTCGACTTCAGATCACTTATTCACATTTCATAGATTGTACTGAGTACTTTGAGAGCCATTGTCATTATTGGTGGTTTCTCTCACACTTGTTAACAATTCACATCATTGACTGGTAATCAAGTGGGTTCTAACATGTTCGACTTCAACACATGTAATCGCATGGATAGAATTGTACTAGTTCAGGAAGCAGAAATCAAGACCCTGGATCTAGTTTCCACCATCCATGATGCGAGGAGTTTTATTATTCATTATGCAGTAGACTATTCATTACAGATGGCTGCGTCCATACTATGTCTACACTATTGATGTAATATTAAAATCATTTCTTTATCAGAACAAGTTTAGTTAGTTTTTGATCTGAGTATGGGAATGCCTATCTCAGTGATGATATATATATATATATATGTTTTGCATTGAATTTTTTACAGGATTCCGACTGGGGTGTCCACAGGCTAATCCTTGAAATGATAAAGCACTTCACTCTTTGAATGCTCTCAGACTTCGCACTTTAGGGGGAAATATTTTACACGTAATTTTGTCACCATGACATTTTTACTATCTATATGGATTCATCAATACCTATATAATGCTCCCTTAGAAGTCTACAATCCTAAAGTTCCTAAATCAAGTCCTGAATTTGGAGAAAATATTGTAAAAATCATAAAAATGCTTGTACCGCACTTTTCCTTAGCTTTACTTGCAACACTACACTCTTTGGCTCTAAAAATTGCAGAGCCGACTGCACGTTTTTTGTATTAAAAGTGCGGACCCCTATAAAAGGTAAATTAAAGGTGAAATTAAATTCTAGAAGCCCAGCTGGTCGAATATTCTCCCAGTTGGAAGCTTCTAGAAGGCGTTATCTGGTCGAAGCCTTACTCCCTCCATTTATCACGAACATTCATTCCTTCATAAAAGGAGCCTATTCCTTGGATTTTGGAACTTAATCCCTTGATAAGGGGACTCTATCCCTTCCATTTTGGAGCTGTAACCACTTTCCTTCTCATATAAATTGAAGCTTTGGTTCAGTTTCAAGGGTACTGGTTGAGATTGAAAAGAGTTATACTTTGAGAATTTTTGAGGAGAAATGCTGTATAAACTCAGACTTCCTTAATTGATCATTATGTGGGAATTTTTACACACCCATGTGCATTTTAGCTGAGAGAGTGCAAAGCTTGTCAGAGTAGAGGAAACGCTTGTTCCGGACCCCAGGAAGGCCTGTACGACATCAAGGCAGACACGGTTGTAAGTCTCTTCTTTATCAAAGATAATACGAATGAATACCGTTTTCTCAATGAGTTCTTTAATTAAGTAGCTTGTTTATCATGTTTTATCAACAATTTATTTAATTAATTAGCTTATTTATTGAATTCCTTGATCATCTTGATAGATATATAATTCGTGAATTAGTTTATCCTATGCAGGTGCTATTGATTTTTTCCATTTTTGTGATTGCAGATCTTTGAAGACGACTCTTTCAAGCAACTGGAAAGAAGATTATTACAAATAGTGCTTGACTACAGGTAGGTCTTAAAAACCCCTATTGTAGCTAATTAATGAATCAGATATTATTTAGAGAAAATAGTTTTTGTTTGTCTGTTTGTTGCTAGCTGTCTGTAGGACACTTGGGAGGTCTGTCTTGTCAGCAAGAACGACTTATCCGTCCAACAGGGACACTTGGGCTCGAGCTGGATATGTTTCTAAAAAGCTCAGGAACTAAGACTAAGAGTACACCTGTTGGCACAGTCAGATTGAGATTTAATAGGCCTAGTCAAAGGCGGTCAAACATGACCAACCTTTATGGAGGATCCCTAGAAACTAGGTCAAAACTCGTATTTTGTGGGATTTTCTATATTATGATGGATCTGAAAAGATGAATTCGACTTGATATGATAGGATAAGGATAGTTATGACTACTTGAGATATTTTAGATGAGTTTGTTAGATATTTTATCTATTTAAGCCTCAAACTTTGAAGGCTTTGACAATGGAAGTTGTATGACTTATTATTATTATTTATGAGACTTGGAGACATAATTGAAGATCTGTTCTATCATATTTTGATGTTGTTACATGCTAGTTGATTGATTGAGGTCTTAAGTAGCTGAGTTTACCTTCAGTGTGTAAGGCAAGGGTGGAGGGCCCCCACACCGAGCTAAGTGCACTTAGTTTATTTCGTAGCTGCAATTTCTGAATTAGTTTGCTTATGTTTGATTTATTTATTGATGAATCTAATGACCATTCTTAAACTGCATATGAAAGGAAAAACAAGTGTTTAAGTTAAGCACTCTTTCTATCAACTCAAGATTTTCAGTTAGAATTCATCGTAGTTGCAATTTCTGAATTAGTTTTCTTATGTTTGATTTATTTATTTTTAAGTATTGATGAATCTAATGATCATTCTTAAACTGCATATGAAAGGACAAACAACTATTTAAGTTAAGAACTCTTTCTATTGACTCAATATTTTCAGTTAGAATTCATCTTTACATGCCTTTACATACTTTGATTGCTGATGGATCTTAATCTTGTTTCTTTTTGCATACTAAGAGACAAACCAATATTTAAGTTAAATACTTCTTCTATCTGATCAAGAGTTCAAAACTAAGATTCATATTTTCCTTCTTTTCTGACTTCCTATTTTCACAATAGAATTAATGATAAATGAAATCAATGATGAAGGACAACCAGGACCTCTTTTAGTGAAGAGTCTCTTCAATTATACTTCATGTATCTTGATCTATTGTTTAGAATTTAGAAATTAATTAAGTTATATTTATATTTTTAATATGCATTTCCCTAATCATCAATAAAACATCTTTTGAATTGATCACAACTGAAACCCATATACTTTGGGGATGCTTCTAAGTTCCACTAACCCGGATTGATAATAAATACTTGCGTTAGTTTACAACAGTAAATTGACCCAACATCGTGCACGAGTAAGATGTTATTTCATGGGCATTAAATTTTATAATTCAACAAAATAAACCAAAAGAGGTAATCTAGGCAAAAGGGTTTACCAAGTATCCGTGAACTACAAAATACCTCCTAGAGAACCAAGAAGTATGAGCATTCAATCTCCCCGAATGTTGTGAATGGGTGTTATTATGGCCTAAATCTACCTCAGGCTGAGAAAGGCAGAATATAGGCTAACATCAAACCACGCTTAACCTGGTAGCTAGCCCTACCAGATCGGGAGAGGGCTCTCTCCTTGTCAATATCAGCAAAAAAAATGATCAATGAGGCTTGAGATGACTTGATGTGAAGACTGATTTTAGGCTAGGTATGTGTGCAAAAGAGTTTGATTGAATTTAAGGATGTTTTGTTAGCTCAAATGGAAAGTCAGATTTTGGGTCTGGGGAATGAGGCTCAGTTTTGCAGAGATCTCAATGGGGCAAGGCAGGCAATTGATTCGACACTTCAAATTGAAAGAAATGGAGAGCTTTAGACAGGTGAGGAGCTGAAGAGGGCAAGAAACCTTCAGGGATCCTCTTCAAACAGCTGAAAACATAGATAACTAAAAAAACCCTAGGTAGAGCATTGCAATTTCAATGGATTCTACCTTTATCCTTGTTTGTTTAAGTTAAGAAGAAATAAGAGAGAAAATGGCATACATAGAACACAAGTAAACTTACATTTACAGAGAGAAACACAATATCAAAGCAAGATGCCACATGAATCCCATAGAGTGCTGCAAACCCTGGTCTATTCCTTTGCCAAACTGCAGAGATGAATGTACAAAAATGCTCAAAGCATTCCCAAAAGTCCAACACGTCGCGCCCTTGAAATTTGCACAATTTTCCCTCAAACTCACTCCCTTCTCCAACACGATTCTCTATTGTTAAATTTTTCTTCTTTAAATGCCAATGAGCTCTTTGAAGATGATCAAAAGGTTTGTATACAAAAGCTTTTATTTTTCCACTTATAAAACCCACTTTTATAATGTTTGCATTGTGACTTATTCTTTCAACTCTGTTTTGGGCAGTTTGCTTTATTTGTGCCTTTGATTAACTGAATGACTTGATTTTTGTTTGCCTTGCAGGGGATGGAGTTGCTGAAGCTTGAAAAGGTGACCAGGGTTGCCATTGAAGTTATTTACATATGAGAGAACTTGAAATTGCATCAAATTTATACATAAAAAGATAAAATACTCTGTTTTTCCTCAAAACAGAGTTTTGAGGAAAAATACATTTCTGAGCATGCGATTATGAAATTCATTGGTACTGGAACTTTATTCAACCTCCTCATGTGCCTGATGATCTTTATTGGACATTTTGAAGACCTTTTTGATGAAACCCTATACCTAATGGGATTGAAAACCCTAAAAATGACTCTTGCAAATTTAAAGACAAAAAGTGACTGCAGATGATCTTGATGAATGGAAATGGGCCAGCAGGTAAAGGAAATGAAGGAAAATGTACAACAGGCCACTACTGTCAGATGATCCATGCTCCTAATGGAATTCAGCTGACTGAGCGAGACACCTAATATGCAATGCAACAAGAGAATTTGATCACTGACGGAGGGATGAAGATACCAACACTAACAGATGTATCCCGTTTACAAGGTGGTCGACTCGGTTATCTATGGCAGGATTGAAACCTAGTGTGGTATCCAAAAATATACGTGACGGTATGTGGGATCTCACTACATAGTAGCATTGTCTAATGCGTATCCGTTTGATGAGATCATCCCCATATACTTACCATACGTGGAGCGTAGTCCTATATACTTCCGTACATGGGACGAGATATCACCCCCAGGATGCAACACAAGATGTTAGCGACAACTGCTATGCTTAACGATGCCAGAACACGTCTCTAGCCTAGACCTCTAGATATTTGCATTAATTCCAAATGCTCCTTAGGTTAATAGAGGTTAATTTTAATGTTGATCTTCAATTAAGTTTTGATTTTGGGCTCAAAACGATGTCACATGAACACCTAAGATTCAGTTATATGAGAAAAGCATCCTTTTGAATTCAATGAAAGCTAAACTAATAAGGAAAGGGATCGCAAATAATAATTGATCTGAAAATGGATTGTACTTGAAAAGGGTGCAAGGTATCCATTTTCATTTATGTAAATGAGTGAAAATACTCCAAATTTTAAATCTGAAAATGTGAGAACTTCTTATTTCTAATACAGAGATAGACTATAGGGGCATTTACCGGATATGTCACCTTTAAAAGAAAGGATGAATCCAAAAGCTGCCTGGCCCTCTTATAGACTCTGCCTAAAGAAATAATAGAAGTAAACACTCAGACTTAATTAAAATGACCTTACTCAAACTTGACATTATGCAGAATTTTTTCTTGGAAGAGGTGTATTTCTTTTCTTCTGTTTATGTGTTTTAAGTTTATTTGTTTTTTCTGAAACTTAACATGTATATCAGCAACATAATTCAGCCATAGAATAACAAAACACAACAACAATATAATATAGGAGTTCACCCCAACTCTTGGGCTACATCTCCTTTGAGCTTCGTCAACATGACTAGACTATTTGGGATTAAGGTACTTAAATTCTTTTACAAGCTCCACACTTAAACACAATGAATACAAAAATGATTCAAAGGGCTGAGAATACCATTTTAAATCCCTTTAATGGCTGTCCAATTCCTGCAAACAACTTTAGGCTTCCATGGACACACATCCTTCTGTCGGTGCACTAAGCTTCTCTGAGCTTCTAAATGGCACAAAATCCCTCAGATTTCTATTTATATCCCTGATACCACTAATTTTTCATCCAATAATTATCAGACATCAAATATCAACTGATAATTTTCTTACATTAAGCACAACATCCCCAAAATGGCTCTCCTCCACAGTTTTCCCAGGGCTTCCCACGACTTAATATCAACTTCTCTAGATGTATAAGTACTCAAAATGATCTGAAACCACTTACATTGGTTCCATAATGACTGAAATATTCAATATAGAGTTTTGTTTCATCAAAATCGGCCTCGGGCTGCTCCGGTTTCGCCTACACACTCTGTTTGGAAAATGGTCTGTAGAACTTAAATGAAGCTTTTCAGCTTTACAAAGTTCTTAAAAGGCTCTAAAAACCATCTAAAAAGATTCAAAAGGCATGAAATAGCTAAGAATTCCTATTCATTTACCTTAAACAGAGAAACACAGTTCAATACACAGCCTTCTCCTTCCAGGCCCTGATGGCTCCTTCATCTTCTTCGATGCTTAAACCTATGAATATGACCTCTGTTAGATTTTAGACCTACTTCATTGAGTCCAAAAGGTCTAAGAGACCCAAAATAAAAAAAAATTCACTTCAAAAGGATCTCCCATGTGAAAGATATCACCAAAACAACATTTTGCCCAATGTTAGGCAAAAAATCCCACTAATTGTGGGCCAACTGTAGTTAACTGCAGTTAAGTTGGTGGAATCCGCCTTAATTGGTGGGATGGAGCTAAAATTGGCAGACGGTTAGAGATAACATTTAATGTGATGTTATCGTGGCCACATGTCGGCATAAAATGTGGGTCGACCGTTTTGAGGAAAAACTGTAACAACTCCGCCGTTCAAATATTGTTTGCGCCCGTTTCATAACAAGAACTAAGTGTGTGGTGTATTGGTAAAGCGTTGCACTTGTGGACCACAGGTCACGAGTTCAATTCACAGGTTTTTAAAAGATTTTAAACGACCACCATTATGGAAAGGGTGCCACATGGCGCCCTCCGGGCCTACCACGTGGCAGCCCGTAATTGGTCAAAATTATGAAAAGTCAAACCTGTATCAAATGACAAATTGCCACTTGTCAAAAAACGACTGGTCCAAAAAGAATATTCTATGGAATATTCCCAGAATATTCTGAGGAATATTCGCAGAATATTCTTTTTAAAAATATTTGCCAATTTCTAAAGTCAAACTGGCCTTTTTTTTTCTTTTATGAAATTGAAGAACTTCAAAGTTGAATAACTTCTTCATACAATGTCGGTTTTTAGTGCCGTTCACGACGTTGGGATCATATCACTGAGGCCTATTCAATCACTCAGGTTCTAAGTCAATTTGAGCACTTTAATTTTTAAGCTTTTTCCCAAGCTCAGATTTGAGCTCCTGATCACACCTCCCAAATGAGAGGCTTTTGGTCCCCAAAAGCTTACTGAAATGAAGAGCTGAACTGTAGTACAGAAAATGAGAGAATAAAAAGCCTCTTCTCTTCAGCCCTTCAAACACTTTTTCCTTGCAAAGAAAGTGAAATTGAACCACAAATGAAAAGAAATCGTCATTTCCCTTCCTGAATTCGCTTGTCCACAACTGTCCACAACTGTGTTTCTTGAACTCACACAGAAATTTCTAGCGAGAAATTTACAGAATGAAACTGTACAATGATACCTTGATCAATGATCTAAGGTGGCTAAAAAAAAACAAGATATTACAGCATAAAATACATGCATACATCCGAAATTTGCATATGTACAAAAGGAGTATGTCTTACTGTGTCAAGAAGTCCATCCACTTCTCACCAAGCCACTTCCATGGTGACTTTTGCTGCTGCAACTTTTCCTCATGTGAAACTTCCATTTCCACATTAATAATGTAATCCATGATTCCACCTTCACCAATATTTTTGTCCTCTTGCTGTATGTACATGGGACGATGAGTTGGATGCAAAGTCCAACAATGAGAGACAACATGTCCCTTCTTTTGGAAAAAAGTGCAAATCATATGCACCTTCTTTGAAGGTAGTATTTGCTTCATTTGCTTCCTGTGTGCTTTCTTCCTCATCCAGCATCTCGAAACATGATGGTTACATCGACCACAATATTTACAAGAATTATTTCTTCCATTAAAGCATATAAAATTATCATGCCTTGCAGACACACAATCAAATTGATCATGAGAAGATTTATACCTCTTATGCTACTTTGCATGTTCATCCTTTTTTCCTCCATGAGGAGATGAACTAGTAGAGGCTCCAGCTTTCAATTGCAGACTAACATCATTGTTCTCGTCTTGAAAACTGCCTAAAATTGCATGCTTGCCATAAGCTGCATGTCTACCATCTTCTTGCTGCAACAAAGGCTTCAAACAATGGTAAGGAAGATTGCCATCATGACATCGATGTAATTGAGAACTTGGGAGAAATTTTCTCTTCAAATTTGCATCACATTCTTGAATGCATGTGCTCAAAGCTTCGCCATTAAGCTGCTCATAGCCAAGACCAATATTCTTGGGATGCTCCACAACACAAATAGGCTCAAAAATGCCTTGTGCATGCTTGCCCAAACCTTTGCCTTCTTGATAGCCCATTTTCAACATCAATTTGGACCCAATACCTCTTGTATGCCTTTCAAAAGAACCAACACACTTTTCAATAGAGGAAACTGAAGACAAATCAGAATGATTTACCTCATGATTTACATCCTGAAGATGAGGTATTTTCTTGGACAAAGCTTCTTGAGCTTGAAGAAGCTGCAAATCCATATCATGCAGTCTTTGAAGAATGGCTTCTTTCTCTTCCTGCATAGCTAGCAATTGTGCACGAAGTTGAACACTTTCCCTTTGATCCTCAAGGAGAATCTGCACCATGTCCTTCACCTTAAAGAAATCATTCTTCATGTCATCATTGAAGAATCTCGTGAAGGAGGAAACTTCACTTGTAGAAGAATTTGACATTATGTAAATGGTCAAAACAACCAAAAGGAACTTCCAAAGAAAAGTCCTCAAAGCTTTCAAACAAACGACAAGATTTTAACCAAATGTCAGTAAAGACCCCTTCTCATTCAAGCAACCATAAAACACAAACTATTGGAGTTTGTTTTCCAAAGATAATCTTGAGGTAAATTGGGTAAGGAAAATAGTCTTCAATCCTTTCCAAGACTTAGCTAACAACAATTATCCTTCCAACTCAAGAAAACTCATACATGCAACCATTTTGCAACCAATAAAACAGTAAATCTCTTACACTGTTTTAAAACCTTTTGCACAATAACAAATGCTCAACCCGAGCTCTGATACCATCTGATCTGAAAATGGAAGGTACTTGAAAAGGGTGCAAGGTATCCATTTTCATTTATGTAAATGAGTGCAAATACTTCAAATTTTAAATCTGAAAATGTGAGAACTTCATATTTCTAATACAGAGATAGACTGTAGGGGCATTTACCGGATATTTCACCTTTCAAATAAAGAATGAATCCAGAGGCTACCTGTCCCTCTTACAGACTCTTCCTAAAGAAATAATAGAAGTAAACACTCAGACTTAATTAAAATGACCTTAATCAAACTTGACATTATGCATAATTTTTGCTTGGAAGAGGTGTATGTCTTTTCTTCTGTTTATGTGTTTTAAGTTTATTTGTTTTTGCTGAAACTTATCATGTATATTAGAAACATAATTCAGCCATAGAATAACAAAACACAACAACAATATAATATAGGAGTTCACCCCAACTCTTGGGCTACATCTCCTTTGAGCTTCGTCAACATGACTAGACTCTTTGGGATTAAGGTACTTAAATTCTTTTACAAGCTCCACACTTAACCACAATGAATATTAAAATGATTCAAAGGGCTGAGAATACCATTTTAAATCCCTTCAATGACTGTCCAATTCCTGCAAACAACTTTAGGCTTCCATGGACACACATCCTTCTGTCAGTGCACTAAGCTTCTTTGAGCTTCTAAATAGCACAATCTCCCTCATATTTCTATTTATATCCCTGATACCACTACTTCTGCATCCAATAATGATCAGACATCAAATATCAACTGATAATTTTCTTACATTAAGCACAACATCCCCAAAAATGGCTCTCCTCCACAGTTTTCCCAGGGCTGCCCACGACTTAATATCAACTTATAGAGATGTACAAGTACTCAAAATGATATGAAACCACTTCCATTGGTTCCATAATGACTGAAATATTCAATATAGAGTTTTTTTTCATCAAAAACGGCCTCCGGCTGCTCTAGTTTCGCTTACACACTTTGTTTGGAAAATGGTCTCTAAAACTTAAATGAAGCTTTTCGGCTTTGTAAAGTTATTAAAAGGCTCTGAAAACCATCTAAAAATATTCAAAAGGCATAAAATAGCTAATAATTCCTATTCATTTACCTTAAACAGAGAAACACAGTCCAATACACAGCCTTCTCCTTCCAGGCCCTGATGGCTCCTTCATCTTCTTCGATGCTTAAACCTTTGAAGATGACCTCTGTTAGATTTCAGACCTGCTTAATTGAGTCTAAAAGGTCGAAGATACCCAAAATTAAAAAAAAAATTCACTTCAAAAGGATCTCCCATGTGAAATATATCACCAAAAGAGCATTTTGCCCAATGTTAGGCAAAAAATCCCACTAATTGTGCGCCAACTGTAGTTAACTGCAGTTAAGTTGGTGGAATCCGCCTTCATTGGTGGGATGGTGCTAAAATTGGTGGAAGGTTAGAGCTAAAATTTAATGTGATGTTATCGTGGCCACATGTCGGCATAAAATGTGGGTCGACCGTTTTGAAAAAAAACCGTAACAACTCCGCCGTTCAAATATTGTTTGCGCCAATTTCATAACAAGAACTAAGTGTGTGTTGTATTGGTAAAGCATTGCACTTGTGGACCGCAGGTCACAAGATCGATTCACAGGTTTTTCAAATATTTTAAACTACCACCATTGTGTAAAGGGTGCCACGTGGCGCCCTTCGAGCCTGCCACGTCGCAGCCCGTAATTGGTCAAAATTATGAAAAGTCAAACTTGTATCAAATGACAGATTTCCACTTGTCGCAAAATGACTGGTCTACAGAGAATATTCTGTGGAATATTCCAAGGAATATTTCCAGAATATTCTGAGGAATATTCGCAGAATATTCTTTTTTAAATATTTGCCAATTTCTAAAGTCAAACTGGCCTTTTTTTTTTACTGAAATTGAAGAACTTCAAAGTTGAATAACTTCTTCATACATCGTCGGTTTTCAGTGCCGTTCACGATGTTGGGATCGTATCACCGAGTCCTATCCGCTCGCTCAGGTTCCAAGTCAATTTGAGCACTTTCATTTTTGAGCTTTTTCCCAAGCTCAGATTTGAGCTCCTGATCAATAATGCAACAAACAAAATGCGCCCCGACTAGATTTCACTTTCCACTTTTCAAAATGAAAATTATAAAAAGTAAAAATGATTTCACTTTCACTATCCCAAATGCAACACATTCAAAAGTAAAATGATTTCTAATTTCACTAAGAGGCAATTAAATTAATTTTCTTGTTTTTCGCTCTGAATGATGAAATGCAACTGATGCGACTAATGCACTTAAATTTTTTTCACTTACTTAAAAATGTAATATGTCTTCAATAAGAAATTTTAAAAACTAGCTTTTCAATGCAAGTGATCTTACACATTTAACAAAAAGTAATTCTTGGAACGAAAACTAAAAAGTTGAAAAACCTAATTTCTTTAAACAAACACAAGGGTTACTACTATCCTATTGTAAAGAATCAATATTTCTCAGATGATACAGGCAATAAAGATAGATTTTAATTGACTTGTAACAACAAGACTCAATCAAAACATAAAATTTTACCATTTAAATCATAAGACTAATTTTCCCTTTTCAAAGAGATTGCAAATACTCAAAGAATTAAATAATGCAATCAAAGAAAAGGAAATATTTCAAGGATCAAGACACACTAAGTATCTTCCAGAAGGGACTAAAAAAATCTCAATTTTCTAAGACCAACATGGACCTCCAGTTAACACCACTGGTCTATAGCGCGACTGTTTCAGCAAAAACCAGTGCTGGCAGCATGATTGTATCTATTAAAAGCACACTAATCAAGGAAAAGATGAATAAAACAAACAAAATTTGAGGATAAACTTTAGACTTGGTACCTTAAAACACTTACAAGACATAATACAAACTGAAAAACAAGTCACACAAGCGGTCGTTCAACTATTATTTAATGTCAGGCAGAAGGATTTACAGGGCTGAGAGACATTATAGAATCTGAAAGTATTTAAAATATCTAAGGTCTGAGAAAAAATCAAATTTCGTACAAGAAGGAATAGTCAAATATGATTTTGTGCGCAAAATCCTTCGATAAACGCGCCCTTGCGTGCCTTTTGATCCAAAAAGTGCGCAATTCTGGGAGTGGCGGAAGTCAATTTCCGGGACCACAAGGCACACTCCAGGACATTGATTCCACACTTGACGCCACCTAAGGACAACCATCCAAGCCCCCTTAGGACATGAAGGGAGCACACAATGGAATAAATGTGGCACACAATGGAATCACCCTCCTCTCTTGGGTCACTATCCACAATGTACTAAGAGAGGGAAGGAGGATTTGAATTCTCCTATAAAAGTCCACCAAGAGATGAAAAACTGGAGGGCACATTGTTATGCTGGCCAAAATTTCCCCAAGCAACACCAACAATGTGTGATCCAGAGCAGAGATAGAGGGGATTCAGTTGTTGGCCATCCAACAACTCCAGTCCGCCATAGTAGAGAGAGGGAGACTTTGCGCCAAGGCAGCTCGGAAGTAAATACATCCTTGCATCGGGACTTAGGACACCTAGTTCTAAGGGCCCCTTGGAAAGTGGGTTAAAGTTTCATCCTTTTTCCTACCAACACTCAATAAGAGGGGACGTAAGCGCCACTGTTTGGATTATTGAAGTTGTTTGACTCTATTTAGATATTTTGTGTTATTTGTTTTAGTTTTAGTTTAATTTTTATGTTTGAATTTGCATGCTATTTCTCTATCTAGTATGTTTATGTTCTAGCATGTTCCACTAACTTGCTTGACTCCATATATTTTCTGCCTGTGACCAATAACTTAAGAGGGAAAACCACACCCCTTAAGTTGGTGTGATTTCGTACATACATGCACCAAACACACTAACACAGGATTGGCGACTCCACTAACTTTTATTTCCAAGTTTATGTGGTTGTGCCCTTTTACAGAGACCTTTGTCTTTGTTGTGGAGTTGGGTTAGCATTGCCCCTTTTTCTCTCCTTCATTCCCCACTTCATCCCAAGTGACAAACTAAAGCAAAAGAGCTCCAAAAAATTACATCGTAGGAATTTTCGTGCATTTATCCAAGATAGGCGCACGTTCAGATCTGACTTGCACGCAGACATCGCGCATGTTTCAGCCTTTTGTGCGCAAAAAACATAATGAAAATTTTATCCAATATTTCCATCTTTTCCTGCTTGTAAATGTGTGTGGCAACCCATAATACATCTGCCAGCATAGGTTGAGGTCCCCTGCAACTTTCTAAAACTCACTCTTGACTGCTTTTGGTAGGCTTGGTGTTAGTTTTATTTTAAGTTGATTTTTGCAAAGTCACACACATAGTTTAAGTAGAGGGAAAATTAACTTGCATTTCGAAAAATTTATTTTTTCAAATTTAGGTACCAAAACACCTAGATAATTAGCCAAATTAAGTGGCCCAAGTCCATGCATGCTTATCTAGTTCTTTTTCTAGTGTAAGAGTCATTAGTTTAGTTCAATTTTTGCACTAGGATTTCGGGACTAGGATTGAATTGTCGATAGAAGAGAAAGTAATCTCAGCTACCTTTGCATCCTCCGGTGATCCTAGGCAAGCATATGAACACTCTCTATTCACAAATCACCATCTCCCTATAGTTGATCACATAGTTTAACTGGGAAAACTTGAAAGCGGCCCATATCCGCACATGTTTTTCTTTTGAGCAAGGAACAATTAAACATAGTTTAAATAGGGGATTTTGAAAAGGATCATTGCATATCCACATGTTCAAACTATGTTCTTGTTCACGCTTTTCTTATAGACATCCACACATAAAGCAAAGCAAAGACACCTAAAACTAACTTAACAAAACTCACTAAATTCTCCCCATAGGGGCCAAAAAAGAATTTATGGTCTAATTTCGGATCAAGGGGGTAGGCATCCAATAAGTCGCCTTGATCATTATTCATCTTGAAACATAGAAGTTGACCGTTTAGGGAGTTTTCAAATCCACCTATCAGCCCATGGAAAATAAAACTCGAGCGCGGCAGAGACCCGATTCAAAGGGGGTTAGACTTAGGCGTAGTGCATGCGGTATCAGTTGGGGCTACCTCACTTGGCTGATACTCGGTACTGTTAGTTGAACTAACAAGAAGCCCAAGACTCGAATGCTCACGTGGGACAGTGGTACTTAGTGGCCAAAATTAGGGCATCCTTTCCCTATAGGTGGCGGTGTGGGCAAGCACTAGATTCTCTACCCTTACCTTCGTGGATTTTCTTCGGCTGACTGGAGGTGTTAACACTGGAAAATAGTACAGTAGAAGACGACATAAATTAATGTCGAGCCCAAGGATTTATAGGACAGGAATACATTATGGAATCAAGAAGTATTTAAAATCTCTAAGTTTTTGAGAAAATCAGATTTGAACTAGTCATAAATGCTCAAATGCGTGTTTTTTCCTTCGAGAAGAGCACCTTCTACATGCGTTTTTGTCCGATAAGCGCACATTCCTGGAAATGGAAAAAAGTCACTTTCTGGGACCACAAAAAGCAAAGGACATTTACTCCTTATGTGAAATCCGCCTAAGGACAGCCACCAGCGCCTCCTTAGACATTATGTGAGCACACAAAAGAATATTTGAGCACACAATGGAATCACACCTCTCCCTTGGGTCACCATCCATCATGTACCAAGGGAGGGAAGGAGGATTTGAAGCTCACCTATATAAACCCACCAAGAGATGAACAAATGGTGATCACAAGGTTATGCTGGCCAAAGTTGCCCAAGAAACACGAGCATTGTGTGTGACCCGGAGTTGGAGCTAAAGAGGACTCGATAGTTGGCCACCCAACATCTTAGTCCACCACATTAGAGAGAGAGAGAGTGAGACTGCATAAGAGGTAGAGCTTGGAAGGTAACATCCTTGCATCGGGACCTAGAGCCATTGCCTAGGTGCCCTTTGGCAAGTGGGTAAAATATCTTCTCCATTTCGAACGTTTAATAAGAAGATGCCATCGAGCCATCGTTTGCATTATTATTGTTTGGAACTCTCTATACAGCTTCTGTATATTTGTGTTTTTTAGTTTTAGTTTAACCAGAGCATACTTCAACATACTATTTCCATTAAGTTTTATGCTTTTGAGCTCCCCCACTTTCTGCCTGTTACTAATAGTTTAGAGAGTAGACCACACTCTCTAAGCTTGTGCGATTTCGTACACCCATGCGACTAATCCATAACAACAGGATTGGTGACTCCACTGACGTGTTTCAAGTTTATGTGGTTGTGCCATCTTTTGCAGGAGACCATTTGTCTATGTTGGAGTGGAGCTGAAAGTCCTCTGACCGATCTTGCAGTCCCTAGACTCACTGAGGTGATAGACTGAAGAAGGTAGCTCCTAATATTTTTTCTTGCAGGATTTTTGCGCACAGTTTTTCCTCACAGAGGCACATTGCGCGCATTCAGGAGTGACCTGCGCGCAGCAAGGCGCACCTGTCAAGGGATTTTGCGCGCAAATTGCAGAGAGGTTTTTTCTCCCTATTTTCTACATTTTTTCTGCTTGTAAGTGTGTTGGAAAACCCTAATGTATCTTCCAACACCTGTGTTGACACCCCACAGCTTCTGAGAACTCATTTTTTGCTGCTTTCTGTAGGCATTTAGTTAGTTTTCATTTAAGTTGGTTTTTGCAAAAAAGTGTTCACATAGTTTAAGTAGGGGGCGAATTAATCATTGCTTTCCGAAAAATTTATGTTTTTTTCACATTTTGGTATGCACACTTAGCTCAAATATTCCAAGTAAGTGGCTCAAGGCCAGATATGCATAAGCTAGTGTAGAAATTGTTTAGTTTAAATTCAATTTTTGCATTTAGGAAATTGCGGGACTAGGATTGAATCTCCAATTAGAGCAAGTAATCTCTGCTGTCTTTGCACCATTTGGTGACCCTAGACAAGCATATGAACGTTCTACATTTGTGATTCGCCATCTCCCTTTAGTCACTCACATAGACTAACTAGAAGGATTTGGAAGCGGCCCATTATCCGCAAATGCTTTCTATTTGAGCAAGGAAAAACGTCACATAGTTTAACTAGGGGAATTTTGTAAAGGATCACCGATATCCATATGTTCAAATTATTAGATTTTTCACCATACTTTCACACACATTCACCCACTAAGAAAATAAAGCCACCTAAAAATAACTTAAACTAACTCACTAAATTCTCCCCACAGGGGCCACAAGAGAATTTATAGATTAAGTTAGGATCAAGGGGGTAGACATCCAATAAGCCGCCTTGATCACACTTCACATTGAAACATAGAAGTTGTGTATTTAGGGAGCTTTAAAATCCACCTATCAGCCCACTGAAAAGAAAACCTGAGCGCGGTAGAGACCCGATTTAGAGGGGGTTAGGCTTAGGCGCAGTGCGTGTGGTATTAGTTGGGGCTACCTAACCCGGTTGATACTCGATACTGTTAGCTGACTACCAAGAAGCCCAAGACTCGAATGCTCATGTGGGATGGTGGTTCTTAGTGGCCAAAACTAGGGCATCCTTTACCCTATAGGTGACGGTGCAGGCAAGCGCCAGACCCTCTACCCTTAGCTTGGTTGATTCTCTTCGGTTGACTGGGGGCGTTGCCAGCTCTTACGGGACGTTGTGCCAACATTCGCAAGAAATCCTCTCAAGGCCCAGTTACTTTTGAGTGTGTGAGGATGTATTAAGTCTTCTAGGATTTTTAGTATCACACGCAAACAAATTTTTTTTTGCTGATTGATCACATAGATTAAGTTAAAGGAAAATTCATTTAATTTTCGCTTTGTTTTATGTATGTGGCCATAAATTTGTAGTGATTACAGACTCGATCCCTTAAAATTTTTTCCAAAACCTAACCTGGTCGACTCTCAAACGGTTCCAACGGAACCTCGTTGGTCCAAGCATATTTTGGACCTCCCCTCATTACCGGGAGGGGTTCCAGGTATTTCGCCGTTTAGGCGTCAAAGACGGAACATTGCCACAGTGGTTGGTTCTTCCTTTCTTGGAGAAACCTTATTTGGGAACCCGAGTCGGTCTCCCAACACCACACCACACACCACTGCCCCCTCGTCCCCTGGGGGGCAGAGGAGCACATCCCATATGGGAAGCTAGTTGAATTCACAACAGGGTACGTCACAGACTAGCCCTCGTTCTAACCAGAACTTCGTGTCTTCACACATTTCCATGGCGTCAACCTCCCAGCCACCCTTCTTAGCGGTGTTGAATCTACTAGATTTGACCAAGCTCACCAATGACCCCATCGCACATGACCATAATTGGCCTCCCATGCCCACGAAGCTCCCTTGAGACATACTAAAGTTTGAAGGCAATCAAGTGGAAGACCCAGGAAATCATATAATGACCTTTCACCTGTGGTTCTCATTGAATAAAATCATTGAAAATAATATTCGGTTGAGGCTATTTCAACGCACTCTTACAGGAGTGTCCACGAAATGGTATGTAGAGAAACCTCCTGCTTCACATGGAACCTTTAGTGCCCTCGCTACCGCATTCCTCACATACTTTCAGTTGCCCATTCACCATGATTCGGGAATGGAGTTATTGAATCATTTAAGACAATCCCCCTCTACCCATATTTCAGAACATCTCCATGAGTGGAGACGACGTCGTAGTTTAAGAAAAGCACAACTCGATGACCGAGTCCTTTTAGATTTATTCTTGAAAAATCTGACGGCGGAGATTTCAAAGGATGTGGCGCAATGTAACCCCACATCCAAAGAGGACACAATCAGTAGAGCCCAGCAACTTGAATTGATCTATACACAATCAGGATACATATACAATATCCTGCCCAACACCCCGCGCTTGCAATCTTATCAAGAATTACCAGGCGTGTCTAACTCTGCAGACGGACTTATTGGGTCAAGGACCTAAGGGTACCTAGGCAACAACAGTCAGAATCCCAGTTACACACATGAGTCTACCCAGAACATGTCTCAACTCAGATTTCAAAGTCATCATATGCAGCAACAAAATTTGACTAATAGGGCGCAAGCGTATCACCAAGAAGGACCTTATCCTCCGGCTGAGGGGACCCAGTACGCAGGAAGAAAAACTGACGGAAGAACTCCCCCCCAATGTCCAGGTGCAAACATGGGACAAAAATATGCTTAGTCCCAAGCACATAACCCACCTACGCAAAACAATGCATAGGTGAAATTTGTGCAACCATCCCAAAATCAACCACACCAGTATGATCAGGAGAATTATCCTCTTAACGTCGTTAAGAGAAAGGTAAAAAACAAGCCCAAAGGGAACCTTGGAGAGGGGGGAAGCAACCAATAGTGCCCACCGTGATCCCAGGCTAGAGGTAACTCCAAATGGAATTAGAACCAGGAGCCAAGCAACGCCCAAAGGCAAGGCAAAAGGCCACCTCTACGAACAAACCATTCTTGTTCAATATGTGGTGAGTACGGGCACTATACTCACCATTGTCCTGAACTCCCTGAGCTTAAAAAAGCTTCAGAGTAACCGAGGAAAAGGGGAATCTTCCTAGACAACTGTGGTTATGTAAGAACCCTTCCCCCATCAAGGAACATTCAGCACTCAACAGCAAAACCCCGAAGATTCCGGGAAAAACAACCATGAAATTTACATGGCTGGGGAAGAAATGTTTTTCCAAACTCGGAATCGCAGCTACGACACCCCACCAGACACTAGTAAATCAGGGGCTAGTACAAGCACGCTGAATGCACCTTTAACCATTCCAAATATTCCTTTGTAACTGTTTCCAAAAATGGTAAAAGGGCCTAATAGGCGAGCATGTAACTACTCCAAAGCGGCCCACAATTACATCATCATAGACGATTTAGCTCACTCACCTTCTGCTATGTCCGCATTGGAAGTACTGCAGTCATTCCCAAAGCAACGAAAAGCCCCACTTTCCACATTAGGCATTGTCGACCCTGCCGACACGCGCATGATGGCTTTTGACTTAGACAAAGCCACCCCTAGGCTTCCCTCCATGGTCGCCTTCCAGATACCAGTATCGGTACAGAATATCACTATTCATCGATGTGTCATTGACGAGGGTGCATCCACATGCATCATGTCAAAGAATGTATGGCAGAAGTTAGGAGCCCCTGAACTCAAACCTTCCGTCATCACACTCAGAGCATACGACGGTCCTCCCTCGACCCCCGTCGGTATCTTCCAAAATGTACTGGTCTGTTTAGCCGGCAAGACGGTTCACATAGAAATCAAAGTCTTGGACGCTCACTTGGATTACAATACACTCCTTAGGTGGAGTTACATGTACGCCATGTCTGCCATAGCATCCTCCGTCTTCCGCATCATGATGTTCCCCCACGAGGATCGAATCATCACAGTAGACCAGATGATGCACAGTGAAAAGCGTCCCTTGACCAACACGGATGTAATTCTACCCTATTTAGATACAGTCACAGATGGTCTTTCACAGTATCAAATATATGGCCTTGGCAAATTAAAAGCGTCGTCTGTTCTAGGGTTATTCCTAGGAGATCCTCCCATTATCCCTGAGGTATCGCCCGATGCCACAGGGGCCCTGGTATGCATGATGTCCACATCAAGCACCAAGGTTAGTCAAGACACGAACTCAAGTAGTAACGACACCGAGGCATCAGCTACTACAGCCTCCGTAGTCTATGCTACCTCCCAAACTCCTTTCCTCTAGCCACCTCCTGGCTTCACATCCCAGCAGGTCTTGGAAACACTTGTGTTACCCAATATATCATTGGAATTCCCAGTGTGGTATCTTATTCCCTCTCTAGGAACAATAGCTACCAACGTTAGTGCATTTGGGTTAAAGCCCCCCAGTCTCGAGGAGCCCCAACCTACCCAAGCAGCAGTCGAAACCACCCCCGCAAGGGAAATTCCCATTGTGAAATCGGTGACCACGACCAAGGAAATCGCCAAGAAATGAAAGAAAGTGGTAACCCCCACCATGCAAAGGGAGACATCAGCTTACGCTATATGTGATGTCACAGGACACCCTAGCCACATATGCCCGGAGTTGGACGAATTAGAACCCCTCCTCGGCTGCGAGGCATGCACCTTGACACGACGTTCCCATAAAAATGAACTTGCCACCAAAAGTCCAAGGAAACTGCTGCATACCAATCACGCATGTGCACTCTGTGGAATCTACGGGCACTATACCTATCATTGCCAAGAGGTCCTGCGATATAGGGACGCCTTACATGCGGTCGAGCGATCCTATCAAAAGGATCCCTCCACCCAGGCATCTGGAAATGAACCTCGTACCATCCGGCACCTATAGGAGGAACGAAGGTCACCAGATCGACAACCATTTGTCCCTCCTCCCCCCAAGCCACCATACACCAACCAGGGACAGGGGAACCTGGTTGCCTCATCCTCTTGAGTTATCACGCACATCTTTACTGCAGATGGTTTAATCAAGTCTTTGACCCAAGGTCACCTAGGCAACAGTAATCTGTATTCGGGGAGTTACCAGGCACATCGTCTACTACATATGGTTTGATACGGGTCTTTGAACAAAGGTCACCTAGGCAACAGTAATCTGTATTCGGGGAGTGACCATGCAGGTAGATTCTGCAGACAGCTTGATTGGGTCTTTGACCCAAGATATCCTAGGCAACAATAACACCCATGATACTCAAAGAGTTACCAAGTAGGTAGATTCTGCAGATGTCTTGATCGAGTCTTTGACCCAAGATCTCCTAGGCAGCAGTAACACCTATGGTAGTCAGGGAGTTACCAGGTAGGTAGATTCTGCAGACGACTTGATTGGGTCTTTGATCCAAGATCACCTAGGCAACAGTAGTACCATGCGCATCGATTCCGCAGACGACTTGATCGAGTCTTTGGCCCAAGGACACCTAGGCAACAGTAATCAATACCCTGGATACTCATACGATTCTACTTAGAACATATCACAACCTAGCTGTCATGAAAGTCACCCCGACACTCATATACCAACCAGGGACAAGGGAACCGATATCCCCCATTCCCCGCACAGAATGGACCAATGGCACAATGTAATGCACCAGTCAATATAGTGCAACCCTTCCTAGGCTCATCAACAACCATACAACCAGGAGAATTATGACAATCCTCCAAATGCTGCAAAAAGAATCCGAGGAATAAACAAAAGGGAGATCCTGGACAGGGGGCAGTAACCAATAACGCCCCCCCTGATTTTAGTCTGGGGGAAACCCCAACTGAAATCAAAACTAGGACCCAAGTAACAACTCCCAAGAAAAAATTGGAGCTTAGAGTATCTGATCACCAGTCTGAAAGCAGCACGGTGATCAACACTCCATAACAAACAGAGGCGATGCCACACATTCGCACTCTTGGAAAATATTTTTTCAACGCCGTCAAGTATGCACCCTCCCATCTTCCTTTCTAAAGTTCATGTTTTTCAATAATATTGTATGAAAAGAAGATGCTTTCACTTGTGGTAGTTGTTTTTGCAGGAAGAACCCGTAGCCCGTTTACAACACCATCCGCTGAAAGTCTCGGAGCAGGTATCATTCTACCCCCAGCATGATAGAGTCCCAGAAAAATCTGCATATCCTGACATCATTTCTCCATTATAAATAAACCAAAGGGTCCTCATACCCAACCACATTTATCGTCACCCCACCCTGCATATGATAAACGTCTGTGTTGGTCGGTAGAGCCTCCCCTCCATGGTGATCGTCATCCAAAGTAGACCATACATCACACCACAAGTGACGCCATGGCCATACCATCTTAGTCCGGGAAGCACCTCATGCCCATCCACATATCATGCATAAGGTCAAGTTCACCATTCAAATGCAACCCCATTCCCGGACGATTAGGTTGTACAAGCAAATTGAAAGCGCACCTCCGCGCACTGCATTTGGCCCGCCATACCTCCATCAGCATAATCCCATCTGCGACATCTTCCACTTCATCAACCCCACACATGAGAACAACCAATGGGACCCCTACCCCCAAAAAAACACCGTCCTCATACCTTCAGTGAGCGACCCTCTTTCATGTTTTTGGGTACCCGTCTCTATGTTTTGTACAAACCAAACCCCATTATTTTATTCTTTTGGTAAGTGTACAAAGACCTAAAACGATGCCCTTCACCACTTCTCCCTCATATTTCACCTTTTCTCCCATGGCAGTAGTCCCCCATCTCCCTTGGTCGAAGTATTTCACCTCCCATGCATGCACCATTACGACAATCATAGCCGGTTCACACCCGCCCTGGAATTCCTACCGAATCCAGGGAATTTTCCTTCAGAAATACCTATGACTGCCGCCAAGCTGCTCAAGTATACTTCGACCTCAGGCCACTAAATCCCCATCATCCATTTTCAGTCACAGCTCACCAACATGCCTATGTTAAACCCATCATATCCCGATCCTCAACCCCTTAGGTCGGTAACTCATGGTTCGGTTAAGGCTTCCTTTTTGTCGACCTCAACACCTCTTTTCCAAAAAGGAAGCGGTACCTTGGATGACCCCTCCCTATGCAAAGGGGTATCCTCGGGTGGCACTGTGGGAGACGTCAATGTCCATAGATGTCATTGAGCCTCTTGAAATTCGACTACAGCAAAAGCTTTCATGTCATGATGGTATCGTACCTTACAACCATTGCACTTTGATCAAGATCCATCGAAGACCCGTGCCTTCATAAGCGTCTCTGACAACAATGCTTACACGGGAAGGTCCCAGCTAGTACATTGTACATGGCGCAGTGATATGCCATACCAGGATTACGCATATGGGTACCACATTCCACCTATCGTCAAAGAAAAAACGCCCCTAAGGGCATCAACAATCATCGTCAACAACCACCAGCATCACTACCACAGTAGTGGCACAGACAACACATGTATCTGTCAATTTTGTTTAACTAGCCATAGCATCATGAGCATGGGACATGCCCGCCTCGTTGAAATTTTGTAAATATGTTGTATATTTTGTCTGCTTGCAGGGGGTCCCTTAGGCCATGGTTATCTCGGAAACGGTGCAAGGTGTTGTCAATTCCAAAATACACGCATACCTCTCTCTCTCTCTCTCTCTCTCAGTGCGTATGATACAGAAAAGAAACTATATTGTATTCCAGCTATACAGTTCTTCTTAGACCTCAAACATTAGGGGGCAACTGTTAACAGTGGAAAATCATACAGCAGAAGACGACATCAATTAATGTCGAGCCCAAGGATTTACAGGATAGGAATACATTATGGAATCAAGAAGTATTTAAAATCTCTAAGGTTTTGAGAAAATCAGATTTGAACTAGTCATAAATGCTCAAATGCATGCTTTTTCCTTTGAGAAGAGTGCCTTTTGCGCACCTTTTTTCCCGATAAGTGCGCATTCCTGGAAATGGAAAAAAGTCACTTTCCAGGACCACAACAAGCAAAGGACAATTACTCCTTATGTGAAATCCGCCTAAGGACAGCCACCAACGCCTCCTTAGACATTATGTGAGCACACAAAAGAATATTTGAGCACACAATGGAATCACAACTCTCCCTTGGGTCACCATCCATCATGTACCAAGGGAGGGAAGGAGGATTTGAAGCTCACCTATATAAACCCACCAAGATATGAACAAATGGTGATCACAAGGTTATGCTGGCCAAAGTTTCCCAGGAAACACGAGCATTGTGTGTGACCCGGAGCTGGAGCTAAGGAGGACTCGATAGTTGGCCACCCAACATCTTAGTCCACCACATTAGAGAGAGAGAGTGAGACTGCATCAGAGGTAGAGCTTGGAAGGCAACATCCTTGCATCGAGACCTAGAGCCATTGCCTAGGTGCCCTTTGGCAAGTGGGTAAAATTTCTTCTCCATTTCAAACGTTTAATAAGAAGAGGCCATCGAGCCAACATTTTCATTATTATCGTTTGGAACTCTCTATATAGCTTTTGTATATTTGTGTTTTTTAGTTTTAGTTTAACCATAGCATACTTCAACATACTATTTCCATTAAGTTTTATGCTTTTGAGCTCCCCCACTTTCTGCTTGTTACCAATAGTTTAGAGAGTAGACCGCACTCTCTAAGCTTGTGCGATTTCATACACCCATGCGACTAATCCACAACAACAAGGGGCATCACCAACTCTTATGGGATGTTGTGCCAGCACTCACAAGATATCTTCTCAAGGCTTAGTTACATTTGAGTGTGTGAGGACGATTAGGTCTTCTAGGATTTAAGTATCATATGCAAACAAACAAAAACCATATTTTTTGATTGAGTGATCACATAGGACTAATCTAAAGGGAAGATTTATTTTATTTTCACTTTGTTTTATGTATGCGATCATAATTTTTCTTTGATTATAATGTCTATCCTCTCAAATATTTCCAAAGCCATACCTAGTCGACACCAGAACGGACCTAACGAGACCTTGTCGATCTAGACGTCTTTTGGACCTCCCCCCATTACCGAGAGGGGTGCCAGGTCTTTTTCCATTTAGGCGTCAAAGACAAAACACTACCACCATTATTGGTTCATCCTTTATTGGGGCATCTCTTGTTGGGAACCCTGGTCGGTCTCCCAATGCCACACCACACACCACTCCTCCCACAACCCCTAGAGGGCAGAGGGGTGCTACCCATTTGCGAAGCTAGTTGAATGCACAACAAGGTACGTCACAGAAAAACCCTATTCCTAACCAGAACATTGTGTTTTCACAAGTGGCAATGGCTACAACCTTGCAGTCACCTTTCTAGCTTCATTGAAATTACCAAATTTAACTAAGTTAACGAATGACCCCATTACGCACAACCCCATATCGCCTCCCATGCCTATGAAGCTCCCATAAGACATTCCAAAATTTGAAGGGAAGCAAGCAGAAGACCTAGGAAATCATGTTATGAATTTCCACCTGTGGTGTTCGTCGAACATCATCGTTGATGATAATATTTGACTGAGACTGTTTCAACGTACTCTGACTGGAGTAGCAGCGAAATGGTATGTGGAGAAACCATCTACTACACATGGAACCTTTAGTGCCCTCTCCATTGCGTACCTGACCTATTTTCAGTTACCCATCCACCACGATGCCAGAATGGAATTACTGACCCACTTTAGGCAAACCCCCGCCGTCCATATCTCGGACCATCTCCACGAATGGCGGCGACGTCGTAGTTTGTGCAAAGCCAAACTCGACGATCAAGTTCTGTTATACCTGTTCCTGAAAACTCTTACTGCAGATATTTTGAAATATATGGCACAAAAAAAGCCCATATCCAAAGAGGACGCCATCAGTAGGGCCCAACAAATCGAGCTGATCTATACGCAGTTAGGGTATATTTATAATATCCTGCCAAACGCCCCATGCCTGCAAACTTACAAAGAATTTCCAGGTGCGACGAACTTTGCAAACTATTTAATTGGGTCATTGAGCCAAAGTTACCTAGGCAACAACATTCAAAACCACGGTTACACGTATGATTATACCCAGAACATACCACAACCTGGCTACCAAAGTCATCACATGCCTCCGCAAAATTTGACCAGTAGGGCATCATTGTATCACCATCAGCATGGAGTACCCTATCCTCCAGCTCAGGGGACCCAATACTTAGACAGACATGCAGACGAAAGAGCTCCCCCCCAACAATGATTCATAAACCAGGGACCACATTATGCTTAGTCCCCAACACAAGACTCGACCATGCAGAATAATGCACATGTGAACTTTGTGCAACCCTCCCAAAACTAACCATGCCAAACATATAACCAGGAGAAATATCCTCCTAACGCGGTTAAGAAAAAAGGGAAAAGTAATCCTAAAGGAAATCCTGGACATGGGGGCAACAATCAAAAAATCCCTCCGTGATCTTATGCTGGAGGAAACTCCAACCGAAATCAAAACTAGGAGCCAAGAAACGCCCAAAGGCAGAACAAAAGGCCACCTCTTCAAACAAACCACTCTTGTTTGATCTATGGTGAATATGGCCACTACACTCATCATTGTCCTGACCTCCCTGAGCTGAAGAAGCTACAGAGTAACTGAGGACAAGGGGGATCTTCCTAGTAGAGAACAGTGATGCAGGAACCTTTCCCCCGTCAAGGGTCAGTTAGCACACAGCAACAAACTCCGGATGACTCTGGAAAGAACAACCACAAAATCTACATGACTGGCGAAGAAATGTTTTTTCAGATACAAAATCGAAGCTACGATACCCCACCAGACTCCAACGCATAAGGGGCTAGTACTAGTGCACCAACAACACCTTTGACCATATCAAAGATTCCTATTGAACCTTTGCCAAAGATGGCTAAGGGACCAACTAGGCGAGCATGAAACTATTCCAAAGAAGCCCATAAATATAACATTGTGGATGATCTAGCTCAATCTCCCACTGCTATGTCAGCTTTGGAGGTATTACAGTCATGCCCAAAGCAACGGAAAGCCTCAATTTCTGCATTAGGCACCATTGACTCTGCCGATTCGCGTCTAATGGCTTTCGATTTAGATAAAGCCACCCCTAGGCTTCCTTCAGTGGTATCCTTATAGATACCAGTATCGGTCCATAACATTACTATTCACCGATGTATCATAGAAGAAGGTGCATCCACATGCATCATGTCAAATAATGTTTGGCAGAATTTAGGGTCTCTTGAACTAAAGCCATTAGTCATCACGCTTAGAGCATACAACGGTCGCCCTTCAACCCCTATTGGCCTCTACCAAAATGTCCTAGTCTGCTTAGTAGGAAAGACGGTCCTTATAGACATTGAAGTCTTGGACGCCCATTTGGATTACAATATACTCCTTGGTCGGAGTTATATGTACGCCATGTCCTCCATCGCCTCCTCCGTCTTTCGAAATATGATGTTCCCCCATGAGGACCGCATCGTTACTATCGACCAATTGACGCATAGCGAAAAATGACCCATAACAAATACCGATGTCATTCTACCCTACGTAGATACATCCACGAATGCATTTTCATGGTACCAAGAATATGGCCCTAGCCAGTTCAAACCTTCGTCCATCCTAGGGTCATTCCTAGGAGATCCACCTGTCATACCTAAGTCATCACTTGATGTCACAAGAGCTCCAATGTGCATGATGTAAACATCAAGAACTGAAGCTAGCTAGGACACGGACACGAGCAATAATGAAATTGAGTCCTCAACGACGGTAGCCTCTCTAGCCTACGCCGCTTCCCAAATCCCTTTCCTCTACCCTCCAGCTAGTTTCATATCCCAACAGGTTTTGGAAACAATTTTGTTACCAAACATGTCTTTCGCAATACCAGTTTGGTACCTCATTCCCCCTACTGGGACAGGAGCCACACACATCACTGCCACAGGGTTAAAACCCCTCATTCCAGAGGAGGCCCCACCCATACAGGAAACTGTCAAAAACATCCCTGCAAAGGAAATTCCCATTACAAAACCAATGATTACAGCTAAGAAAACTGAGAGAGGAAGAGGGTGGAAACTCCCGCCATACAACGAGGATCACTTGATTACACCAAATGTGATGTAGTGGGTCACCCTATCCATATCTGCCCAAAGCTAGATGAATTAAAACCACTCCTTGGCTCTGAGGCAGACATCGCAACACCACGTTCCCGAAAAACGAAGCTTGCCACCAAAGGAAAAGTCAAAGCATTACGTACCAATCACACATGCACTATCTGTAGAAATTATGGGCACTATACCCATCATTTCCCAGAAATCCTGCGATATACAGACGCCTTACACACGATTGAGCGATAATATCAAGAGGATCCCTCCACCTCGTCATCTGGAGATGAAATTCATACCATCTTGTACCTACAGGAGGAATGAAAATCACTAGAAAGACTCCCAGCCATGCCCCCTCCTTGCATCGAGAGTTGTGTACTCTGCGACGAGCTCGATCATTTCATCATTAATTGCCCAGCTTTGGAAATATTCCAGCGATGGTATCCAGTTTATATAGTATATCACAATAACATGGACATCTAGTATTCATGTTAGATATGTGGTGATAAACACTGAGTGCACCGTTGTCACTACATACCTAGATTTCGCACAACACTAGCTTGTATGCGATCAACCATAGTCCACCTCTCCCAAGGAGATGGCATAGACTCAGAATCCATGAACAGCTTGAAAACCCAAGAATATGTGATGAGTAGATCCATCCTCTTCCTGTCAGCTGAAAAGCGACCAATCAGGGAACTCTTAGTGTCCCCCAACCACTCTTTACATAGAAGACCAACATGTGCGTGATGTAAAATTCCCAATCATGTAGTCGCCACTTGCCCTGATTTAGCAGTGTTAGAATGATGGTACCCCGCTAGACCACAAACTGAACACGACAGGACCCCCATATCTAGGATATTTTGCCCAATATGCCAAGGCAATCATTGTGGACATCAATGTACCTATATCCCGCAAGGTTGTCCTCTAATCAATACGATTCACACATTAGAGAAGAAAAATGAAAATCTTCTCAAACGGTATAGAAATTATATCACCCCCAAACCAACCACCCCGCACCCACATCGGCGTGATGGGAAAACTGGGACAATGCACCAACCAAGCATTACCCAGTTACAACCTAGGGTAACATGCGGACTATGCGACCTGATTGGCCACTGAGTATATCAATGCAAAGAATTGAAGCACCTCACAAAAAATTTTCGCACAGTCTCTTCTCTCCCACAGAAACTTATCTCTAACCAAGAGAAAATCACGCATACTTATTTATGGATTTGTTCACACTTTCATCATACAATTAAATATGACCATCTCCCCAAACTGAGAGCGGCAAGAGCAGCGTTAAGTCGATTCTCCCCAAAAGAGCTAGACACACCCATGCCAAAAACTAGGAAATGGAAGTAGAAGCTCTTGTCTTCTACCACAGATCCTTTCCAAGCATCCATGTCTGGGACAAAGATTAGCGTTGATTCCCACACAATATACTTAGTTGGCATTGTGGTACCATGCACCATTTTCACTGGCCATAACCACGAACCAGAGGCATGCCTGCTAATGGAAACAGTCAAGCACCTCTGCACCAGACACAATTTCCATCCATAGGAAATCGAGCTTCCTAACGAGGGAACCAACCTTGCGCTCATGCAAGCTCCCATCATGGAAATTCCCCCCAAGCCACCATACACCTACCAGGGACAGGGGAACCTGGTTGCCTCATCCTCTTGAGTTACCACGCACGTCGATTATTACAGACGGTTTGATCGAGTCTTTCACCCAAGGTCACCTAGGTAGCAGTAATTTGTAACACTGGGATCAACACTTCATAAACGTCCAAAGGAGGTACCACACATTCACACCCCCGACAAAATAATTTTTTAGTGCCGACAGGTATGCCCTCTCTCATATTATTTAAGCACATGTATTTCAAATAACATTTGAATAAAGAATATTCTTTCAATTAGGGTATTTGTTTTTGCAGGTAGTGTGCAAACCATCCACAGCTCCATCCACTGAAAGTTCCAGAGCAGGTATCATTCTACCCCCAACATGATAGAGTCCCAGAAAAACTATGCATATCATGACATCATTTATCCATTAGAAATTAACCATAGGTTCCAAACACCCAACCATGTTTATCATCACCTCACCTTGCACATGATAAGCATCCTCATTGGTCAGTAGAGCCTCCCTTCCATGGTGCTCATTACCCAAAGTAGACCATATATCACAACAATAGTGATGCCATGGCCGTACCACTATAGTCCAGGAAGCACCTCATGCCCATTCAATTGCCATGCATGAGGTCAAGTTTTACCATATCAAAATAAAACCCCTTTCCCGGAAGACCAGGTTGTGCAAGCAGATTGAAAGTGCACTACCGCGCCTTGCATTTGGCCTATCATACCTCCATCATCATAACCCATCTGTGACATTTTTCCATCCGCTTCATAAATATCACACATGAGACCAACCAATGGGGCCCCCTACCCTCAACAAAACACCTTCCTCACATCATCAGTGAATGAACACTTTCATGTTTTGGGGCACCCGTCTCTGCGTTTTGTACAAACCAAACCCCATTATTTTATTCTTTTGGTAAGTGTACAAAGACCAAAAATGGTGCACTATGTCCCCCACCCACTCATTCATTTTTTATCCCATGGAAGCAGTCCCTAATGGCCCTTGGTCTGAGTATACCACCCTCACGTTGATAGCCACTATGACATTCATAACAAGTTTATACCCACCCTAGAAGTCCTATCGACTCCAGGGATTTCCCCATCAGAATAGTTATGAATGCCGCCAATCTGCTTTTCATACTTCGACCTTGGGCCACTGAATCCCCATCATTAGTTTTCAGTCACCCCTTGCCACCATGCCTATGTTAAACCCATCACATCCAGGATCATGATCCTTCGTATCAGAGACCCCCTCGTTTGGTTGAGGCTTCCTTTTTGTCGACTTCAACACATCTTTTCCAAAAAGGAAGTGGTACCTTGGATCGCCCCTCTCCATAAAAAGGAGCATCCTTGGGTGGCAATGTGGGAGACATCATTGCCCACAGATGTCATCGATCCTCCTGACATTCGAATACAACACAAGATTTCATGTCAAGATGATATCGTACCTTACAACCATTTCACTTTGATCAAATTCATTGAAGACCCGTGCCTTTATAAGCGTCTGTGTCAGCAATGCTTACACGAGAGGTCCCAGCCAATGCCTATGCATACAATGTGCATTTACACGCCATACCAATTTTATGCATATGGGTACCAAATTCCACCCATTGTAAAATAAAAAATTCCCTTGAGGGCATTAGCAGTCGTCGTCATCAACCAACAGATCACGACCATATTAGTGATACAGACAGAACATGTATCTGTCAAATAGTTTTCTTTAACTAGCCAAAGCATTATGAGGATGGGACATGCCTACCTCGTAGAAAATTTGTATATATATTGTATTATACCATTTCTTATAGGGGTCCCACAGGACATGGTCGCTCTTCGACCAGGTTCAGGGTGTCTCAAATTTCGAGCTACACGCGGGTATCTCTCTCTCTACACATAGTATACAAAAAAGAAACTATAATGTATTTCAGCTATTCAGTTCTTCCTAGACCTCACACATTAGGGGGCAACTGTTATCACTGGAAAGTCGTACAAGAAAAGGTGGCATTATTTAATGTCAGGCAGAAGGATTTATAGGGATGGGAGACATTAGAGAATCTAAAAGTATTTAAAAATCTCTAAGGTCTGAGAAAAAATCAAATTGCGTACAAGAAGGACTAGTCAAATATGTTTTTGCGCACAAAATCCTTCAATAAACGCACCCTTGTGCGCCTTTTGACCCAAAAAGTGCGCAAACTTGGGAGTGGCAGAAGTCACTTTCCGGGACCACAAGGCACACTCCAGGACATTGATTCCACACTTGAAGCCGCCTAAGGACAACCACCCAAGCCTCCTTAGGACATCAAAGGAGCACACAATGGAATCACCCTCCTCTCTTAGGTCACTATCCATAATGTACCAAGAGAGGGAAGGAGGATTTGAATTCTCCTATAAAAGGCCACCAAGAGATGAAAAACTAGAGAGCACATTGTTATGCTGCCCAGAATTGCCCCAAGCAATACCAACAGTGTGTCATCCGGAGCAGAGATAGAGGGGACTTAGTTGTTGGCCATCTAACAAATCCAGTCCACCATAGTAGAGAGAGGGAGACTTTGCGCCAAGGTAGCTCGAAAGTAAAGACATCCTTGCATCGAGACTTAGGACCCCTAGTTCTAAGGGCCCCTTGGCAAGTGGGTTAAAGTTTCATCCTTATTCCTACTAGCACTCAATAAGAGGGGATGTAAGCGCCACCGTATGGATTCTTGAAGTTGTTTGACTCTATTTACAGCTTTTGTGTTATTTGTTTTAGTTTCAGTTTAATTTTTATGTTTGAATATGCATGCTATTTCTCTATCTAGTATATTTATGTTCTAGAATGTTCCACTAACTTGCTTGACTCCATATATTTTTTTCCTGTGACCAATAACTTAAGAGGGAAAACCACACCCCTTAAGTTGGTGTGATTTCGTACATACATGCACCAAACACACTAACACACTAAGCATGGAGAAAAAAAACAAGAAGATGGTGAAAAGGGTGTAGGCACCCCAGCGGAAGCGCCAATTTGTTATGCATGCAAATCCATTCTTCGGAAAGAAGCGATCCCTCTAGCCCAATGAGTGGTTATAGTAACATCCATGACAAATAATATAATCTTTCCTAGTTGAACATCGAAATATTATGAGTGAGGGAGATGACCTAGCTTCCTCCATGCAATTGTTTCATCGATGTCGGTGATGATCCTTTCAATTCCAGGCTCATTCCTTGCTACACCTTCTACGTTCGAATACTTGCAAGAAATTTCATATGAAAACAAATGAAATACACACACACACACACACACACACACACACACACACACATATATATATATTTGAGAGAAAGCCAAATGACAAATAAAGGAGTATCATGCTAAATCAATTAGTATTAACAAATTCATGGGAAGTAAAGCATACTTTGTATTTTTAAATAAACAAAGGGACGATTACAACCAATGCCTTGATGTTGTAGGCCTCCTTCGAAATGGAAATCCAAGTCCAAGCCGTTCTCTTCATTCTCTTCTCCTACTTCTTCAAATAGATAGCATATAGGCGCAATCAGGCAAAAGAAAGGAAACTCACAATGACCAACCAAGACTCACTAGCATGACACTCTCTTATAACAGAGCTGGAGAGGTTGTGGATCCACTAATGAGGGGGAAAGGGCTTATCTCAAATGGAAAAATTCTTAGAAATAAGATTAAGGATAAAAAATGGGAGTATTTGAACATATCCTCAACTAACAAGTACCATATATGAATTATTGAGAGTTCTAGAGGATGAAACTTCTGCTCCTTTTGTGGAGAACCTGCCTGAAGAGGACCAACGCGACTTTCTTGCTGAATTCCCGTGCTAGTAGCGCTTTTCACAAGTTAGGAGCATGGTGACAAGAGTGAGGTTATTAAGGGGAGAACCATGTTGGGCTTGCAATTTAGGGTTTTTAAAAACATTGCAGAAAGGCTTCAAGGCATTTCTCTTTTAGGTCTTCAGGGATACTTCAAGCATGTTATCCAAGATGAATAAGTTTATGCAACTCTTTTCACTTTGGGACGTTTGTGACATGAGCGACACAAAATATGACATTTGGGATAAGAACTGAGGAATGTGACAAAATACTGTGTAACAACGCAGTTAACCAACATAGTCAATATATGGTTAAGCTTACCAAGCTATATTGGAAGGAAAGAAAGCATGTGTTGAGATACCTCAGAGGCACCACAGAGTCTGGGCTATGGTACATGCAGACAAAGGGAGTGAAGCTTCAAGGCTTCAAAGATGTAGATTTTTTGAAATTTGAAACAAGAAGTAGTGAAATTGGCAACTAGAAAGGACAAAAATTACACACACATTGGTGAGGAATTTCAGTTACACACTAGTGAGGAATATGGGTGTCTAATTTATTTTTCCCTCAAGTAAATTGGACAATAAATTGTAATTTCATCTCATAGCAACTTGTATTAGTTAACTAAGTCATGATGAATGAGTTAGCTCAAGAAATTTGATTTGAGGGTCTAATATGAGGCATGTAGAGTGATCCTAATATTTTAGGGGTCCAGTTGCAGTTAATGCACTAGTGGGGTGCAGGTGTAATCAATTAACTCAATTAGTTGAGGTAAAATCAGTTTAACTAGTTCTAACTGAGTGATGAATTAGTGAGAGGTCCAATGAATTAAATTAGATTTAATTCACAAGTAGTGATCAATCAGATAACTGATGATTCACTATTAATATTGCATGCATGTCAGTTCTGAGGAAGACCTAATTGAGAAAGAGGTTAAATGAAACATAACTATCAGTGGTTTTTTTAGAGAATAGCCCAAGTGAAATTATAAAGCCATGAGGAAGCCATGATGGATTGCGCAATCAAGGAAGGCTAATTTTCCTATTTAATAGGGGCATACTTTTTTAGGAATTGTGTGAGAAAGGAAAGCTAAAGGAAGGTTGAGAATTGGTTATGTCTTTGTCCAATTTTTCCTAGATCAACGGGAGACAATTGGAAGAGTGCTGGAGAATCTCATGAGAGATTAAGAATTGCATTGTTTCATGATTCCTTGACTTTATAAAATATATGATAGCGGGGGTTTGAGGAATTTCTTTCCTCAAGAACATCTTGCATTGTGTGATTCATTTACTTCTTTCTCTTACTTGCATGTGATTGAGCGATCGTGTTTTTGTATTCCACAAATATTGTAGAAGGATTCAGTATATTGTTTTAGTACATCACAAGATCGGATTGAATCCATTGATATATAGTTTCTATAAATCTCTACATGGTATCAGAGTGCTAGTAATCACAATAGAAGAGAAGAAATTGAGTTTTTCTTGAAAAAGTTCAAATTTGCAGATTTATTCTTCAGGATCTAGCAATAGATCAAGATGTTTTTCAATGGCTTGAGATTTGAATATGCACTCGAGGGAAATTCAATTATATTTCATGGAAGGACATGATGGAGGCAATGTTGGAGGACAATGGGGTTGAAGGAATTCATAGATACTGATATTCCCAAGCCTACAACAACATATGCCAAAATTCTTGATGCATGGAAAAAGAAGGTAGCAACGGTGAGAAGGATATTGATAGAGGGAGTTCGAGATCATATTATCTCAAGTCTCCATGGGAAGGCAACTCCATATGCTATGTGGAAGGCCTTGACGGATCTGTTTCAGAATAGAAGTGATCACAAGAAGTTGGCGTCGAAGGACAAGCTCAAAAAGATCAATATGCAGGAGCGCGATGCAGTACCAACATACTTGGTGAAGTTCACTCAATGTCGAGATGAGCTTGGAAGTGTTGGTGTGACAGTACCCCAAGATGATTTGGTGAGCCTGTCACTTCTAGGCCTCCCCAGGAGCTGGCATAGTTACCAAGAATCTATGAATGGGAGGGAGAAGTTACTGGACTAGGAGTGTTTGTGGTTCGACTTGGTAATAGAAGAGATAAGGAAGAGCACCAGAGACGAGACCTCCAACACCAACAAAGAAGAAGATTCTGCATTAGTCGGAAAAAGAAAGAAGGCCAAGGGAAAGAATTCCGAGGGAGAAAAGGGTAAGAGAGACTTGTCCAAGATCAAGTGTTTTCAGTGTCACGATCATGGGAACTATGCCTCAAATTGTCCACAGAAGAAGGCAAGAAAGAAGGAGCCTGCAGTTGCAGCGGGTGAAGCGCTAGCTTCAAAATTTGAGCTTGATTTTACTCTCATTGCATGCATGGCCATCACTGTAATGGGTTGCATGTGGTATCTAGACAATGGTGCCTCATTCCATATGACGGGGAATAGATATATCTTCAGTGAATTAGAGGAGAACGACCTCCAACAGAACATAGAGTTTGGAGATGAAGGGAGGTATAGCGTAACCGACATAGGTATAATTACCTTTCAGAGGGAGTTTGGCTCCCCTCTTATACTAGCAGATGTTTTGTATGTTCCAAGCCTAAGGAAAAATCTTGTCTTTGTAGTGGTATTGGAAGACTGTGGTTATGATGTGATGTTTAGAAAAGGAAAGGTTTTCCTTAAACACATAGCCATGGGAAAGGTGAAACAGATCGGTGTAAGAGTTAAGAACTTGTATGCTCTCGAGGTCGAGGATGCATGCAAATATTTGAGGAGAAAAGAAGTGGTTAATGAATTAGTGGTTGAGAGGGAGAAATTATATCTTAACATGCAGCCTCAGAAGTAGTCTCAGAAGGTTGTGTAGCAGCCAAAATTGGAGAAGCAGAGAGGAGACCGAGTGGAAGAGTCCACTCAAGCAGAGACCTCTAGGAGGGGGAAATTTCGATCCAGATGGGAAGAGGGAGTAGATGCAGCTATACCTCCAGGTGAGAGGTGGGGCGATGTGTAGATATAATCCCAAGAAGAAATTTGGGTAGGGTCCATTGAGATGGTGTGTCTCATGGATCGAACGTGGCTACGAGGACCCCACAATACAACAGTAGCAGGAAGGATCAGTTAGATTGATGCAGTCAGATGTCAAAAAGACACAAATCAGAGTGACAAATGTCAGAAACTGGAGCGCAGATCAGAGTTGGTAGCAGTGTAGAGGGCATGGATGCAAATGTCAGCAGAATCATAGAGAGTCCAGTAGACAGGTGTAATAGCTAGCAGCAGTCAGAAGACTCTGATGACAAATGCATTATATTGATTCAGTTGTTCGGAGGCTCTCAATTTCAGGATTTTCAGGTGCAAACAACACTAGAGAATTGTTGCATGCAGAACATTCCAAAGGTACCAAATTAGGATAGATTGAATTCCTTTATTGTTGAGAGGGAGCATTGAAATTTTCAACAAGAAACTGTGAAATTGGAAACCAAAAAGGAAAAATATTAGACACACATTGGTGAGGAAATTCAGTGAGAAATTTCAGTTACACACTAGTGAGGAATTTGGGTGTCTAATTTATTTTCTTCTGAAATAAATTGGACAATAAATTGTAATTTCATCTCATAATAACTTGTATCAGTTAACTATGTCATGATGACTAATCTATCTCAAGAAATTCGAGTTGAGGGTCTAAGATGAGGCATGCAGAGTGGTCCTAGTATTTTCCGGGGTCCAGTTGCAGTTAATGCACTAGTGGGGTGCAGGTGTAATCAGTTAACTCAATTAATTGAGTCAAAATTAGTTTAACTAGTTCTAACTGAGTGATGAATTAGTGAGAGGTCTAGTGAATTAAATTAGAATTAATTCATAAGTAGCGATCAATCATATTACAGATGATTCGCTATTAATAGCTACATGCATTTTAGTTTTGAGGGAGACCCAGTTGAGACAGAGGTTAAAGGGAACATAAATATTAGTTGTATTTTTAGAGAATTTCCCGAGTGCAATTATAAATCCATGAGGAAGACATGATGGACGATTTTCCTATTTAATAGGGGCCTAATTCTATAGGAATTGCGTGAGCAAGGCAGGCTAAAGGAAGGTTGAGAATTGGCTATGTGTTTGTCCAAATTTTCCTAGATCAATGGGAGACAATTGAAAAAGTGCTGGAGAATCTCATGAGAGATTAAGCATTGTATTGTTTCATGATTCCTTGACTTTATACAATATTTGATAGCGGGGTTTTGAGCAGTTGATTTCAACAAGAACATCTCATGTTGTGTGATTGATTTACTTCTTTCTCTTACTTTCATGTGATTGAGCGATCGTGTTTTTGTATTCTGCAAATATTGTTGAAGGATTCAATATATTGTTTTAGTACATCACAAGATCAAATTGAATCCATTGATATAGGATTTCTATAAATTTCTACATGTTATCTGAGTTTCAGGAATCACAATAGAAGAGAAGAAATTGAGTTTGCCTTGAACAGGTTCAAATTTGCAGATTTATTCTTCAAGATCCAACAATATATCAAGATGTCTTTTAATGGATTGAGACTCAAATATGAAATCGAGGGAAATTCAAATTATATTTCATGGAAGGACATGATGGAGGCAGTGTTGGAGGAAAATGGGTTGAAGGAATTCATAGATACTGATATTCCCAAGGCCGCAACAACTGATGCCCAAATTCTTGATGCATGGGAGAAGAAGGTATCCAAGGCGAGAAGGATATTGTTAGAGGGAGTTTGAGATCATTTTTTCTTGAGTATCCATTGGAAGGTAACTCCATATACTATGTGGAAGGCCTTGAAAAATATATTTCATAATAATAGTGACCAAAGGAAGTTGGCACTAAAGGACAAGGTCAAAAATATCAAGATGGACAAGGACGAGACGGTACCAACATACTTGGCGAAGTTCACTCAATGTTGAGATGAGCTTGGAAGTGTCAGTGTGACAGTAGCCTAGGATGATTTGGTGAGCTTATCACTTCTAGGCCTTCCAAAGAGATGGTATATTTACCAGGACTATGTGAATGGGAGGGAGAAGTTACAAGACTGGGAGCGTTTATGGTCAAACTTGGTAATAAAATAGATAAGGCAGAGCACCAGAGATGGGACCTCCAGCACCAAAAAAGAAGAGGATTTTTCATTAGTCGAAAAATGAAAGAAGGCCAAGGGAAAGAAGTAACAAGGCGAAGAGGGAAATAAATATTTTCCCAAGATCAAGTGTTTTCACTTTCATGAGCATGGGCATTATGCCTCAAATTGTCCACAGAAGCAGGAAAGAAAGAAGGAGTCTACAGTTGCAGCGGGTGAAGCACTAGCTTCACAGTTCGAGCTTGATTTTACTCTCATTGCATGCATGGCCAACACTGCAATGTGATGCATGTGGTATCTATACAACGGTGCCTCATTCCATATGACGGGGAATAGAGATCTCTTCAGTGACTTGGAGGAGAAGGGTCTCTAGCAGAACATAGAGTTTGGAGATGAAGGGAGGTGTAGCACGACCGACATAGGTACAATTACCTTTCAGAGGGAGTTTGGCTCCCCTCTCATAGTGGAAGATGTTTTTTATGTTCCAGGCCTAAGGAAGAATCTTGTCTCCTTAGCAGTATTGGAAGACCGTGGTTATGATGTGAGGTTTAGAAAAGAAAAGGTTTTCCTTAAACACATAGCCATAAAACAGGTGAAACAGGTTAGTGTAAGAGTTAAGAATCTGTATGCTCTTGAGGTCAAGGATGCAAGAAAATCTTTAAGGAGAAAAGAAGTGGTTAATGACTTGGTGGTTGAGAGGGAGCAATTATCTCTTAACATGCAGCCTTAAAAGTAGTCTCATAAGGTTATGGAGTAGCCACAATTGGAGAAGCAGAGAGGTGACAGAGTGGAAGAGTCCACTCAAGCAGAGACCTCTAGGAGGGGAAATTTCGAGCCATATGGGCAGAGGGAGTACATTCAACTATACCTCCACGTGAGAGGTGGGGCAATGTGCAGATATAATTCCAAGAAGAAATTTGGGCAGGGTCCATTGAGATGGTGTGTATCATGGATCGAACCTGGATATGAGGAGCCCACAGTAAAATAGTAGCAGGAAGGATTGGTTGGATTGATGCAGTCAAATGTTATGAAGACATAAATCAGGTGACAATTTTCAGATACTGGAGTACAGATCAGAGTTGGCAGCAGTGCAGAGGGAATGGATGCAGATGTCAGTAGCAACGCAGAGAGTCCAGTAGATAGGTGTAGTAGCTAGCAACAATCAGAAGACTCTGATGACAGATACATTATACTGATTCAGTTGTTTGGAGGCTATTTAGTTTCAAGAGTTGTAGGTGCAAACAACACTAGAGAAGTGTTGCACGCAGAACATTCTAAAGGTTCCAGATCTGGATAGATTGAATTCCTTTCTTGCTGAGAGGGTGTGTTGAAATTTGCAACAAGAAACAGTGAAATTGAAAACCAGAAAGGACAAAAATTACACACACATTGGTGAGAAAATTCAGTAAGGAATTTTAGTTACACACTAGTGAGGAATGTGGGTGTCTAATTTATTTATCCCTTAAATAAATTCTACAATAAATTGTAATTTCATCTCATAACAACTTATATGAGTTAACTAAGTCATGACGACTGAGTTAGCTCAAGAAATTCGAGTTGAGGGTCTAATATGAGGCATGTAGAGTGGTATTAATATTTTTGGGGTCCAGTTGCAGTTAATGCACTAGTGGGGTGCAAGTGTAATCAATTAACTCAATTAATTGAGTTAAAATCAGTTTAACTAGTTCTAATTGAGTTATGAATTAGTGAGAGGTCCAGTGAATTAAATTAGGTTTAATTCACAAGTAGTGGTCAATAAGATAACTGATGATTCACTTTTAGTAGCTACATGCATTTCAGTTCCGAGGAAGACCCAGTTCAGAGAGAGGTTAAAGGGAACATAACTATCAATTGCATTTTTAGAGAATTGCCCAAGTGAAATTATAAATCCATGAGGAAGCCATGATGTATTTCTCAATAAAGGAAGACTGATTTTCCTATTTAATAGGGGCCTAATTATTTAGGAATTGCGTGTGCAAGGAAGAATGAAGGAAGGTTGAGAATTGGCTATTTGTTTGTCCAATTTTGCCTAGATCAGCGGGAGACAATTGGAAAAGTGCTGGAGAATCTCATGAGAGTTTAAACATTGTATTGTTTCATGATTCATTGACTTTATACAATATATGATAGTGGGTTTTTGAGAAGTTTCTTTCCCCAAGAACATATTGTGTTGTGTGATTGATTTACTTCTTTCTCTTACTTGCATGTGATTGAGCGATCATGTTTTTGTTTTCCACAAATATTGTAGAAGGATTTAGTATATTGTTTTAGTACATCACAAGATCAGATTTAATCCATGGATATATAATCTCTATAAATTTCTACAAGATTGGGCAGGGAGTTCATTCGACAAGAAGAGCACATCAGGGGGCATATTCAACATTGGATCAACAATAATTTCCTGGTACAACAGTGTTAGTGCATAATTGTGAATTACGGATAAAACACACTTCCCTAGACAGGTGCTAATCTAGAAAAATAGATTAAAGACTATACGACTAATTTTCCTAACTAAGAACATACATACAGAATGGATTAGAGGTTTACTTGGAATTCAAGCACTTCCAAATGATTCCTTCTGTTGCTTCTGTTGTAGCTTCAAATTCTAGCCGGCTATGCAAAATATTTCTTGCAAGAATGAACACTAAAAATCAGAAGATAGCAATAATACATATGTCTATTCAAGTTAGTTTGCTAAATCAGTAAAGCATAAACTGTTAGGTCCCTATATTACTAGTATAGTCCCTTATTGTTGTTAGTGTAACCCCCTTATTGTTATTATTGTACCCATGTAGCCTCCATATTATTATTATTGTGCCCTTAAATTATTATTGTTAGGTCGGCTAGGATTACATTGTGGCCCCATGGAATCCTATATATAGAAAGGAGGTTTTGTAATTTTTATCATCCAAGAATTTTTCATTCATGTAATGTATTGGAGGTTGCCCCCTCGAAGTGGCTTATTTCCAAGACGTTGATATCTCTTTTCTTCTATTTTTGGAGCTGGTTTCACAACTTTTGGTATCAAAGGTTTGGGATTCCAGGGTTTCGCTGCTCCAAACAGGTCATCATGGAATTTTTGCTATAATTTTTTTTTTCTACGAATGTTCAGAAGCTGAAATTCTTAGAGTGCAAAGCCGAAATCCTTAGGAACATTGTCGCAAAATTTCAGATCTTGGTTCGCAATATTTTCGGAGATATGATCTGTGGAAGTTAGGGCTTTTTTAGGCTTCTGAATTTCATCTCAAAGAGGTGATCGTGGGAAAATATTCATAGCTCTCTCTCTGAGAATCGGATTAGAATGCTGTAAAAAGTGGACACAAGTACACTGAATATAGTTTGCTGTCTATCAATTTCAGAGTCAAAGAAGGAAACAATGACACGTGGCAAGTCGTACAAGTTATCTCTACTGAACTAGTCCATAATTGGGTCATTGTGGGATATTGGACATAACTTTGCCTTGAAGAATCAAAATTAGATCAGACCTATGGCATTTGAAAGAAGCTTCAGAGGGCTACTACAGGGCCGAATTTCAGATATTGAGGATCCGCAATTATAGAGATAATTCAATTTCAATATCGAGCTCCTCAAAAGCAAGTCACAAGGTGTGTATTTTGTTTTTCCGAATTACATAAGTCTTGTTTGAAGAATCAAGTTGAATTGATTCCAAGGGTAGATTGTAGAATATATATCAGTATTGGATTCTAAAATGGCCCCTAAATGAATTCAACACCCATTAAGCCTTTATAAGGCTCTACTATGACTCATGAAGACGAAGAATGGCAACATGACATATCAAAATTACAAGAGAAAGTGCAAAAAATCTCGCTCTCGCAAAGAGCAACAAAAAATGAAATGGAAGTTTTGAAGAAAGGTGTGGAAACTAAGATGGATGGTTTGAAGAAATGCTTGGAAGCTAAGATGAATGGTTTGGAAGCTAAGATGAATGGCATGGAAGTGGGCATGGAAGATAAGATGGATGGCATGGAAGCTAAGATCGATGAAAAAATGAAAGACAACATGGAAAACATGAAGAATGATCTAAAAGCAGACATAGAAGGTTTGGAAAAGTTGATACAAGAAATTTTTCCTAATGGTGAAAAGATAGTAGAGGAAACTCATAATGAGAACAAAATAAATGTTAATTGTGATTTCCTTCAATCCGCCTTTTCCTTCATTGATGGTACAATCCTATTTGCTCCAAATAATTTTCTTCATCTCCTTGCAAGAACTCCCCACCAAAAATCCATTTCGAAATGAAAATTCAAACCAATCAAAATCAAGAAAAACCTGGATTTCTAAATTGTGAAAATGAATTAGTGAATTCAAAAATATTTTGAAAAATAAATAAAACCAAATTTGTGCTTTACAATGATTCTCGTGGAGATAATTTTTGGCCAAAATTGACATTCAAAACGAATTTGCAACAACAAGCCATTTTGGGCAAAAAAAAAATTTTCCAAAACAAATTCTCAAATTGATTTTTAGTTGCAAATTCGTAGCTCCAACTTCTATTAATTTTTTGGCATATTAAATGTTCAGATTTTCATGAGTTAATGCCTCCATATTGTTTCTCCATGATTTTATTTTCCGAACGAACTAAGGCATCATTTGGCTGAGTAAAAATCAATATAAAATCATCCAAAGTCTAAGTATCAAAACTATCAAAATGCTAGAAAATGCACAATTTAGACAAAAAATATTGATAGTTTCATGAATATTTTGATTTTAAAATATACATTCTTAAACCTTCTAACAAATTTAAAAATTAAATAATAAAAATTAATTTGAATTAAATTAATAAATTAATAAATATGAATAAAAAATAGATGCAATTATAAAATAATTAAATCAAATTTTATGACTTAAATAAAATCAATAAACATATAAAAAATCAATTAAATATATATATTTTTAATACAATATATTGATTTATAACCAAAGAGGATATGGGTGATACCTTAGTAGAATTATGCGGAGGGAAAAGGTTTAATGGAAGAGGGAAGAGGAGTGGACCCATGTGGGATTCTTTCTCCATTCTTTGTCTTTTAGGTCTACCTATTATATAAGCCTCTCACTTGAATAATACAAAGTTTTTCAATTCCTCAACCTCAGAGGTATGTTGGTTCTCAGGTATGTTTGTTGCATAGTATTAAACCTCAGGGTGGCAGCCGGATGATGCCATATGATTTATGTTTTATTTGTTTTAATATATATATATATATATTAAAGTTTAAATTTTTTAATATAAAGTGTTTTTATTATTACATAGTTATAATATATAACTAAGTTTTCGGATATGGTGGTTTTTATAATGGTTAAATAAAAATTAAATATTAAATAAATAATAATTAATTAAAAATAATTTAATAATTAAAAATTAGTATTTCTAAATTAATTAAATAAGTTAGAGTTAACTTAATTACTTTAAATTAATATATAAATTTATTAAATAACTATATTTAAATATTAGATCTAAGTTTTTTGTGATTTATAATGTAAATAAATTTTTTTCGGATCAATCATATCATTAGTTTAATTTACAAAATAAACTAAAATACAATTTTTACATATTTAAGTCCACGGGGTGAAAATCAATCAAACTTTGAACAAACGTCATTTTCAAATGGTAAGTTCAAATTTAGTGAAATTTGAGTCATTGGGAAGCTAGCGAGAAACCACACACAATGAAGCAATCAAAGCGAAAAAAATCGAGAAAAGTGAAAATCTCGTAAAATTAACAAAATCAAAGCATGAAAGGAGTGATATGGCCAAAATGTAAATAGAGGGTCCTTATATCTTTGGTAAAAGAAAATTATGGGGGGGTTGTGGCCACAACAATGGCAACACAGGGGGAAGAAGCAATTATCTCTTATTAAAAATGAGTTTAAATTTACCAAAAGGTTAAAATGATGAATTCCATCAAGCCTTCAAACATTAAAACATTTCTCATGGGTCCCACATTAATCAAACAATATAAGTTCTAAAAATATGAGTACTTGAAAATAATTCGATTCTAAAACCATGAATCCATGTTTTTAGGGGAATATTTAAGTTTAAGTTTACCTGATGCGAGTGATAGAAGAGATAAAGACAAGAAGTTTAAAGAAAGTATATATCTATCAATATAAATAATCTCCCTTACCTGACATCACTTTACTGTCAGCGAGCATGTTCAATACCCCTACGAAGTTGTCTTAGTACCACACAAGCATAACCTTGCTAATAATGAGCCTGTTCAGTACCTTGACGAGTTTACTTGAGCTTCCCATACATATGCGCTTTCAACCCTCTTTGACCACCCTTTTGATAAACTTTATTTAGAGAATTGCTTTTAGCAATTAGATGAAGAGGGTGGGGTGGGATAAGAGATTTGAAAGAGAATGAATGTAATACTTGTAAAATTTTGAATCCCTCATCTTTCCTTACAATTATCAATCTAGAGGATTTTATGTGAAGTGTTGGGATGGGTGCAATTTATTGAGTTAGACTCAATCCAATTCTTTCTTTAGAAAGATGAACTCTATCACTTGGAGAAGATGAATGTTCCTTTAGGGGAAAATGAATAAGGTGAGAGTACTTATAATTCAATAAAATGTAGCTTTGAGGTAAATGAAAACCCATGGAATTGGCAGAGTAAAAAAATTCCCCATGCATGCTGACCAATGTTGGGTAAAAAAATTCTTTCATAAAAATCTTGGTAATATCACCAAATCCAATCCAAAGTGAAATTGAAATCGATACACTCCAAAAATTGAAAAAGAAGAAAGGAAATGCAAACTAAAATAAAAAGTTGAATGAAAATCCAAAATTTAAAGAAAACCTTAACAAGACGATTTATAAAAAAACTCTCTAAACAAAAGAACAAGTATGAGGGAAGAATATATGTTTTCCTAAGTTGAGATTTCGATGAATTATATCTCACAGAGTTATAGGTAATTATGATTCTAATTCAAAAAATACTAGATAGCAGTTATGAGAAAAGATGAAGTTAAATAAGATGTCTTTTCCCTTGCACATTTTTGTTTCAAAATTAAGCCTGCATGGAAAACATCTTAATGATTTTCTAATAAAAATAAGGCTTATGGCAATATTAAATGAAATAAAAAATAGAGGTTTGGAGACTCCTTGATTTAGCTTATTTGCAATTTGATCAACATCACAACTGCTTTTCCTAATGCAAAAACAAGCAAAATGTGGAGAAAAAATTCCAAATCTCAGAAAGCATACGTGCTAGATTTTCAAATGAATTGTCGAAGATATGCAAAAACATAGCTTTAGATCAACAAATACTAAAAACAACACTGAAACAAAAGCATAAAGAAAATGATAATATATGAAAATGAGCATATGAGACTTACCTTGAAAAATTTCATTGATATTTACATGAAAGATACCAATATTCTCCAAAAATAATTAACTTCTTCTTTTGATTGATATTAAAAGTATGAAAAAGTTACATTTTAATTGAGTTCTCATGTACAAAATATCACTTTTTTATTGAATCTAACCTAGAGCAAGAATTAAATTGGAAAATAATAAATCATGTTCAATGAATGGAGCATAAAACTCATTAGAAATAAGAATGAAAACAATGTGCTTCACTTTGTATTGCAACAACAATTCTTTTCTTTTCCTTTTTATGGTTTTATATTAGCTCCAAAGTTTTCATAAAATCCCATGAAATAAAAAACAAAGTCCCAACCTATGCAACAATGGTTTACGGATATATATGAAGAGGACTTGGATATCTTGTGTAATGATCATTAGAGTATATATATATATAATCGAATAATAATCGAATAAAAAATAAAATATAAATCAACCATGATCCATTACCAATTTTCCGCATTATTATAACCACCGCTCGAGCATGACAAATGTCACGATTTTATTTAAATGAAAAACAACCTGGCAGGCATAATGGTGTTACATCATCCTAGAAGCTTAAAATCGTAAAGAATAAACAATGCGCACTAAAAAGATGTCCTGGATGAGGTGGAGGGAAATGATAAGCGTCCAATGGTAAATTGATGCGAAGCTATGGAGAAGTCACATGAGTGAGTTGAGTCATTCTGAGAGAAAGATCTTGGATGGAGTAGGAATAATGCACATTAAAATTTCCAAGGAAAGATAACTAGGATGATGTGGAAAACGGGGCCTACAGGCGCTTAATAAGAGGTTAGAGAAAAAAGCGCGATAAGAGGCCACATGCTAGTGTATGATGATGAGTTGTGTCGATTAACTTGTCCCAACTCTTTCAAATAAGTGAACACAGGTAATCTCAGTGGAAAGAAGGACATGATGGAGTGGAAACGAAGTGGAAAAACTTGGTGAATCAATGGAGTCATGCAAAAAAATGGGTCCCTAAATATTATGATGTCATGAAAACTCGTGTCATCCTGAAAGGTGATTCCTAGGGGGATAGAGAAGAGAAACCTATAAAAGTTCCAAGGGGAAAACTCTGGTAAACATAGCAGGGAGGATAAATGACTATATCTCTAGCTAGGTTAAGTGTAATATGCGCACAAGGAAAAAAAAGGGGGGCCCTCTTTTCCATTTCATCCCGAAAGATGATTCCTAGAAGACAAAAGAAAAGAGAATTAAAGGTTCTCGACGGGGAAAAGCAAGCGGGAATATGTGGAATGAGTGGAAGAGAGTGGACCAATAAGAATCACATAAGGGAGGATCCACAAGCTTCAATGAATGTATATTTCATCTCGGAAGGAAAAACCAGGAAGAAATAAAAAGGGTGCGCTTCCAAGGAATAACCAAAATGATTGCTTCCAGGGTGAGATGAGGACTGTTGTAAAAGGGTTTTGCTTGACACAGATTAACTATAAAAATCCATAGAGTCATGGAAATGGACATGGATGTTTTTTTCTAACTGTTGTAAAATTAATTACGATTTTCTTTTCGCCTTCAAGAACCACTCTTTGATTAAGCATTAAAATGAAACCAAATGCATGCGACATAACATAACAAGAAGAAGACATGTGTTTTGTTACAACTGCATCAATGAAACATGCAAAGCATGATTATGACTTCTCTTGTAAATGTAAAAAATTTAAAAGTTTGATAAGTGAATGAATACATCCCTGAATATGTTCATGAGAAATTTATTGGTATATTGTTGAATCACTTTCGTCCAAAAAAATCAAAAGGATCACTCACTTATTCTTCTACCTGCGTTATTAAAAGAAAAACAAAAGAAAAAAAATCTAACTAAACTATTATTAGTCATATCATAATCTAACAAAATAGATCAAAACTAAGTAAGATTATATTTCTAATGGTGCTATTCCATTAGATTTATTTATGCATAAATGTAAATATCAAAAATTAGTAACATAAATGAAATTATTGCTAAATTATCAAAAAAAATTTGTTAATAATAATACATATATTTACTTCTAATAAATTCAACAAAATCAATTCATGTACAAAATTCCTCCCTTGAAAGTTCTCCAACCATGTACTTACAAAATCATAAAAATCGAGATGGATATCTAGTAATGATTGAAATAAATTCAAAGGAGAAAAAGAAAATGTTGATGCTTGTGAAAAAGTGTTAACGTTTTGTACATAGACTCCCACACAACTTTCAAATGGATCCAAAAAAATGCGAATGGAAATGTAATGAATAGTTCAAAATATTTAATGTAATGAATAGTTCAAAATATTTTTATATAGATTAGGGTGTTGGCCAGATTGCAATAGTGCCAGAGGTGGTGAAAATCCATTTTAAAAGAAGAAATGTATTGGTATGACATGAACATCGTATAAAATTGAAAAATTAGAAGTTTTTGGTGCTCATGGTTAAGACCTAGAAATTGACTTGCATGTAGGCCTATTAATGAAATTGACTTGCATGTAGGCCCATTAATGAATTTGATGAGTGTCTAAGTGTTCAAAATTGCAGCATAAACAAAAGCTATGAAAATGATGAAATATAAAAGTTGAATAAAAATTAGAAATAAATCATGAATAATACATGGTTATTTACATTAATATTACAAAATGTTTGGGATTTATTTGAAAAAAATTCCTTCTCACAAGTGTTAGTTGAAATAATGCAATTGAAAATTTTACTGGCATTTACTTGTGGAAGTAGAAAAGGCTCAATGCCATGAGCAGGAATGTGAAATTGATCATCATAAATTGGGAAAACATCAAAATTTTTAGAAATTTGAAAATGAGAATTTACTGGAACAATTTTTGGATGGGGGTTTTTCTCATTTTCCATGGTTTGATCAGGGAAGTTTTTAAGGGTTTAATATTTTTTCTATATATAGTATTGTAGGCGATTATTCTAGTCTGAAATTTCATACATATAGAATGTAGGCACATATTCAATATAAAACATGTAATTTACAATTGAAATTATTAAATTTTTGGTGAATATCATCCATTTAATCATATATATGTAAACGATAGGCGGATTTTTAACCAAATTGGCGAATATTTTTTTTTCCTCTTCAGAGAGTCCAAAAAATAGCCCATTTGCAAAATTTCGTCCCTAAATTTTTCCCTAGGCTTGAGTTTGAACACGAGGTTTTAATGAAATGTAAGATAAATTGATATCCTGCATGTCTAATTCGTCATAAATGATTTCACAATTAGCATTCTCTTCCTTTCCAAAATCTAAACCAAAACTATTCTCAAGGCTGTTGAAATTATGGGTGATTAAATTTCCTCTATCTAATTAGAATTAATTTAAAAATCATCATTATTTAAATTTATGATAGCTCCTCTATTTTCTAAAATTACATTAGCGTCCAGAGTAATTGTTCATTAATTAATAATTGAATTATTGTCATTAAAAAGATCATGATAAAGGGAGAAATGACAAGTTGAAGATATGTACCTAAAGATTTCTCTGCATGGAGAAGTTTGCTCATTTTTCATAATGAAAATTTCAGATTCTTCCATGTTCGCATTGTTGCAGATTTCAGATTGTTCATCAATGTTTTCTTCAACAAAAAAATGATTTTTTCTATTATTTGAAAGAATCCCAAGAGATCCATGAATTTGGTTGACCACGTTTTCTTGAAAATTAATGTTTGGATGCTCTACATTTTGTGATTTGATTGTTCATTTCAGTGAGAGGAAATTTATAATTTTTTATTGCAGATTGTTCATTGTTGAAATTTTGAATTTCCATTATTGCTTGCTGATTTGTTTTATGCTTGCTGCTTGTTAATTCTTTTGCTTGCTAATTTGTTTTATGCTCCCTGCTTGTTAATTCTTTTGCTTGTTGGACATCTTTTTCAACATACTTATTATAATTTAAGACAACCAAATTATTTTGATTTGGCACAATTTATTTATTGAAAGTAACACCTTCGGGGTTAACATTATTTATTTCAACAACATTTTTTTTTCTCGTGACATTGTTCACTATAATTATTCGCAATTTATGTTTGAAGTGGAACACCATTTCCATTTTGAGCGATTGACCCTCCAGGAGTAGTGCGTATACTTAAATATTTCATATCTTTTGGCTCCTCACAACCATTGGAAATACAAGGAAGAGAAACTAAAAGTTTAATCCATCCTATTAATTGAAATTCAAGAAACAAATATTTAGATCTAAGTTGTAAGAAAATTAATTTAAACCGAATGAGGAAATCATTCAGGGACTCAATTAAGACTCTACAAAGTGCTTCAAGTTTATTACAAACCATTTCATAATAGTAATCCAGAAAATATTGCAGGAATTTTTTTGTAAACTCATCCCAATTGTGTATGGAGGCAAATAGTAACAATCTACACTAGTCTTTCACTAAGCTTGTCAAGGTTAGTGTGAACATTCTGCACATCACACTTTCATCAATATCAATATTGTTACAATTTTAAATAAATAGAAGAATGTGATCAAAAGCAGAGACATTATCCTTACCATTGAATTTCATTTTTGACAAGAGCTTTACTACCTTTAATGGGGTGGTAGCACGTGGAAGTCCAGTGAAGAAAATCCAAATAGGTAGTTTAGAAGGAGCCATGACCCTCCTTATAGCTCCAAAAATGTTTATGGACAAAAATGAACTTGTCAAAATGTAAGGGAGACCACTCGGTGAAAATCCAAAATCAAACCCTTTTCTGTTTGTGTTGGGGGCTTTGATTGGTTCTATTGGGTCCAATTACCCCTTCCCCCTCCTTATTGGTTTGGGATGTCTATAATTTATAATCAACAAGAAGAGGAAATCGAACCTACCATATTGCTGCATACTTGCTAGAAAGTAGTCCTTAAGTTGAATTAAGGGCTCAACCAAGCCACACCTAAGGTTGCTCCTACATGAGGAGACTTATAAAAAAAATGAAAACTAAATCGGAAGTTAAATCTAAATCAATCCTACTTACTGTTGCAGAAAAACAAAGGAAACTAATCTAACTCGATGTTTAGGAGATAACTCCCAAATACCAAGGTGCAAGAATTAAATTAACATGGGTATTTAGCATAGTTTGAATGATGAATGCTCATATGTTGAAGAAGTTGTAACATCTGATATTATGAGTACCATGCATGCTCTATTTTAGAAATCAAACTAACTAAAGATAAGCCATTAAAATGAAGTAATAGTTCTTACAATTTAAGGACAATTAAATTGAATTAATATGGATTTTTTTTTAGTAAATAGTTACTTAGAAATTTGATTAAGCACAAGAGAAAATTGGAAATTAAAATAACATATCAATGCATACAGGAGATCAAGTAGAGGATCTTATAAACAATCGTTCTCACATTTAACAAAAGCGCACAATATGAAATAATTGACACAAGTCTACCAATAAAAGAGTAAAATTTTCATTTACAAATAAAAGTATTTGCATACAAATAAAAAACCTGATTTCCTTGCTCTATCTTTAATGGATCTCCAACAGGCCTTTCAAAATCATTAGCTCTGTTGTTGAAGGAAAGAGTTGCAATAATGCGAGCTCTATCTAAAAGAAAAGGAATAGATCTTGAAAAAAATCCTAATCAACTCAGATATGAGTATTCCTCTCTACCTAAAGCTAAAATTCTCCTCACAAAAGTGTCCGGAACACAAAATTGAAGAAAATATGAACACCCAAAACATTCTCAAAACAATTATTTATAATTTACAAAAAGCTGCCAAAAGAAGAGGTTTTGGAAGTAGTAGAGATTCAACTTATTTTGGAGCTAAAAAACCTCCATTTCCTTCTTTGTTGGTGCAATCGTATTGCTCCAAATCCTTTGCTTCATCTCCTTGCAACAACTCCCTAAAAAACATCCATTCCAAAATTAAAATTCAAACAAATGAAAATCAAGAAAAACTCAGATTTCTAAATTGTGAAAACAAATTAACGAATTCAAAACTAATTTGAAAAATAAATAAAATTGAATTTGTACTTCACATTAATTCATATGAAGACAATTTTTGGCCAAAATTGATATTCAAAATGAATTTTCAACAACAAGCCATTTTGGGCAAACTAAAAATTTTCTAAAACAAATTCCCAAATTCATTTTTTGTTACAAATTCGTAACTTGTTCATCTGCTAATTTTTTGGCATATTAAATATTTATATTTTTTGATTTAATTCCTTCAGATTGTTATCCATGAATTTATCTTTCAAACGAGTCGTCCTGGGCCTCATTTGGTTAAGTAAAACTCAAGGTAGAGTCGTCCAAAGTCTGGGTGTCAAAACTGTCAAAGTGTTGGAAAATGCATAGTTTAGGCAAAATATATGGGAAGTTTTATTAATGTTTTGATTTCAAAATATACATTCTTAAACCTGTTAGAAAATTTAAGAATTGAATAATAAAAATAAATTTGATAGTAAATTAATCAATGTGTAAAAGTGAATATATATATATTTACAAAATAATTAAAAAAATATATTTGACTTAAATAAAATCAATAAAAATACAAAAAGAATCAAATAAAAAAAGGTTAATATAATATATTAATAACGCCGGAGGCGTTCACTCTATGAGCTTACGAGTGCAAACACTGTTCATTGTGTCCAATCACCGAGCTCACATTTAATCCTCCTTCATCGTATTAAAATATGATACTTGTACCAATGTTTTGCCCTCATGTGACTGACGTTGGGCTTGTACCCGCTACTCATCCCGTTCCAATGCCTTCTTCGAAAAATCTCGTTGGATTAACTCATCTAGGACCAATAGTATTGGACGCAGACTATTGATGTGGAGATGCACATTCCAGCCATATATTTCATATTCCTTTCCCTTGTATTCTATTGTCATGCATTCCACCCTTTTAAATTACGAAACTAGGAAATAAACGCTGAGGAGCTCACTGCTCCTCCCCCAGGGTTTCCGTCGTCGGTGATCACGACTGGCGTTGGGCTTGTACATGCTGTTCATCCCACATGTTTTAGAAATGCGTGAAGGGTGGAATACAAGTCATTCTCCGATGTTCCTTACACTTCAGTGAAAATGCTAGTTTATAACCTAAAAGGATATGGGTGGTAAGTTGGTAGAATTATGTGGAGGGGGAGTGTTAATGGAAGAGGGAAGAAAAGTGGAGGAGGGGACACATGTGGGACCCACTTTCCACTCCTTGTCTTTTTAGTCTACCCATTATATAAGTCTTTCACTTGAATAATACAAAGTTCTTCGATGCCTCTCACTTATGTCATCCCGAAGACAAGACCCAGCATATATGTTTGTTGCATAATATTAAACCTCCGGGGTGGCTCTAGCGGAATGATGTCATATGATTTATGTTTTATTTGTTTTAATATTTAATTTATAATATATATTCATATATTCATTTACAATAAAGTTTTAGTATAAAGTGTTTTTATTATTACATAGTTATAATATATATATATATATATATATATATATATATATAAGCTCTTAGCTACAGTGGTTCTGTATAACAGTTAAATACAAAATTAATAAAAATTAATTAACAATTAAAAATTAATTAAATAATTACAAATTAATTAAATATTTTTTTTTTGTATGCAAGATAATATATATTATTAACAAAAAACCTTAGTTACATGACGGTCTGTTGAGTGCGAGCCTTGCTCTAGCACCGAGTAAACAAAACCCTCCTATTTCCATTTGAGAGAACTTTTTACAATTATGACAGCAATAGAGGATAGGAGCAACATTACAATTGAGACCCATAGCAAAAGAAATATTAAGACCAGAAGCAGAGCTACATTTAGGAACCCAGCAAAGAGCAACCATTTGACTAAGAAGATGGTAGATTGATATTGACAAGTGGATGAAATTTAAAAGAAAAACAGTAGGGAAAAACAAGTGTTATGTAACACTCGCACCAATAATATCCGAAGAGGCCGCTAACCAACAGTTGTGGCCAAGGTATTCAACAACATTTGGGTCATCATCCGAACTGATGGGCATTTCATGAGTGTTGCCGACAAAAGTTGGACAACCCCTGCCATTTCTTTCTTGATGCTCAGAGGGAGGCTGTCGGCATGAGTGCACTTCTTTTTCTTAGAAAAATGGTGAGAATCCCTGGTTAAAAATTTGCAGTGGTGAATTTCCTCCACGTAGACCACAAATTTGCAGTGGTGAATTTCCTCGTAGACCACAAAATGTTTAGTAAGCATGTCAATTTTATTCACCATAAATTTAGCCATATCGGCTTAATCCTGCATTGCCAGACTGAGGGTGGTTTTGAGCTTCCAATAGATATCAATTGAATTATGATAAAGGTTATCTCTAGCCCGAGTGAAACTAGCATCAGGGATCCATTCAAACTCTTAGTCCACGCTTTCTATGGTGACCTGACACCTCAGAGCCAAAAATTTCCCCTCCAAGTTTTCAATGCGGACCTATGTTTCAGGGTTAACAACCACCTCATAAGAAAGGGAAACCCTATTGGTAGCAGATTCAGACCTAGTAATTGGGGGTTGCTCGATTTGTTGCAGTAGGAGGTTGTGCGCCCACAGTCATAGCCTGAGTTTTGTCTTGGAGCCATGCAAACAGGGGAAAAAATGGAAAGTTGAGTGATGTAGGGATGCAAAGAGGTCTGGGTGGCGGAATGAAACTTGAGCAGTAGAGTGACTCAAAGAGTCTGGATGGAAATGGGAGAGCAGAGCAAAGTTGAGACATGATGAGGAAGATGCGGGTTGTGGGAGGTGCTGCGACATAATGACAAAGCTTGAGTAAAAAAACATTGAGGTGACCGAAGGACGACGAAACTTGAGGAATGCAATGTGCCAAAATTCATGAGATTTGGAATTTTTAGGAGTTCGATGGAGCATTTATAACCGAATTTTCTGGAGGAGGGTGGCGACCGTTGGTGTCGGTGCCACAGGGAGCCACACGTTGGTTGTCCGTGACGTTTAGTGACGTGCACTGCTGTCGCAGTCGACCCTCCTCCAAATCATGCCAAGCCATAGAGCGCAGAGTTTGTGGTCCCTAATTAAATAGATTAGAATTAACTTAATCAATATGAATTAATTAAAAAAAATAATTAAATAATTATATTTACATAATTAAATTAGTTTAATTTACAAAATAAATTAAAATATATTTTTTTATATAAGCCAAGGCGGTGAAAATCAATCAAAATTTGAACAATTGTTATTTTCAAACCCTAAGTCCAAATTTAGTGAAATTTAAGTCACTGGGAAGCTGGTGAGAAACCACACACAATGAATCAATCAAAGTGGAAAAACTGTGAAAAGTGAAAATATCGGAAAATTAACAAAATCAAAGCATAAAAGGAGTGATATGACCAAAATTTACATAGAGGGTCCACATATCTTTTGAAAAAAAAAATGAGGGGGTTGTGGCCACAACGAGTTCCAAGATCTTGCTTAATATGTCCCTACTCAATTCATTCATGAGTACCCAACTAAAAACATCTGGTAGTGCCCCACTCAAAACATTTGGGAGTGCCCCACTCAAAACATTTGGGAGTACCCCATTCGAAACATCTGGGAAATAACCTCCAATGTACTCGCTTTTACATCCTCGCTCAAAAAATCCATGAGTACCCCACTCGAAACATCTAGGATTACCTCGATCAAAACATCTATGGAATAACCTCTGGTGCACCCACTTATACATCCTCTCTCAAACATTCAAGAGTACCCCGCTAAAAACATTCGAGAGTACCCTGCTCAAAAAATTCCAAGAAGTAACCTCCGGGGAATAACCTCCGATGTATCCTCTTATACATCCTCGCTCAAAAAATCTGGGAGTGCCCCACTCAAAACATCCTAGAAGTAACCTTCGGGGAAACAATATTTGGTTTCAACTCCTCCCTGGATTACGTCATCTTCGCTTCATTCATCCAGGTGTACCCCGCTCAATACATATGGCAGTAACCTTAGGTGTCCTCCTCCCGTTCAATCTTGGTCGCTCATTCACTAGCACGCATTAGGTTAAGCCTGTGACCCATCCCATCTCGACCATGGAAAGGGGGTTTTAAATGAACTAAGGATAAGGCCTCCACTTGAGTCATTGTGAAGAGACTCGACCACGATGGATCTATAAGGGTTCAGAACAGTGACAATGTCCGAATTCTAGCCCTTGGGATTCTCTAAAGCACACATGGTGAAATCCTTCTTGATCTTCCCACAAGAACACCATCTCTGGGTTTTTTATGACATCTATAGAAGACACGACACTGGGAGTTATCTATACAGGCCAAGGATTTTTCCATTCTACCTCTTAAAGTCCCGTAGGATTCCTCTGAGAAAAGATAAGTGTAACAAGATTATATTATCAGGTGGAAGGATTATGATGCCAAGAAGGGTGCAAAAACATCAACATTCCACAAAATGACAGGGGAAACCCTTATTATAATCCTAATATAGGTATAAACCATATATGTAGACGCATAAATCAATATTTTCACTAGCCTTACAAACATTTCATTTTCAAACAATAATTCACACAACTGCATGGCAAAGCTTCATAACATAATTCATAAAATATCCAAGAAATGTAGTCAACAAGACTCATGGAAAGCAAGAATTCAAAAATAGTTTTCTTTAAAATTTACAACCTTCAACTCAAAGCTTTTTCATTTACAATTAAAGAAAGACTTGACAACTGAAAATGAGACTTCGGTTTTCCACCCAACCATAGGCTTATCGTAGCCAAGATTAATTACAATAGTTACCCCCGAGACAGATCCATGATCTAAGGAGAATTTCTCTTTTTGTAGCCTTGTAAAAAATCATTCTTCAGGACACAGAGGATGGGACATTACAATAGTGGGTGGTTTATTAGCTAGTCAAGCACAAAATATTCCATGGTAAGGGTGTTTTATCCGCTTTGTTAAGCACCCTAAGAGTGGTTTATCAACACACAACTAACGCCCTTTCCGTATGTTGTTTTTTAGCCCTAGATAGCACCCTTTCCATATGTTGTGTCAAGCACTCTATGAGTGGTTTATCAACCCACAACAAGCACACCATCCTATTTCCTCTTGCTCTTTTAGTGACAATTCCTTCTCCTAGGGAAACCCCATTCCATTAGCTCATAGCTTATTCTAACTTTGCTCATGAGCTCCACCAAGAAGAGGTGAAACCCCATATTGTTGTGCATTCTCCTTTTTATCATTTTCCTAGGGGATCTTCATATTCCTCTTGGTCTCTTCCTCTTCTTTTCTGATTATTTACACCATAAAATTAATTTAAGGTGCCAAATAATCCCACTTAGTTCATATTTCCTCTTCTCTCTTATATCATGGATCTATGGTCCCATACTTCAGGCCATCACATTATTACATTACAAAAATCAGGGAAAACGAGTATGAGGGGTGTCACAAACCGCACCCCCTTAAAGGGAACAATGTCCTTGGTGTTCTTATTAGCAAAACAAAACTAATCCTTATATACATAACTCTTACATTTCTTTATTCAACAAATACAAGATGGATATTGCACCCTTATTTTCTCATCCAGATCCCAGGTGGCTTCATCAGGTTCAAAGTGCTTTCGTTGCACCTTGATATGCTATAATGTTATATTCTAGAGTGTGATCTAACTCCAGGCTAGGATGCATAGTGGTTTTGGTTGTAACTCTCCCGACGGTTCCATATATATCATAAAACAATCAATAACATGATTAGTATCATTAACATATTTCTTAAGCAAGGAAACATGATAAACATTATAAGCTTTCGTTGTGGGTGGCAAGGCTATTCTATAGGCCATTAGCCCCACTCTTTCTAAAATATGAAATGGTCCACTATATCTGGGTTCTAGTTTGGCACACGAGCCCATTTTTAATGAGCTTCTCTTTGGCTTAATACAAATATAAACATGCTCTTCCACTTGAAACTCTCTGTGTAGTCCCTACTAATCTGCACAACTTTTCTTCCTATCTTGGGTAGCCTTTAAATTTTGTCTGATATTGATCATTTCCTACTCCATTTATTTTAGTAAATATGGTATTACAAGTACTCTATTCAGTGGATCATCCCAACTGATAGGGGTGTTTCATTTCCTTCTATAAAGTGACTCAAAATGGCTCATTCCCAATGATCTTAGTAGCCATTGTTGTATGAAAATTATACCAATGGAAGGTAGTATTCCCACTTTTATGGTTGATGCATCACATACATCAACAACATGTCCTCCAATATTTTGTTCATCCTTTCTATTTCACCATCAGTTTGAGGATGGTAAGCAGTGTTGAAGGCTATCTGAGTTCCAAATCCATCAAAAAATGTCTTCCAAAATTTTGAAGTGAACTTTGCATCCCTATCTCATATTATCTTTTTGGGAGCTCCGTGAAACCTGATTATCTAATTTATGAATATTTGGGATATATCTATTTCTTTACGATTAAACTTGACAAGGATAAAGTGAGCCACCTTGCTCAACTTATCTATTACCACCATGATAGAATCATGTTGTCTAGTCATGTAGTGTACCTAGAGGGGATAATATAGGGCACAGAGGGAGGTACCCAAGGGAATAATATGATATAATAATATAATAATGATAAATAAATGGGCCATAGTTAATAAATAAAGTGGTTAACCCACATTATGTAAGGGACCACATGTAGCTAGGGAATAAAGTGATAAGCCCATTGTATTGGATGTATGGTATTGAGAGCTAGAGACTCTCCATTGAGAGATGTGAAGGATTATTGTATTGGCAAGCATATGGCTTGTGGAGTAATCTCCTTCCTTAAGGAGTGAATGGATGGTGTTGCCCTACCTTAAGGGTTTTGATATTAATGAAGATCTGAAGTTTTATCTTCTATGGTGTTATTTCTTGGGATCTAACAAGAAAATGTATAGAAATGGAAAATATGCCCAAGAAATAACACCATAGAAGATAAAACTTCAGATCTTCATTAATATCAAAACCCTTAAGGTAGGGCAACACCATACATTCACTCCTTAAGGAAAGAGATCACTCCACAAGCCATATGATTGTCCATACAATCATCCTTGACATCTCTCAATGGAGAGTCTCTAGCCTCTATATAGGTTTCATACATGCAATACCATGGGTAGTTACCATGGGTCTCTCAATACCATACATCCAATATAATGGGCATATCATTTATTCCCTAGCTACATGTCGTCCCTTACATAATGTGGGTTAACCACTTTATTTATTAACTATGGCCCATTTATTTATCATTCTTATATTATTACATCATATTATTCCCTTGGGTACCTCCCTCTGTACCCTATATTATCCCCTCTAGGTACACTACAAGAGGGGATAATATAAGTCGTCTTGGGAAATCCTGTAATGAAGTCCATGGGTATAACCTCCCAATTCCATTCAAGAATTGGAATTGGTTGTAGAAATATGGCTGGGGCTCTGCACTCCACCTTCACTTGTTTGAATTCTAGGCATTTGGAAACGTACTCCACAATATCCTTCTTCATTGTTGACCAAAAGTATGTCGAGTCTTCATGGTTGTCATCATCTTTTGATATCCAGGATGATCCGAGTAGTATCTTTTACAGAATTCATCCATGATGAGTTTCATTAATTCCTTGACACTGGGCACGTCATTCCTATTCTTAAATGTTAAGATACCCTCATGATTAAGCTGATAGCTTTTGCTCACTGATTTATTTGGTTGTTTCTTCCAACAATTCTTCACAAATTGAAAATGCTCATCATTTATTAGCCCTTCTTTAATTATCTCTTTGCGGTCAAATAAGCAAGTGCTTATGGCTTCCAAGAGAACCTCTGATGAACCCTTTTCTAAACTGAGAGGGGGGGTGAATCAGTTTAGTCCATTCATGGAAATTAAAATTATTTGCATTAAACTCATTAACAAGTCATTTCAGAAGCAGCTTAATAAAGAGTGATCAACAGACTGAATATGTGAACATCAAGTAATAAGAATATTAACACATCACATCAACACATAATAATCATGCACATGGACAACAGATATAAGTGGAAACCAATAAGGGAGAAAACCACATCTTATTATTGTTGTGATGCAAAGGAAAACTCCTACTCCCTCTCAAAACTGATTTTCTATAGGCTCCAACCTATAGGAGGCTCCTACCTCAATTTTTGCAAGCTACAACTTGCAAGGAAGCTCCAACTCCCATATATTTTCTATAGGCTACAACCCATAGGAGGCTCCAACCCACAAGAGGCTCCAACCTCAACCAACTCCAACTAGACATTTATCAAGCTACAACTTGAAACGAAAGCACCAACTCTCATGTATTTTCTGCAGGCTAAAACCCACAGGAGGCTCCTACCTCAACCAACTCCAATTGGAAATCTATCAAGCTACAACTTGAAGTGGAAGAACCAACTCCCATGTATTTTCTATAGGATACAACCCACAAGAGGCTCCTAGCTCACCCATCTCCAACTGGAAATTTATCAAGCTACAACTTGAAAGGAGACTACAATCCCCTCAATCAACATGAAAATAAAATGCCGATTTACCTGGATATCGGCTCTATTTTCCTCCACCTTCACTTTTTCCTTCTCTGCCTTCAAATATGCTTCATATCAACTCCATATGTGCATAGTATCTCTATCAACTCTCTCACATTCTCCAACTATCTCCCATTATGCAACTCTCTTACATTCTTCAACTCTCTTCCATTATGCAACTCTCTAACCTCTCTATGCTCACTGATATTACATCTCTTATACAGATAAATCCTGAATGTTTTCATTCTACAGTGAATACGAAGCAAACAAGCCTGACTCTATGCCTTCCACCCATTCGATTCCTCACACTTCAATTCAGGTTATTACATCAAAAAAAATATAGAAATAATCATTTCAACACTCATTGGAGTTTTTCCTATGCCTATGGAGACTTTCCTTTGCATCACAAACAATATAAAATAATCAATGAATTTACATTTACAGTTACAACAATATTTCACTCATCCCTGTTAGTTTTTGGCTCGCTGTGAATTTGTCTTTTCTGCTTGCTATCATGTATTTTCCTATTTCTGGTGTTATATTCTAACATTTCTACATAAACACATTTTTTCCCGAATCAACCCATCTGTTGTGTTTCCAATAGTGCCACCAAATGCTCCTTTTTCCCGACTCTACCTATCTGCCTTCCTTCTCTTGCCTGCAACGTTCAATCTTCTGCTTTTCTCAACACTCGACTCTGCCCCAGAGGTCATTATAGCAACGTTCAACCTTTCTCTGCCTTTTTCTCTATGTCAAGTCACTTACCTGAGTCTCCTTCGCGTTTAGTTTTTTTCTATTATCAAGGCGTAACCACTCTTACACCCATGCACATAGTGTTGGGTCTTATTCTTCACTCGAGTCTACTCTTTGTTCAAAATTTCCTTTATACTGTTGTAAGACTGGAATTTAAAATATATTCCATTACCTTTGAAGACTGTATCGTGTTCTCTTTTCTATCACATTTCAACATTCCAACGTTCTATGTTATTGTCCTCCTTTTCCCTTCGATGAAATTTAACAAAGGAAAACCACATACTTCTGGACTTGAAAAACTTTAGGCTTCAGCTTTGATCTGCATTGCGTCTGCTCTCTTTATCGCACTTCGCACTTTGGCGAATCCTGTTATCCAATGTGCCTTCGTCCATCTGATCTCTTGATATGCGATATATGAAGGGTCCCGCCAAGCTTTATCACAATTCTTTAATCCTATTTCAATGTTTTGGCTATTTCTCTTGTTCTTCATTTATATGTTTCTCTTCCATTCTCCGATGCGATTTCTCAAAGGGAAACCTTATACCTCTGGATTTTAAATCCTTTAGAACTTTTCTTTGAAACTACGTCGCATCCGGTACTCTTATCGCATTTCGCATTTCAACGTTGTACTTGTGCGCTATTCTTCCTAAGCTTTGTGATTTGCAATATCCAATTGGGTCCCACGCTGGACTTTAAATCCGTTAGTCTTTGGTTTTGAAGCATATCGCATCCAAGCTCTTTATCGCACTTCAAATTTCGGCATTTCAACGTGGTTCATGAGTGTTATCCCTTCTGAGCTTTGCGATCTACGATATGCGATTTGGGATAAAGGGTTTGGGTCCCACCGGGGTGCCACATCACTTCCACGTCATCATGCCACTTCACTTCTCGCACTTCGCATGTTCTTTGACTCTACGAATTTGTGATATTTCGTTCTGCTACGATTGCAATATGCGATTTCTCTCCACCAAAAACTGTTCTGAATGTGTATTTGCACAACTCGACCCACTCGTTCACTCCTTCATGCCTTTTCTTTTTTGGTTGCGCCCGTTCATTTATTCTTTGCTGCACATACAACACCTGAATTGTTGACGATATTGTGAATGCAGAACCACTGTTCTGCACATGTTTTACAACCAACCCAACTTGGCCCACTCGTTCATTTATTTTCTTTGCTGCACACATTCTATACGCATACACTTGACTTGATCTTTGCTGCACAATTTTCTTCTTTGTTGCATAACGTTGCTCTTTTGCTACTCCTTTTCCTTAAGTAATAATTCTAAAGCTTCTCTATGCCTCTTTGCTACTCCTCTACCTTAGATTATACTTCTAGTGTTGCTCCTTTGCCTTTCTCCTTTGCCTCTTTGCTGCACATTGCTTCTCCTTGCCTCCATTTTGCATAATGTTGCTCCTTTTCCTCTTTTATGCTCCTCCACTATACTTTTGCCTTATTTTCCTTATTTATTTTTTATACTCTAGCTGATCTTGATCTACTCTTTTGTCCTCAATGATAATTCTAGTGCTGCTCCTTTCTACTCCTTTTCCATCAGTGAAAATATTTCCAACAATATCCCCCTTTGGTATTGATGGCAACACATCCTCCCCCTTTCCTTTTGAGAAGAATATTCCTTCCTCTGGTTACAAAGGGGTTACAAATCCCCCTTTGACATCAATGGCAAGGGGTTACAAATCTTTGGTGTAATTTCTATCTTTGTATTGCTTGAGTTATGTCCACATACCTGACTGTGACTGCTGCTCCATTTGGTGTATAAGTAATGTTGGGAGAACACTTTGGGAGTCATTACATTTGCATGTATAGTGTTGAGATGTGCTAGACTGCTGATTTTTTTTTTCTTCATCCCCTTTTTTGTTTTCTGATCATATCAGAGAGTATCATCTGCAGACACTATCCCCAGTTTGTCTCCTAGATATTTGAATGGTTCTCTAGCAAGAGGTTTTTTAAATATGTCTGTTGTTTATTCCTTTGTTGGGACATATTCCATCTTGACTATTTTCTTTGCTACTTGTTCTCTAAGGAAGTGGTACTTTATTGGGATGTTCTTGGTTTTCGAATGAAGCACATGATTTTTTGATATGCTTATTGCACTTGTATTGTCACATTTGATAGAAATAGGTTCAGTGATGCTTACCTTCATGTCTTGAAGTGTTTGTTTCATCCACATCACTTGTGTGCAACAAGCCACTGCTGCTATATATTTCGCTTCCGCTGTAGATAGAGAGACATATGTTTGCTTCTTGCTTAACCATGCCACCATAATTTCTCCCAAATAGAATGCACCTCCACCTGTGCTTTTCCTGTCATCCACACAATTGACCCAACCTGCATCTATATATGCTGTCAATGTGAAGTCTTTGCCTTTCGGATACCATAGACCATAATTTGCAGTTCCTTGCAGGTATCTAAACATCCTCTTGATTTCTAGCAAGTGATTTTGTTTTGGTGCTATTTAGTCGATTTAATGTCTTAAATTGATTTCATTAATTATCAACCAAGGTTTGTAAATTGATGAAGTGTGGTGTAGTGTATGTGCTTAGTTAACCTATTTCTTACTTCGTTGTTTTGTATTTTATGTTGTTTTGGGGGGTTTTTGTTCTTTTATGTCTAAGAATTTTTAACCTAAAACTATGAAAAGATTTAAATGAATCTAATGAATTTCACGAAGGAAGAAAAGGAAGTGTTCCTAAGTTAGCCTAATTTTCATAAAAATAAATAAAAAATTGTTGGCAAGTTAAGAACTAATTTGGAAAACAAAGCATCTATATTATCTTATCATTAGTCCTATTCCATGGATTTAATTCTAAAACTAAGATTGAAATTGCAGTTCTTGTCTTCAGTAAAAGTAGAAAATGAAACAACTAATGTACTTCTGGTTACTCAAGCATTCAATTATGAGGTATGGCCTTATTAAGATGATGTTAAGTAACTGTCTGTACTTTAAATTCTAATGTCCTAGAACAGTAAGAAAAAAATGAAAAGGAAAATATCTAATGTATATTTAGTTACTCCACATTCAATTATGAAGTGTGACCTTCTTGAGATAGTGTTAAGTAACCAATTATACTGAATGATCTAGAAAACCAAGTAAAGTATGCAAAAAGTAACTCAATAATTGCACTCATTAAACATTCAACCATTCAATCTTGAAACATGATTAAATCAATCTCTTTTAGAAGGAATTTTAGGAATATCAGTGATGCAATTAAGCGAGGATCTAAAAGCAAAAGATGAAAGCATGTAAAAACTCACTGTAAACAACTACTGTATATTTGAATTTTTGTAACGTTCAATGTGAAGTGTTACCCTCTTGAGATGCTATGTGAGAAGTCAATTATGCCTTAGTCTCTAACTTCCTATAAAGAAAATAACAATGTGAAGAGTAAATTAAACCACTATACGAATTAGACATTTAACCATTTAGTTTAAGATCATCATATTGAAATGGATTTTGAAAACATCTATTAACACAGTTAATTGACAATTCTGTTCTAAGAAAATGAATGACAAAAGAGTAAGGAAACTAGGAAAATGTGTATTCTTATTACTTCAATCTTAATTCAATTTGAAAACAGAGTTATCTATCTTCACGAAATATCTTAGAAGAACAAGGCTACACAATTGCGATTTAATGTTATGCTATTGATAAAAAACTGGAATGAACATTAACCTAATTAGAAAACAGATTTGCTAAAAAAAGAGTAATGGAAATTGAACTAAAAACAACAAATGAAAAGCCTCCTCCAGCGCAAGGACCCTCTGCAACTGATTCGGCTGAACTGCTAGCTGGTTAAGGATGCACTTAAATAGTCATTGGCAACATGAAATTTGTATTATGATAAAATGAAGTCTAAATACAGAGTATCAGCAAAAAGCTTAAACTTAACACTTAATTTCTGAACTGTCTTCTCGTCCTTTTACAACTGATATTTAAAGGAAAATAACATAACTGTTTGTGAGATAAACTTGCTACAGGTGGCTAATTCGAATTAGACTTGCAATAGGATTGTTAGGCTCTTGATTTTCTACGATAGAGAAAATCAAGAGTCTTGCTGCTTTCGGATAACGTACTTCGACCACACCTTTGACCATGATCTTAGGCCTGCTTTTCTGTCGATCTAGACCGAGTGAATAGGATAGAATCCATGTGGAGATGATTCTAGAAATTCCCATGTGGCCCAATTCTTCATTTGATACCTAGAACCTACCAGGCCATGAGAGTAGCTATGGAATCCATAGTTAGCTGCAAAATAAGCTGCATTCTGTAGCTAAATTGAAAAAATCTATCCAAATAGTAAGAACGTGAAAATATAATATGACAATCATTTTAATGCATCCTTAAGACAAAACCTAACATTTATCATTGATTGGGATTTGTGATCTTATGAGAAAGTGAGGGAAAGAGGTGAGAAAAGCCATCAAAGTGAGGGTAATTCTGAGGTTCAACATACCCTCACTGCAAAATCATTGCATGTCCTCATGCAATTTTCCAAAATTGTGAGTTATTCTTCCCTACTACATTTTCTCAGACACTTCTGCTAGCACATCTAATTTCCTTCTTTTTTTCTTCTTTGAAGTGATCGTCATCCCGGGCCTTCTCATAAGAAGCTTATACTTGAGGTTAATGACTGCTCTGTTTAGTAACTTATTCTTTATTTTCAATTCCCTGTTTTTCTTATACCACAGTCCTAGATGTAGAATGGTATTGTCATGAATTACCTTGTCCAACTTGTTTGGCTGCTTCAAGGTCTCATTCTCCTGTTTGAAATGTCTGTTCAATATCTATAGTTCATAAACATCTTGTTTAAGAGAATCAACTAGAGGTTCTTGTGGATTGAAAGAAGGTTATGGGTTAATTGATGCATTTTTTCTTCTCCAGTGATTCTACATAATCATATATTTGTTGTTGAATTGAGTCTATGCCTGAAGATTTTTTGCTGGGGATACCTTCAAAATGATGAATAGGAGAATTTTGAGGATTGTGTATAGGAGAAATGTTAACATGAGATGGTATTGGGGTTTACTCATCTAAATTTACAAGTTCTGTCCCTTTTGATAATGTTTTCTTCATAGAACCTTGGAGTCTAGAGCTCCTTCTTAATTTTGGAGGACTTTCATTCTCCTCAATTGTAACCTTACTCCTCTTTCTTATCTTACCCCTTGTATTGATTTGTTTTATGATTTTTGTCAGTTCTTTAGAGATTAGATTTTCATAATTCTTCTGTAATGAAGATTCATGTTTGTTTTCAACATTTATATCAATCTTCTTTCTTATTCTTCTTCTGACATTATCTTCTTTAGGTGATTCTGGTGCTTCTTTAAAATGATTTCTAATAAGGAAATCCTCCCAGTTATCTCCTATGCTTCTTAAATGAAACTCAATTAGTATCTTCACGAACCCATGATGAAGCATGGTGGTATCTATGAACTTTATTCTCTTTTTCACATTTGAGGCCATCCTTTTTAAACTATTTAGCAGAAAGAAAGGAAGATTGATTTCACCATTTTCTAGGAAATTCATCAGTAAATGGATATGGTAGACATACATGCAACCAAACCTTCCTTCATAAGTGATAAATTTTTGTAAAACCAGGAGAATGTTTCTCCATTTACTTTTAAGAGCTGAACTGGAGATATCTTTTCTAAAAACAGAGACATCCATACCTGGGTTTTTGAGTATTAATTTCCATGATTCAATGCAGAACTCCTTATTTTTGAACCATATTTCACCATGCCTTGGAAGTCTTGTAGCCTCGGCCATGAATGACTCAGTCACTACAAAATTGATATCTCCAATTTCTACTTCGGTGCCATCAAAAGACCTAGTAAAGGATTTTGTAATCTCTTTATGAAAAACATTAAATTTCTCTGTGAATCTAAGCCATCCACCTTTCTGTAACAATTATTTGACCTGTGGGTATCCTTCCATGTAATTTTCTCCCACCGGTTCTGATTTGACAATTAGCTCCATCCTTCTACTATGCAGAGTTCTCAACCTTCAGAATTACCCTTCTGTTTTATGAAAATGAATTGGCTACGGATTTAATGAAAGGTTATTGAGGGTTTTTAGGAATAAATAGATGGTAGGGGTCTTGGAGAGATGTAGACAAGTATGTCATGTCATAGATCATGACCGTTAATCATCAATGAGGGAGTTAATTATGGACCGTTATGCAACTTAATATGGAGGATGTGGCTGATATGTAGTCTGATGGGGATTGCAATCAAATCAAATGATGAGTTGTCAAGGAAACATATGAATGTCCATATTATACATACTTCATGTTTTAACCTTGCTATTTAAAATAATTTTTTGCACTTTACCTTTTAGAACTTAACCTTTTCGTTTGTTGTTTTCTTTGGTGTTGTTCCTTAGGTACCCTTTTTAGCATGTTGGTCTTCAAAAAATAATCCTTCAATTCCTTGCAATCATCATGTGTCAGAACTGCTGAAGTGGTTGCAGAATCAAATTAGCTGCATAATGGAATCCGCTGCAGAACGTGATCAACTGCAGAATAGAGTCAACTGCAGAATATAGTCAGTTGTAGAATACAGTCAGCTGCAGAATGTACTCTGTAAAAAGAATGAAGTATGGCTATGGAATATGAATGTGAGATGAAATGGAAAATGAAATATGACTGTGAAATGGAATGAGTGTGAAAATGGAATGAAAGTGGAATATGACTTGTGAAATGAAATGATAGTGGAGTGATATGGAATGAAACTGTAAAATGAAATGAAATTGCAGATTATGAACTGCAATGAATGTAGTTTTGTGTCACTACTTATTACAGAAAAGAAAATGGAAAATATAGGATGTCAGAAATCTCTGATTTTCACCCTGTATTTTCTGTATAAGTATGCCAATCATTGATTGGTTTTCATACTTATACACTTTATTTTTATTTTTATTATATATATATATATATATATATATATATATATATATATATATATAGGAAAAATAAAAGCTAAGTTAGTGAAGAATAAGAATTCTTCTTCACTAACTTCATATCAATATTATCTTGGAAAATCTTGACAAACTCTTCTTTTGAAAGTGGTTTATGATATACTTTCAACCGATGACCATTCACAAGAAGAGGTATATTTTCTTCACCTATTGTCCTTATCTTCACTGCTCCATTATCAAAGAATTTTTCAATCTCATATGGCCCAAGCCAATGAGTCTGAAACTTTCCTTGAAAATATTTGAATTTCGAATCGAACAAAAGTGCCCAATCCCCTACTTGAAACTTCTTCTCCTTGATATACTTATCATGCCATTTAGCTCTTTGCTGCTGGACTATACTGGTTCTTTGAACTGCATCTTGTCTGATTTCATCTAGCTCATTGAGTTGATCCAATCTATGTTTCTGTGCTTCTAATAAATCAAGTCCCAATTGGACTACCATCTTGAAGGTTCGGATCTGAAACTCTATAGGGAACAAGACTTTCTTTCCATAAACAAGTTCATAGGGAGTTTGTCCTGTTGTGTTCCAACATGTAGTTCTGTAGGCCCATAAGGCTTCAGGAAGCCTTTCTCCCCAATATCTTCTGTGTATATGTACAGTCTTAGTGAGAATTCCTTCAATCACTTTATTGGTAGATTCAAATTGACCATTTGCTTGTGGATGATAAGGAGTATAATTTATGTGCTTGATCTTGTAATATTCCACGAGCCTTTTACCACCTTTGATGTAAAATGAGTTCCCTGATCTGTTAAAATTTCTCTTGGAACACCAAAATGAGTGAAGATATCCTCAAAAATAAAATTAACTACAGATCCTTCATTAGCAAAAGGTAATTCTTTAGCCTCTACCCATTTAGTGACATAATCAATGCATACCAAAATATACTTCTTTTGTTTAGATGGAGGATTAATAGGTCCAAAAAAATCCAAGGCCCATTTTTCAAAAGGTTCAATGAGTACCTGTGGTTGTAATGTAATTTCATTTGAAGGAGTAGGTTTCCCTACCCTTTGGAAACTGTCACACCTTTTGACATATTCTTTGGCATCTCTGAAGATGGATGGCCAATAATATCCTAAATGAAGGATTTTATAGTCTGTCCTCTTGTCAGAAAAATGTCCACCACAAGGTTCATCATGACATGATTTAAGAATTTCAGGCATTTCATCTTCTCGAACACATCTTCTGATAATGAGATCTGGACTTGTCTTATACAATTCATTAGTAATCCATGAGTATCTTGCACTTAATTGAATGAATTTTCTTTTCTCTCTAAAAAGAAAATGTGAAGATAATTTTCCTGTAACTAAGTAATTGACAATATCTGCAAACCAAGGAGTCTGAGTAGTTATTGCAAAAATATATTCATCAGGAAATTTATCTTCGATTGGAGTGTCATCTTTGATATTTTGAATTCTAAACAGGAAATCAGCAACTGTGTTTTGTTTTCTGGGTCGGTCTAGAATAGTAATGTTGAATTCTTGCAGGAGTAATAACCATCTTGTAACTCTGCCATTAGTAATAGATTTATTCAATAAGTATCTAATTGCAGAGTGATCTGTATGAATAAAGGTTTCATAGCCTGTTATATAATGTTTGAATTTGTTGATAGCATGAACAACAACTAAGAATTCCTTTTTAGTTACAGTTTAATTTAACTCTGTGGGAGTCAAATTATTGCTTGTGTAATAGATGGCATAGCGGATCAAATATTTTTGTCCTAATACAGCTCCTAGAGCTGTATCTGAAGCATCTGTTGAAATGTAAAAAGGTAGTTTCCAGTTTGGACCTCTTAAGATGGGTGCTTCAGAATTTTTTTTCTTTTAAAGTCTCAAATGCTAACTGGAAATTAGGATTCCAACTGAATTCACAATCTTTGGTGAGTAGTTTGAAGAGTGGGGATTCTATTTTGGTGAAATTTTCTATAAATCTTCTATAATATCTTGTGAATCCTCGAAAACTTCTAACATCCTTTTGGCAACTTGGAATTGATAGTTTGGAGATGACTTCAACTTTAGATTTATCAACTTTAATTCCATCTCTTGAAATGTGATGTCCTAAGACCATTCCTTATGTAAACATCATGAAACATTTTCATGGCTTAGTGAAAGGTTTGCTTCTTTACATCTTTTAAGAACCTTTTCCAAATTTTCTAAAGCTTCTTCAAATGTGTTGCCATAAATTGTAAAGTCATCCATATACACCTCTACACAATCATGTATTAGATCAGAAAAAATTCCTAGTAATACCCTTTGGAATGTTGCAGGTGCATTGCACAATCCAAAAAAAGTACTCGGTAGGCATAAGTCCCCAATAGACAGGTGAATGTGGTCTTATCTTGATCTTCAGGTGCTACCTGAATTTAATTGTAACCAATAAAACCATCCAGGAATGAGAAATACTTCTTACCTGCTAATGTATCCAACACTTGATCTATAAATGGTAAAGGAAAATGATATTTTAGGGTAGGTTTATTAAATTCTCGATAATCAATTCATACTCTCCATTTACCATTATTTTTAGGCACAATCACTAGAGGGGAAATCCACTGACTGTCTGAAATTGGGTAAATGAAGTTTACATTTAGCAACTTTTGTAACTCCTTTCACAATTTCCCTAAGATTTGGATTCATCCTTCTTTGAGGTTGTCTGATAGGTTTACAATTTTCATCAATGTAAATGTGATGTATACAATTCTTAGGACTAATTCCTTTCATGTCAGTGCATTCCCATGCATATGCAGAAGAATTTTGTTGTAATGTTTTGTTTAGCTTTTCCTGTTGTAATTTTTCCAAGTTATTGTTTATGTTCAAGGTTTTCCCTAGAAAGGTTTCAACTGTAGAGCTACCAAATTCTTCCATAGAATAAAGAGACATCTGCCTAGATGAAAAATATTCAATATTGGATTTTTCTTGAAATTGATCATGTTCATATTCTAGAGATGATTCAAAATTTTCTATTGTATTTAAGATTTGACTATCTTCACTAATGGTTGAAATAATAAAGAGAGGTTGTATATCATTTTCATCATAAATCCATTTTTTGTCATCTATCTCTATGATTGTTCTTGCTGGAAGATATAGAGTGAATTTCTTAGTTGAGTTAACATCAGAAATATACATGTCACCAGATCTACAGCTAATGAAAGCATCAGCTATAACCAACCAAGGTCTTCCTAATATAAGTGGATGTCCTCCTAGATTATTCTTAGGGGTCAAGATCATAAAATCAATAGGGTACTCCCAAGAATATAAGGACACTGAAATATCTTCTAACACACCATCTGGCTTGATTATAGATCTATCTGCTAATTGCAGTAATGTAGATGTATAAATAAGATTAGGAAGCTTAAGTTGTTACATGGTTTGTTTTCTCATGATGTTTATTGATGCTCCTAAATCAATAAATTTATTTGGAATTTCAACTCCATTGATATGTGTTTTTACAACTGGACTTCCTGGATCTAAATATTTTTGAATGGAAATTTTTCCCATCATTATGTTTTCTATTTTTCCTACAAGCTGAATTATTTTTATTTCTTTTGTTTTTCTTCCCGGTTTCTTCATACTCAACTCCTTTATTGTTTTAGCTAAAATTGGAATTTCCTTGATGGCTTGTAACAAAGGGATTTTGATACAAACATTTTTCAATTCATCTAGAAAATAATAATTAGGAAACATAATATGGTTTTCTACCCCTCTATCAACTTGTAATCTTTCAGGAAAATGAGGTGTAGAAGTAGATACTGATGGTTGCTGTATGATAGGAGTTGGGTTTATTGGTTCTTTTTGTTTTTTCCTTTTCAGAATTGGTTTTGAAGAGATTTTACTTCTTCACAACTTTTATTGGGCTGTAGAGAATCTTCCTCAGAATTGTCTTGTTCTTGAATTACTACAGAATGATTTTTCTTTTCTAATATCCTACCAGATCTAAGTTGGACATCATTAAGATCTAGAGGAGTAATCATGTAGGTTGGAAATTGATTTCCTTCTAGCATATAGGTATTCTGAGGATTTTTGTTGTTGGGGTTTGGTAATGGTTGGGAAGGTAACTGATTTGGTCTCTGAGGGAATGGTAGTGAGAGCTGTGGATTTTGGTTTTGGTTTTGGAGTTGGGGTTGTTGATTTTGTTGAGGAATTTTTTGGGGAGGATAATTTGGATATGATGGAGGATATTGATAGTATTGAGAGAATATTCCATATGGATTTTTCATTCCTTAAGCCCAAGGTTGAGATTGAGATTGAGGCCAAGGTTGCTGCCAAGAATTCCAGTTTGGTGGGGGCTGAGTATACATTTGGTTATTAAAACCTTGAGTTTGTGGCCCCTTCCATGGCCTTCTAGAGATAAAGAAAAGGGATTCTGTTGGATTTTAAGTTGTTTCTTCTTGAAAAACAACTTAAGTCTAGGAATTGAAGGACAACTCTTAGTCTCATGAATTTCTGAACAAATCATACAGGTCCTTATGAATTTTACATTAAGAGGACATTCTCTTAAAGCATGCTTCTTTCTGCATTTGGGACAGAAAATAGCTAAAGCATTAGTATTATCTTTCTGCTTGTTTTGTAACTTAAGGGTGTCTATCTCTTCACTAAGACTCCCTAAAATGTCTGTTTTAAATTCATCAAGCGTGTTTCCAATTTCCGCCCTACTTACTGTTCTAGTTGCAGATTTATTTACCCTAGAAAGAGCAGGACCTCTTGGACCTTTCCCAGTTTTTTATTTTCCTCTTGAGATATGAATACATAATTCCCCAATGTCAGGTAATGGGAGTTGAGAGATGTCTCCCTTCCCCATCATGTTAAGGATGTCTATCCACTCATCTCTAATGGCTTTCAACAAAAGATTTTTTAAAGTGTCTTGATCTAAATTATCCATTTTTGCTCTTTTTATGTTATAGTTGAATCTTTCAATTAAATACTCCAAATTTTCATCCTCTCTTTGCATCATTTTAAACACTTCATCCTTGTGATTGATAGGTATGCAATAATCCAAATACCTTTCTAAAAATGCTCTCTTCATATCATTCCATGTCCTAATAGATCGAGTGATTAGACTCATGAACCATTTTAGAGATGCTCTTTTCAATGTTGAGGGAAACAATTTGAGTTTTTTAGAGTCTTGTAAATAATCATAAGTTCTGCACAAGACTTCAAATTCAAACAAAAAGGTTTTTGGGTCTTCACTTTTCAATCCATGAAAGTTTGGGAGGACAGAAGGTGAGATATTTTTCATGGTGGAATTTGTATCTTCATCAACTATAGGGAATCCAAAAGAACTCTCAATTACCCTATTTCTTCTGCCTCCTTCTACATTTCCTCTACCTCTTCCTCTATATCCTCCTCTACCTCTACCTCTATCTCCTCCTCGAAATATTACATTTTCTCCATTTAGAATTTCTCCTTCTCCTTCCCCTTCTTCTCCTCTTCCTGCCATTATAGATTCTTTAGAGCCGATATAAGAGTCAACTTGTAAGGTTAACTGCTCCTCCTCTGGTTCTTCTATAAATGGTATGTTGAAGAAAGGTTCTTCTTCTTCCTCTCCACTAGGAATTTATAACTCTTCAGCTAAAATGTGTTCTCCTGTAGAGGTGAAAAAGGTTACTCTTTTTGTTGGAGACCTAGGATCTTCCTCTTCTAAGACTGCCTCAGTAGATGAAGTAGGGGATCCTCCTAATTGGATTTATGACCTTAGAAATTCAGGAAGTCTATGGCTAGTGAAACATGGAATATGAGTTTGAGATGGAGGTGTATCAATTCTTAGTCTTGGTGGAGTGAGTGGTGTTGTAGGGATTAAACTCCTGCCTTTAACTATGAATCTTCCCCTAGAGTCTCTTTCTCTGCACATATCATTTTTTTTAGAAGTAGGAAATTAGGTTACCTAATTACACTTCCCCGGCAACAACACCAAAATTTTTAGTCAATTTAATGTCTTAAATTTCTTCCATTAATTATTAACTGAGATTTGTAAAATGATGAAGTGTGGTGCAGTGTATGTGCTTAGTTAACCTATTTCTTACTTCGTTGTTTTGTATTTTATGTTTTTTTGGGGGTTTTTTGTTCTTTGATGTATAAGAATGTTTAACCTAAAAATATGAAAATATTTAAATAAATCTAATGAATTATAAGAAGGAAGAAAAGGAAGTGTTCCTAAGTTAGTCTAATTTTCATAAAAATAAACCAAAAATTGTTGGCTAGTTAAGACCTAATTTGGAAAACAGAGCATCTACCTTATCTTATCATTAGTCCTATCCCATGGATTTAATTCTAAAACTAATATTGAAATTGTAGTTCTTGTCTTAAGTAAAATAAGAAAATGAAACAACTAATGTACTTCTGGTTACTCCAACATTCAATTATGAGGTATGACCTTATTGAGATGATGTTAAGTAACTGTTTGTACTTTAACTTCTAATGTCATAAAATAGTAAGAAAAGAATGCAAAGGAAAATATCTAATGTATATTTAGTTACTCCACATTCAATTATGAAGTGTGACCTTCTTGAGATAGTGTTAAGTAACCAATTATACCTAATGATCTAGAAAACCAAGAAAAGTATGCAAAAAGTAACTTAGTAATTGCACTCATTAAACATTCAACCATTCAATCTTGAAACAATATTTAATCAATCTCTCTTAGAATGAATTTTAGGAATATCAGTGATGCAATTAAGTGAGGATCTGAAAGAAAAATATGAAAGCATGTAAAAACTCACTGTAAGCAACTAATGTATATTTGACTTTCTGCAACATTCAATGTGAATTGTTACCCTCTTGAGATGCTATGTGAGAAGTCAATTATGCCTTAGTCTCTAAGTTCCTAGAAAGAAAATAACAATGTGTAGAGTAAATTCAACCACTGTATGAATTAGACATTTAACCATTTAGTTTAGGATCATCATATTGAAATGGCTTTTGAAAAAATCTATTGACACAGTTAATTGACAATTATTTTCTAAGAAAATGAATGACAAAACAGTAAGGAAACCAGGCAACTGTGTATTCTTATTACTTCAATCTTAATTCGATTTGAAAACAGAGTTATCTATATTCACGAAATATATTAGAAGAAAAAGACTGCACAATTGTGATTTAATGTTATGCCGTTGATAAAAAACTGGAATGAACATTAATCTAATTATAAAACAGATTTGCTAAAAATAGAGTAATGGAAATTGAATGAAAAACAACTAATGAAAAAACTCCACTAGTGCAGGGGTCCTCTGTAACTGATTCGACTGAACTGCTAGCTGGTTAAGGATGCACTTAAATAGTCATTGGAAAAATGAACTTTGTATTATGATAAAATGAAGTCTGAATAGAGAGCATCAACAAAAAGCTTAAACTTAACACTTAATTTCTAAACTGTCTTCTCGGCCTTTTACAACCGATATTTAAAGGAAAATAACATAACTGTTTGTGAGATAAACTTGATACAGGTGGCTAATTTGAATTAGACTTGAAATAAGACTGTTAGGCTCTTGATTTGCTACGATAGAGAAAGTCAAGAGTCATGCTGCTTTCGGATAACATACTTTGACCACACCTTTGACCATGATCTTAGGCCTGCTTTTCTGTCGATCTAGACCGAGTGAATAAGATATAATCCATGTGGAGATGATTCTAGAAACACCCATGTGGCCCAATTCTTAATTTGACACCTAGAACCTGCCAGACCATGAGAGTAGCTACAGAATAGGCTGCATTCTGTAGCTAAATTGCAAAAATCTATCCAAATAGAAAGAACATGAAAATATAATATGGCAATAATTTTAATGCATCCTTAAGACAAACCCTAACATTTATCATTGATTGGGGCCTGTGATATTATGAGAAAGTGAGGGAAAGTGGTGAGAAAAACTGTCAAAGAGAGGGTAATTCTGAGGTTCAACAGGTGCTGATTGATATCTTTCCATAAGTCCTACTGCCAACATAATGTATGGTCTATAGGCTGTTAGGTATAACATACTTCTTATCATAGATATGTAAAGTCTTTGATCTACATATGCAGATCCATCATCTGCACATAACTTGCATCAAGTAGTGATGGGAGTTGACACAGGTTTACAGTCTTCCATTTGGAATATTTTTAACATATCTCTTAAGTATTTTTCTTGTGAAATGAATATACCTTTGTTCTTATGCATAATTTGAAGTCTTAGGTAGAAGGTAAGCTCTCCAATAATTGACATCTCAAATTCTGACTTCATCTCTTCAGCAAATCCTTTTACTAAATCATTCTTGTTGCTGCCAAACATGATGTCATCTACATATAATACTACAATTAATAGTTTGTCGTCATCAGCCTTTATACATAGATTGTTGTCTACTCCTCCCTTCTTGAATCCTTGTTTTTGAAATTATTTTTCCAGCTTGGAATACCATGCATGTGGTGCTTGTTTGAGACCATATAGAGCTTTCTTTAATATGAAAACATAGTTGTGCTTATCTACTAAGAAAAAACCTTCAAGTTTTTCCATGTATACTTCTTGCTCTAGCTATCCATATTAGAAGGCAAACTTCACATCCATTTGATATACCTTGAAATCATGATAGCATGCAAAAGCTAGAAACATTCTGATTACTTCCATTCTTGTTACAGGGGAAAAATTTTCATCATAGTCAAGTCCTTCGATTTGAGAGTATCCCTTACATACAAGTGTGGATTTATTTCTGATTCTCTGACCTTGTTCATTCATCTTATTCTTGAATCCACATTGTGCCAATGACATTTTTCCCAACAGGTCTTGGTATTAACTCCTAGGTCTTGTTCTTCTCAATATGGTCTAATTCTTCGTTCATAGCATTTATCTAATTTTGTCTTGCTGGCCTCATTGAAATTCTTCGGTTCTATATGTGACAACATGGCTAGATACACTTCCTCAGTCTACTCAGCTAGTTTTCTTCTTGTTTGGACTGCTGCACTTTTGTCTCCAATGATTTGATTTTCTAGATGATTCTCTTGAGTGTGGCTTGAGGGCCCTTTTGAGTTTATTTCTGTATCTTTTGTAGTCTCATTCTGTTCTTTATTTTCTTGATTATCATCATCATGATGATCTATATGATTGACAAATTTGTACTTCTGGTTCTATCTGGTAGTTCTTCATCGAATCTTACATCAATTCTTTCCAAAATTTTATGCAGCCTCTTATTGTAGCACCTATAAACCTTACTCTTTGATGTATATCCAAAAAATATTCCTTCATCAGCTCTTGCATCATACTTCCCCAATTTTTCATCATTATTCTTTATGAAGAATTTGCTGCCAAAGACTCTAAAATGCTTGATTGATGTCGATTTACCATGCCATATTTCATATGGAGCGTTGTCATAATTTGGTCTGAGATGAGCTTTACTGAGGATATGAACAACTGTGTGTACTGCTTCTGCCCAGTAGGTTTTGGGAATGTTTCTTTCTTGCATCATGGCTTTGGAAATATACTGTATAGACCTATTTTGCCTCTATGCCAATCCATTCTGTTGAGGTGTATCTACAATAGTAAAGTGTTGCTTTATCCCACATTCATTGCATAATTCTACAAACTCATCACCTGTGAATTCACCTCCTCTATCTGATCTGATGCATTTTAGTTTACATGTAGTTTGATTTTCTTCCAGTGCCTTGAATATCTTAAATTTCTCAAACGCTTCATATTTTTATATGAGAAATGCCACCCATGTTAGTCTGGAAAAATCATCGATTATTAGCATGAAATACGATTCTCCACTTGATGCATTTGTTCTCGAAGGTCCGCATAGGTCCATGTGTACAAGCTGAAGAGGCTTACTTGTAGATAGTTGGTATTTCGATTTGAATGATGTGCGAGTTTGTTTTCCCAGTTGGCAGGACTTACATATGGTATTTGGTGGCTTCTTTATCGCAGGAAAATATTTGACATCTTTCTGTTTGCTCAGTTTGATGTTGTGGTCAAAATTTAGATGTCCCAATATTCTATGCCATAGCCAAGATTCGTCAAGTTTGTTGATGTGGCATGCTTCATTCTCCTCTTCCACTATATAAACATTAATCTCTGTTCGAACACCTTTAACCAAGGTCTTTCCTGTGGTGATTGACCTAAATTCACAATCTTGGGTTCTGAAAAGGACCTCACAACCTTTATCACGAATTTGAATAACACTTAGCAGATTGGCTTTCAGACCTCCTCCATTATTCAGGCTGACTGTGTTTTTTCCCTTGATTTTCCCTACTCTATCATTTTTGAATGTTACATTCCCAGATTTATTTTCATCAAAATTTACAAACTTGCTTCAGTATCCAGTCATATGTGTTGAGCACCCACTGTCCACATACCATTGACTGTTCTAATCCTGAGAAATTAGAACCATATCACACTTATTTAGCTTCTTTTTCCATTTCATGCAACTATTTTTTTATAATTTTTTTGAGGAGATGGATCACAGTCTTTGAGAGGAAATTCATAAGACCTGTACCCATTTTTATGGCAACAAAAACATTTGATTGTATTTCGGAATGGATTATGTACACGAGTGAATCCACCATTTTTCTTAATTCCCTTTGAGTTTTCTTAATTCCCTTTGAGTTTCCATACTCCAACCTCCTTATATACGCTCTACACTCCATGGGTTTATGACCCAACCTTTGAAAACAAAAGAAATACCCATGGAAGTAGTATCTGTATCTGGTAGAGAAGGTTGTTTGGGGATATAGCCATCTGGTCATATGAAAATTTTGTCTTTGGAAGCCATTTGATCTATGCTGGAATTTTTCTTGTTTTTTCACTCCTTTTGTTTCCTGGGCTTTCCTTGTAGTGAGTTTTTGCTGTAGCTCATGAGGATTTGAAGGGTTTCCCACATTTTTGTTCTCATATTGATGGGAGTTAACGTTTTATTTGAGGACAACTTTCACAAATGTAATAACTTTCTTATCCTCTGCCTTTGACTTGATGGATTCTCCTTCATATCCTATCCTAGTCTTTACAAGAGGATATCTTTGTGCATCTAATATCCTATCCAATTGTTCAACACCTTTTAACTACTGAATTTTCATTGTTAAATTAGTTTGAACCTTTTCCAATTTCTTCCTCAGACTCACCACCTCTTCTTCCAATCTTCCACATTCCTGACTTTTCTCTCTTATTTGCTACAACATAATGTCTTCTACTTTCCTTTCTTCTTCTAGTTCAATTTTCAACTTAATAATTTATCCAGAGTTTGGTTCTTCCTTTACATATTCCAGAAGGATTGCCTTTTGTTTTCTATTCTTGAGCTTGAGTCTATATATTTCATTTAGGGAACTCACCAAATCCCCCTCAAGATCTACCTCACCTTCTTCTTCAAATTCCAAGAAATCTTCCTCAAGCTCTTCCTTGGACATCAAAATGAATTTTGATGTTCCTTCTTCATTGGGGGATTCATCTGAACTCTTAGATGCATTGCTGCCTTGTTGAGCATAGAATGTTCTTCTATTAAATATGTTTCCTTTCTTCTCTTCTATGCACTTGCTTGCCTTAAAGGAAACCTCCCTCATGTTTTACTTCCCTTTAGGAAGTCTCATCTCATCTGCTGCTAGGTTGCCAAGTAATTCGTTCCTGGTCAAGGTTTCCCAGTTTGTTTTTCTTCTATGGTAGAAACCTTAGGATTAAACCTGGGTGGTAGTGATCTCAATAATTTTTGTACTACAACAATTTATTTAATTTATTCTCCTAGGCCTATCATGATATTCACAACTTTTTCTCCAAGAGACATTAAGTATGTCCTCATTCTTATTTTCCAGAAAGCATAGTTTGTGTCAATAAATAAAGGGTTTTATTTTTAGAGAATCCTTCTAAGCTAGCCAGTTTTTGGGACTAAGGACTTCCTTCCAGTTGTTAAACCGTTACAGAAGGAACTATCTCTGATACCAATTGATGAACCATTTACTAAACTGAGAGGGGGGTGAATCAATTTAGTCCATTCATGGACATTAAAATTCTTTTCATTAAACTCATTAACAAGTCACTTCATAAGAAGGTTAATAAATAATGATCAGCGGACTAAATATGTGAACAAGAAGTAATAAGAAGATTAACACATCAAATCAACACATAATAATCATGCACATGGACACCAGATATAAGTGGAAACCCATAAGGGAGAAAACCACATCTTATTATTGTTGTGATGCAAAGGCAAGCTCCTACTCCTTCTCACAACTAATTTTCTGTAGGCTCGAACCTATAGGATGCTCCTACCTCAATTTATGCAAGCTACAACTTGCAAGGAAGATCCAAATCCCATATATTTTCTGCAGGCCACAACCCATAGGAGGCTCCAACCGCAACCAGCTCCAACTGGACATTTATCAAGCTACAAATTGAAATGGAAGCACCACCTCTCATGTATTTTCTGCAGGATACAACCCACAAGAGGCTCCTACCTTAACCAAATCCAACTGGACATCTATCAAGCTACAACTTGAAGCAGAAGCACCAACTCCCATGTATTTTCTGCAGGCTACAACCCATAGGAGGCTCCTACCTCACCCAGCTCCAACTAGAAATTTATCAAGCTACAACTTGAAAGGAGACTACAATCCCCTCACTCAACATGAAAATAAAATGCTGATTTACCTGGATATCAACTCTTTTTTCCTCCACCTTCACTTCTACCCTCTCTGCCTTCAAATATGCTTCATATAAGCTCCATATGTGCATAACATATCTATCAGATCTCTCACATTCTACAACTCTCTCCCATTTTGCAACTCTCTTACATTCTTCAACTCTCTTCCAATCTACAACTCTCTAACCTCTCTATGCTCACTGATATTACATCTCTTATAAAAATAACTCCTGACTATTTTCATTCTACAGTGAATACGAATTGAACATGCCTGACTCTATGCCTTCCACCCATTCGATTCCTCACACTTCAGTTCATGTTATTACATAAAAAAAATATAGAAATAATTATTTAAGCACTCATTGGAGTTTTTCCTATGCCTATGGAGACTTTCCTTTGCATCACAAACAATATAAAATAATCAATGAATTTACATTTATAGTTACAAAAATATTTCACTCAACCCTTTCAGTTCTTGGCTCGCTGTGCATTTGTATTTTCTGCTTGCTGTCATGTCTTTTTCTATTTATGCTGTTATATTATAACAGTTCTGCATAAATGCATTTTTGCGCGACTCGACCCAGCTATTGCGTTTCCAACAATGCCACCACATGCTCCTTTTTCCCGACTCTTCCTATATGCCTTCCTTCTCTTGCTCGCAACGTTAAGCCTTATGCTTTCCTCAACACCCAACTCTGCCCCAAAGGTCATTACCGCAACGTTCAACTTTTCTCTGCCTTTTGCTCTATGTCGGGTCACTTACCCAAGTCTCCTCCACGCTCAGTCCTTTTCTATTATCAAGGCATAACCGCTCTTACACCTGTGCACGTAGTGTCAGGTCTTATTCTTCACCCGAGTCTACTTCGCTTTCAGACTTTCCTTTGTAACTGCCGTAAGACTGTACTTTAAAATATATTATGTTACCTTTGAATATTGTATCATGTCCGCTTTTCTATCGCATTTAGGCATTCCAATGTTCTACGTTATAATCCTCCCTTTACCTTTGATGCAGTTTAATAAAAGAATACCACATACTTCTGGACTTGAAAAACTTTAGGCTTCAACTTCAATTTGCATCACGTCCGCTCTCTTTATCGCACTTCACACTTTGATGAATCCTATTATCCAATGTGCCTTTATCCATCTGATCTCTCGATATGCGATATGTGAAGGGTCCCACCAGGATTTATCACAATTCTTTAATCGCATTTCGGAGTTTCGGCTATTTCTCTTGTTCTTCATTTATATATTTCTCTTCCATTCTCCGATGCGATTTCTTAAAGGGAAACCTTATACCTCCGGATTTGAAATATTTTAGACATTTTCTTTGAAACTACATCACATCTGATACTCTTATAGCATTGCACATTTCAACATTGTTCGTGAAATCCTGAGCTTTGAGATGCGATATCCGATTGGGTCCCACGCCGTACTTTAAATCCTTTAGTCTTTGGTTTTGAAACGTATCGCATCTGGGCTCTTTATCACACTTCACATTTTGGTGTTTCAACGTGGTTCATGAGTGCTATCCCTTTTGAGCTTTACGATCTACGATATGCGATTTGGGATAAAGAGCTCGGGTCCCATTGAGGTGTCACATCACTGCCATGTCATCATTCCACATCACTTCTCGCACTTCACATTTTCTTTGTCTCTACGAATTTGTGATATTTCATTCTGCTGCGATTACGATATTCAATTTCTCTCTGCCGAACACTCTTCTAAACGTGTATTTGCATGAATCGACCAGCTCGTTCACTCCTTCACGCCTTTGCTTCTTTGGTTGCGCCCCTTCATTTATTATTTGCTACACGTGGAAAACTCAACTTGTTCACGATCGTCTGAATGCAGAACCACTATTCTGCACATGTTTTACAACCAGGCTAACTTGGACCACTCGTTCATTGCTTTTATTTGCTACATGCATTATGTACAGATACACCCGACTTGACCTTTGCTGCACAATGCTGATCTTTTGCTGCTCCTTACCTCCTTTTTGCATAATGCTACTCCTTTGCCTCTTTTCTGCTCCTCCACTGTACTTTTTCCTTCTTTTCCTTATTTATCTTTTATACTCTAGCTAATCTTGATCTGCTCCTTTGTCCTCAATGATAATTATGGTGCTGCTCCTTTCTTCTCCTTTGCCACCAATGAAAATATCTCCAACAACATCTTGCAAACTTCTTCTGAGTGCTTCTGCCAATTTATTTCCTTTTCCTTTAGTGTACTTGATTTCAAAATCAAATTCACTGATTAAATCCAACCACCTAGCTCTGCCATTTAGTTTGGGTTCGTTAAACAAAAATTTCAATCCACCGTGATTAGTTAGCGATGTAAAGCTTCTCTCCAAAAAATAATGTCTGCATATTTTTAATGCATGCACAATGGTTACTAGCTCTAAATAATGGATGACATAGTTCCTTTCATGTTCATTTAGATTCCTGGATTCATAAAATATCACATTCCCTTCCTGAATTAGGACTCCACCAACTCCTTCCTTACAAGCATCAGTGTAAACAATAAAATCCTTTTTTGGGTCAACGATTATTAAGATAGGTGCATGAATGAGTAAATTATTTAGTTGTTCAAAACTAGCTAGACATTCAGATGCCCACTTAAAGTTTACTCATTTTCTCTACAACAGAGAAAGGGATGCCCAATTTTTGAAAATTTTCGAATAAATATTCGATAGTAACAAGCCAATCCCATGAATGATTTTCATTAGAGGAATTTTGAGGTCTGAAATGGGCCTCCTAAGGAAATTATAAAATAATAATGGAAATAATAAAATAAGATTATATTACATCATCAAATTTTAGAGGGAAAAAAGAAAAAAACTATTTTTTCAACTCGTATTTTCAACTTATCTTCCTATGGGTTTACCCAAAAACGTTATTGCAATCACATTTTTTCACGTATTTCTCTTTTTTCGCATAGCAGGGTCCATCAAAAGTATGCAACATGGGTACTTCGTGGATGAGGAATTAAATTTTGCATCCAACGATTACTTTCACTCGAAATTTGGTTAAAACCTTAGGGAGATAAGTTGAAAATACGAGTTGAAAAACTATATTTATTATTTTATTATTATTGTTTTTTTCCTTTTTACCCCAAAAATGGTGAATCATCCCCCATGGTTGACATCATCATCTTGAATCCTATTGGTTCTTATAAAGTTTATTTTGGTTGTACATTTTTCTTAGGAGGCCCATTTTAGACCTCAAAATTTCTCTAATGACCTTTGTCACATTTCAAGGTGCAGACCAATCTATTATTGGTTTGATCTTGTCTGGATATACAACCACTCCCTCCTTTGAGATTATATGACTCAAGTAATGAACCTGGGTTTGGAAAAAATTGCACTTGTTGAGCTTGACATATAATTCATGTTCTCTGAGCAATTGTAGCACAACCTTCAAGTGGTCCTCATTCTCTTTTTCATTATTTGAATACACCAGGATGTCATCCACCAATACCAACATAAATTTATCCAAGAATTACCTAGGCACATTGTTCATATGGCACATAAAAGTTGTTGGAGCATTTGTGAGTTTGAATGGAACTATTGTGAATTCATAGTGGCCATACCTTATTCTGATTGCAACCTTGTGAATGTACTCCTCCCTGATTCTGACTTGGAAGTAAACCGACCTTATATCGATCTTAGAAAACACTCTAACCCATATAAATTGATCAAACATATCATCAATTATGGGAAATGGGTACTTATTCTTTACAATGGCCTTATTTAATTACTTATAGTTAACACAGAGACATAGTGTTCCATTCCTTTCCTTAAAAAATAGTGCATGGGCTACCCATAGTGATACAATGGGCTGAATATACCTTTTTTCCATCAATTATTTTAGTTGTAATCTTAGTTCAACAAGCTCATGTGATGCGGGGATTTCACTGCTGGTGTTATTCTTGAGATCAATTTGATTGTGAATTCAATGTCTTGGTTGGGTGGAAGTCTTAGCAATTCTTCTAGAAATACATCACTAAATTGAATCAAATTTGGATAATTTGCAAAGGGGTCTGCACTGGTTCCTACTTCCTATGTGAATTGAATGGCATAAAGGGCACAACCCTTCCTACTACAATGCTTCACTTGCACCACAAATATCGTTCTAAATGTTATTAACATTGTTATATCTCACAACGCAATTGGGTCACCCTCATTCCCGAGACATTCCAACACCTTCTCATAACAATCCACCTTTGTCCTGTGGGATTCCAGCCAATCCATATGTATCAGGACATCATATGATCCCAAAGATGACAAATTTAGTTTAATTGTTGTAGTGATGCTCTCGAGTTGTAGAGGGTAGGATTCAACTGTCTCTATTTTTATTCTCTTTATCTAGTGGCCAACTGAAAAAACTATGATTCTACATGGATTTTCCTTGAAAATTCACATTTTTCCACAATCTTATGACTGATATAACTGAAATTTGATCTTGGGTAAACTAAAATCGATATTAGAGAGATTTTGATCATACCTTCCAATTGAATGATAGCCGCTTGTTGTTCTGCTTGTCTATTATCCAATGATGCATATATTTTGGGATGTTTTGGGCCACATCATTCACGGTTGATGCATCATGTACGTTGTGCAAATTTGCACCAAAATTCTATAGCTTGGGGAAATTTCTCCTTCAAAGGTTTTCTCCACACTCCCAACATTTACAACCTCCTTTCGTATTTTCATTCCCTGATTTATGGGGTTCATTTCTATTGATAGTGGAGTTTTGTTGATGTTCACTTGTGGTGAATTTATTAAACCTTCCACCTTCTCTTCCTCCAATCATCTTAGACTTTAGTTCTATGATTAGATTCAAAAAAATGCTTGGTCTTCCGGATGACTTCCTCCAGAGTTTTAGGAACATCAAATTCTATTCTATCTCAATATGCTTGTGGTAATTCACTAAAATATCTTTGGATCTTGGTCTTCTCATCCTTGATATAAGGTACATATCTTAGTATTTTAAGAACTTGTTGGTATATTCTTCAGGTGTTATTTGCCCCAATTTGAGTTCATAAAACTCCTTGGTTCTATTGTCATAATATTTCTCAAATAAGTACTTTTCTTAGAAGTACTTTTCAAACTTCATCCAAGTCATATCCTTATCTCTGATGTCTTTTATGCCCTTGATATCCTCCCATCATATATCAAATTTTCCCTTCAAGCTTAAGATATCCACCTTGGACTTTATGTTCTCAGTAAAGTCATGTAGCTTGAAGTATTTATTTATCCCAAAAGCCAAGTTTATGCATCCTACGTTTTCTTTACCTCTCCATCAAAGGTTGGGGGTTTTGATTTCTTGAATTCCTCTTACATGGGAGTCTTTCTACTCATCCTTTGATGATGATATCTCATAGCTACACTATTTGACAATTGGATAGGATTTCTTAATTCTCTTTCTGGGAAGATGATTAGTTATATTAATCCTTATGCATATCTTCTCCACTTTATTGATTTATTGCCTTATGCTTTCTTATCATTCCATTTGTGCTTGTAGATTTATGATGGACTCTCCTTAAGCTTGTTCTATCCCGATGACTAGCGCCAACTTCCTGAGGTCGTTGTCTCTATAATTCAGATAATCTTTGTGATAGTATGGCATTTAATTTTGCTTGATCTTTGACAATATTTTCATTGTCTACCTTGTAGCTTCTTATTTCAGGTCTTAGGGTTCCAAGAGTATATATTAGTTCATTAGCATCCTCCTATTTCATTTTCCCAACTAATTCTCCTTTTGGTCCTTGTTGGGTTCTGTTTATACCATGTTGGCCAGCTCAATTGCTCATCCTTCCCTTTTTCCTTATAGTACCTGGATACCTGTCAATCTACCTTTACATACATACCAATGTTAGCCATCAATAAGCAACATTCATTTGATACAAAGTACTTCTTCTCCTTGGTATACATTAATCTTTACATATGTAACAACCCAGGTAAAAAAATCCATGTAATAAAGTTAGTAAAGGAAAAATAAGACTAAGGTCACGGGAGACGTATTCCAAGTTGAATGTTGGGAAAAAACATCCTAGTGGGTGTTGATTTGGTTTATTATGGATAAAGGAAATTGGAAAAGGCAATGAAAAAGGCTTTGGAAGAAAAAATAGCATTGATTGACAAATTATTTATGAATATGATGGAAATTAGGATAAAAGGAAGGTTAAAGGTACGATGTTGCATATCTAGAGGAAAAAGAAGGAAAATAAAAGAAAATGAAGAAATTAGAGGCCTCATTGATAAAAAGGCTTCTGAGGATAAGTTGGAAGACTTTAGTTAGTTTAGTTTTGGAGCTCTCTATCTATTCTCTCTCTCTCTCACTCTTGGACACTAAGAGTATTATTGGAGCACTTCAGCATGGGATCAAGGAAAAACAAAGAATTCAAGAGAAGCAAAGATAAAGAAAGGAAGAGAAGGATAAAGAAAATAAAATGGGATTAATTGCAAGTATTGATTTGAAAGCGTGATTTCCTTGCTATATTTTTCATTCATGGTACATGCATGTGTGTATTTGGTTCTCTTGATGTCATTGACATGGTTTTTCCAGGTGTGACAATGATCTTTAACCTTTTCTTGCCATTTTTGAATAGCCAAGGTGTGATGGAGGTTTCTCTTATTTCGTTGAGTTGGATTTCTTGATGGTATCGAAGCTGAGTGAGGTGGTCTTTGAAAAAGAACATAAGGCCTAGGAATCCCTAAACCAAAGAAGGTGGGATTGCGATAAAGCTAGATTTTTTGTACCTCAGTGGGCCTAGGAATCCTTGATCGGTGAATGGCAGGATATACGGTAAATCCTAGAGGTGTGTGCCCTTGATCAAGCTTAGGAATCCTTGATCGGTGAATGGAAGGATACACGATAAAGCCTAGAGGGTGGAGTATTGATCGAGCCTAGGAATACTCGATCATTGAATGGTGGGATATACAATAAATCATGGAGACTAGAGTTTCGATTAGGCCTGGGAATAATTTAATGGTGAATGGAAATATATAAGATAAATACTTGAGACTAGGAGGCATCAAAATTCCTCATATTGTAGGTTGAGAGATCCAGAGGAATCCATGCTTGATTAGGGCCTAGTGATCTAGTGGTGATTGCGGTTAAGCCTAGTTGAATTGATGAGTGTTCGGACCTAGTGATATAGTGGGGATTGCGGTAAATACAGAGGAATCCCTGTTTGGTTTTGTTGCGAGTCCCAAATTTATGCTTGGATTATGGCACGAGGGTGATTGGCTGAAAGAAATATTTGGTTCAACCCAATCTATGGTCGGGTGGTACGTGGAAGTCCCAGACCTAGTTACATTTTTGATATGTTAATAATAGCTCTTTCCCTCTTGTGTTCTATGTGTAAATGTACTTATTATTATGTGGCTTTAATAGTTGTTATATTGTTAATATATCTCTGGTTATTTGTTGGTTATAAGCATGTTTTATGATAGTGATGATGTATGAATCTCATCATGTTTTGATTAGTAAATGAATGAATGATGAATGCATGGCCTAATATATGATAAGGAAGATATTGTGAGAAGTCATCAATCCTTATTGATGAATTTCAAATAAGTATCGTACCCCTATGTTCAAATGTGTATTTATGATCTGCAGATTTCATGTTCATGATGTGTTTGACATAATTTCTATCATGGCTAGGCCTTTGTAGGTCCAGTTCTTGTCTAATATTTGTATGGAAGGCCTTTTCCTTGTGTCATTCATGGTTTTGGAAAGTTTCATTAAGTTATGGGAAAAGTTCTGGATCCTAGCATGAAAAAGTGTCTTAAATCTTGCGGTCACAGGCATAAAACTAGGTGAAAAATATTTTCGTCGCTCCCTTGTAGGCATCATGCATGCGACTAGAGGGTTTCAGTCGAAATAAGGTAATGTTGTACCAACGTCTGGGAGATCAGGGCACTAAAAACAAAGGTTTAATTCAGGGTCTGGGCACTTGGAAGGGTGGTTTAGCCCTTGGGGACCTTATAGCACCTAATGGGGAAGTCATTAAGGTTTTTGGTTTGTCGATTCCACTTCCTTAAGTTTATCTAGGAGGTTGAATTATATCATAGTAACTCTTAGTCACATTTTTACCCCAGTAGGGTGGTAACTTGGGTAAATGTGGGTGGAGGGTGTTACAGAGTGGTATCAGAGCATGGTTCAACACTTGGACTGGATGGGCAGAATGTGTTTGCCATGAATACATGTTAGTTGCATATGTTTTATTTATGTTTGTGGACTGTGTGCTTGTTGTGTATACATGGTGGTGGTCATTGTTTTTGTTGTGTCACCATGTGGAAGTTTATGATGTTGTTGTTGGGATGCATTGGCCTGAATGCAAGTTATATGTATATGCATTTGTTATGCATATCAGTGTCTATATGTTGTTATGCATGAATTTTCATGGTTATAGTTGTTGTGCATGAGGTCATTGTAGGCATTTTAGTTCATCATGATGTTGTTGGTATGTTATGATGTTGATATGTTGGTTGAGATAGAGTAGGAGATGCCGATCATCAAATTGAAGTTGCAACACTATAATTTGGGGTAAGATCAAATCTTCATACAAGTATTGTATGTTTAACACACAAGTATGTTGGTTGATGGTTGTTATGAGCATTAGGGCTACTTATATTCTTGTCATTCTATTGTTATTGTGGTTACATGTATGATAAATGCTAGTTTTTCAGTGTAGTCATATGCACACGTGTCATATAGTCATGAATGATAGTAACATGTTGTTGTATGCATTGTGGTCATATGCCTAATGATTATGGTCATTGCAACTGAGGTCTTGATGTTATATGTATCATGATAATTTGGATTGGCCTATGCGGATGGTTAGGGTTATGAAATTCACCCATGAGTTAATATATTGTAATATTGTGGTGTACTAATCTAGACTGACTATACATATGTGATTGTTATGCATGAATGACAATTTTTTATGAGTTTATGATGTGAACATGTTAGTTAGTTACTGTTATGGATATCATGACCTTATTTATGTTTGAGTTGCTATGTTTTAAAGTTATATCTTGATAATCTAGATTGATTGTGAAGACAAGATAACCTCCCCTGAGATACATTAAGATATGAGTTTGCGTATGTCATCTACTTGGTGCTTGAATGTTTGATTATGTCATCTATTTGGTGTTTTAGTGTTTGGTGTCTATTATTCTTCTATATGTTGTTTGAATGTCTAATTAATTGCATGATATGAATGTGTCCATAAGTTTTCTTGAAGAAATGATATTGTTTTAATATTGTTGTACTAACACATATGTGTTGAGACAAATGATATGTACTTGAGTGTAAGTCGGTGATAGTTGCATAATTATGTATTATAAATGATGATTGTGACTTGATTTTTGATCATGACATGGTTGTTAGAATTGGTAAAGGGTGATTTCAAATTGATATATATGTTGTCTTGATCTTTGGAACATGTGGCTAACATGTGTGTTCAGTTACAAGGCAACATCTTTGGCACAACAAGGAAATATAACTGGTATATTGTTATATTTATTTATTCACTGATAGTTATGTGTTTTTGGTAGTATGATGCAGGGGATTGCATGACAAAGAGACTACCATGAAATCTTGGAGAAGGCTCAGGTTGAGCTTTCCTATGGAAGCATTGGGAACCATGGGGATTGGGTTATGGTGTTTGTTGCTATTATTGTGCTTTCGGTATTTTTGATTTGTTTGTGTTTGATTTGCGGTCTTGATTGCGTCTAGTGAAATTTCGTGCCACTTTGTTTGCGGTGTTGTATTGTTATTTGTTTTCATGATTTTCTTCTAGTTTGTTTCTTGTTATTTCCTTTTATGTTTTGAGGGTCTTGGGAATTGGTTGGGAAGGAGGAAATTTAATGGAGCTTCGGAGAGCTGAATGAGATCCAACATGTAATGCAAGACTCATATGAAGCTCGATCCATGAGTAAGGGTAGCTGAAGGCAAGAGTATGCCATCGGATTGGATTGGATGGGTCCATTGGGATAAATGTACGGTGGCAGGACATTCATGAGAAATGTAACATGAAAGGTAAAGTAAATGGATTTGAGATAATAGATGCCTTGGCTAAGTTGGGAACTATTGTTCTGAATGTTGTGCATGTTGTGCATGGATAACGGGAGTTATCTTAACCTTAAACCTTATGATATATGGTAAGTGTGTTGTGACTATGATTATGTTTATGTTTATATATGCATATATGTATGTATGTATGCATGTATGTAGTAACATTTAGGTTTTATCATTATAACTAATTAATTAATATCAAATTTTACTTAATCTTTTTAAATTGATTATAATACATTTTATTAAATATAAATTTATTATAATAAATTATTTATTTATTAAAATTTTATTAGAATAGATTAGTTATTTATTAAAATTAAAATTTTATAAAATTTTATTAGAATATATTAGTTATTTATTAAAATAAAATTTGTTAATTTTTTTTAGAATAGATTGGTTAATTACTAAAATTAAATTAACAATTAATATTATTAAATTAATATCTATATATATATATATTTAAAATTTTTATCATAATTTATTAAATTTATAAATTATTTATTTATGTATTAAAATAAAATTTATTAAATAAATTAATAGATTATTAATTAGTTTGTTCTTGTCAGCTCTTTTTCTCTCTTTATCACTATATAAACCCTGACCTTCTGTCCTTATTTCATTCTTTATTCAAAAATCTTGTCCTAAATATTGATCCCTGTTGGGATTCGAAACACCGACCATTGTTTTTTAACATTGTGGATAATTCGAAGATTTCTTCAATAAACGATAACCATAGAAGCTTGAAAACCATAGTCATTATGATTGTTTTGTGTTAGTGTTCACATGCATACATATTTGTATGTATGCAGCTGTCTGACATGGTCATCAAGGATCATGATTGTTTTCATTCCAATGTTCATATGTATGTATGTATGTATGTCATTTTATGATAGGGTTGTCAGGGATAATTCTTGTGGAGGAATGATTGCTTATGTAGGTGAATGACATGAAGAGGTTTTGGTTTATGAGGAATAAAGTGAGAAGAGTAACCCCGACAGATATATGAGGTCAGTATCATGTGGATATGAATTGATATTATATGCTTACTATGCCTATGTCTATGTTTAATGGATAGGTAACACTCATGGATACATTAGCAGAATGAAAGAAATGTGATATGTGACATATTGAGAAAAGCATGGCTAGTGGAAAGACACTGGAAGTAAGGTTTCTTGGTAGAGATAGTGTGGTCTCTGGATGTGTGGTACTACTATTGTGTATATGTTGTGTACATGTTGTTTATGCAATGCTATGTATAGATGGTGTTGTGTACCGTTGTTTATGCAGTGATGTGTATAGATGGTGTTGTGCGCATGTTGGATATGTGATGATGTGTACATATGGTGTTGTGCACATGTTGGATATGCAGTTCTGTGTACATATGTTGCTTTGTGCATGTTTCATATGTAGTGTTGTGTACATATGTGTTGGATCGGGGTCCCCTCACAACAATTTTGATATATTTTTTGTAATATTTTGTAATAGTTTAGTCTGGCGTAGGGGAAATTTGGGGCGGGTCAAAGCCCCTAATGAATTGTAATGGGTCAAAGGGTATAACAAGGGACCACAAACCACAATTTGCAGACCATAGAGTAACGCAGGCTAAAATAGTATAAATAGATGAATAGATCGAGTCTAGAAATACGTTTTGTTCAAGTATAAATGAGAATATTGGATTTGTGATACTTTTGTGCAGATTTTTCTGGGTAAGGGCTCTTGTTGGCTATGTGCACGGAGACCCTAGTCTTGCTATCTGCGGAACCCTCTGGCTATGTGCACGGGTGTGTATAAGAGTCTATAAGTGGAATCTAAAGTATTAATGAATGAGAAGACATTTTGCTGATATTGGAATATCTTTGTGTTCTGTTATGAGTTGCACTACATGTTGATTTCCTTTTATTTCTATGTTATCTCTGCAATAGTAACTGTTGATTATAGATTAAGTGCGGACCTGTAATAGCTAATTGAAAGAAAAATGAATGCATGATCTAGGTTATATTGTTTCTGTTAGGGATTATTGTATGATTTACGAGTTGCGCAAGTTATTCTGTTATGCATAGTGTTAAGGGTTTCTGGTTAGGGCTTCCTCAGCACAGACCTATTAAATATGAAGGTAGCCACTTCTTTAAAGTCCTTCTCTCTCTCAGGGTGTGGAAACCTGGTTCCAACACCCTCCCATACTACTTCGGGTGAGACCTTGACCTGCGCAAACAGGCCATTGCCAAAGGGCCAGTAGTACAGGGGTTTTTTGGTTAAACTTAATTCCGAACCTAGGTCAAGGCTCCTCAAACAAACAAATGGTTTTGATATCGACACCGAATGCATTTTGAGAGAGAGATTGGGTGATGCCACGGGGTCATTGCCAGCAATTAAAGCCTAAAATTGAAGACTAGTTTGAAAAGAATATCCAGAAATTTTCTCTAAAAGAAAACATAAGTAAGAAGCTATCTGCCAAATATTGGAAGAATAAGTATATTTTTATAGAAGTACATGAGATATTCTTCGTAACCTTCACACACAAAATACATGAGTGGTTGGCAAGGTTAGTGGAATTTCAAACCTGTTGGAAAGACAATCAGGTCACGCAGTGGACCCCTGAATTAATCCTATAGTTGGAAAGGGTGGATAACTCAATTAACCGAACTTTAGACCACTGGGTTGATAGCGTTTTGGGGATATTTGTAACTGAGTTTGAAGTCGATCAGTTTGTATGCTATTATGAAGTTGAGCGAAGGTTTTTCAAAGGATTTAGGGGTAAGTTCTTGCAAACATTTCCGCTACTGATTAAGATGCTATTGTGTAAAAAGGGTATCCTGTGCAGTCACACCGAGTGAATGACCTCCGATAAGAGCGAAAGCACGACGCAAAGCAGTAAATACTACCGAGTTAATCAAGAAGGGGACAGATCAATGTACATTCCTCTAAGGGATCAACCTGATCTAAACAAAGGCAGTGTTGCGCATGTAGAAACTAGTCCCCCGGCTATGCCACCATCAAACTTGCGCAAGGGTAAGAATCCCCCTACCCCACCTCCGTCACCACATGCAGATGACATGGCCACACAAATGAATCTACCCACTTTTAAGGGTGCGGGGGATGAGGATATGGATCGATTTTGGTTTGTGGCGAACACGGTGTGGTTTGTGCGGAATGTTAATAATGATGTTGTAAAAAGAGCGCAACTATCAATAGCTTTTGAAGGGCGGGCTCTAGATTGGTTCATAGGATACATTACTCAACATGCGAATCCTACAATACAGGAGATCAAGGATGACATGAAGCAGCATTTTCGAAAACCTAAGTCCTATTCTCAATACGTAGTAGAGTTGAAAGATATTAGACAAGGACCTATGGAGTCTATCTGGGAGGCTGACCAACGGCTAAAGAAAGTCATCAGTGATGGGGGATTTTGTTATGATGAAAAAAAACATAAGGAATGGTTCATCGCCATGCTATTGCCACATCTACTCGAACCTATGGGTTAGCAAAAGATTGATTCACAGGAAGAAGCCCTGGAAATTACTATGAAGCTAGAAGCTGCACCAAGGGACGCTGCTTAATTTGGGGCGCTACATATCCAGAGCTAGTTAAAGGCGATGCACTTAGAAATTTATAATTTTAGAAGAGATCGGGGTAAATAAGCTAGTGCGGATGTCTGGTGCATACACTGTAGGGTAGCAGGCCACACCAAGGATCAGTGCCCTCTGCTGTCAGATTACATGCAGGCTGGGGGACCAAGTCCATTACGTCTGAGAGATATTGTTGGACCGAGTACCCCCACACTGTGGTGCGCTGATTGTCGGGTGGCTAGGAGGCATGACATAGACCACTACCCACGGTTAGGCACTTATGTCCCATAACTGAAGCAACATTGGTTCAGATTCTGCTCATCGGTGGGTCACAATGAGCACAACTGCCAGACATATGACCTTATGATAGATAGGGGGAACCTATATAGAGTGTAGGTTGACCCTTCATCATGAGCATCTCCCTCCAGGTGAGGAGGATCCCATGTAAGAGGGAGGGGAGGGGGGATATGTGCAGGCGCAGGTCGAGGAAGAGGGCAACTACTTTTCTACAACTGTGGGGATGCTGGACATTATGCAAGAGACTACCCAAACCCTGTGCGCCAATCCTCCAAGTATTGCAGATAGTTTTATCATGTAATCAAACACTGTCCTGTGTTGATAGCTAAAATTCAAGAAAAATAAAAGACTCCAACACAAAATGTAGGACAGGTTAAGGCTAAACCGCATGATGATGGGCCCAATGTCAATGTAATTATATGCAGTTGCATTGCCATTGGAGGAGTTTAGGAAAAAGTTGCGGCTGAACCACTAATCAGGAAAGCCTTTGACAAAAACCTGGACCTGGAGAAAGAGAAAGATACCTTCATCGAAGCTAGGAAGGATTTTTCTAGGGACGAAGAATCCACCTCGAGAAATTATGCAGATCCAAAAGCAGATGAAGTATTTAAGCCATTCCTTCAAGCATGTATGAAGTTACTACGTAATCAGAAGGCGATGGAGAATCTCCAAGTATTGATAGATAGTTGTGCATAAAATGAAGCCCCTCAAATGGAGGTTAAGGATGTGAATAAGATTTATAAGAACAAGAAAAGGGCTAGTTGGGAGATGCGTATGACTGCGAAAATTGGAGAATATTAAATGGACCAAGTCATCATGGAACTGGGATCTGATGCCAATGTCCTACCCAAACAAACTTGGAAAAGGATGGGAGAACCAAAAATGGAGTGGTCCACCATTCAATTATGTATGGATAACCAATAGAAGATCATTCCATTAGGAAGGTTGCTAAAGGTTGTGGTAGATATTGCAGGAGTTAAAGTCTATGCAGATTTCGAGGTAATCCATATTGTGGATGATGCAGACCCTTACCCTGTGCTCTTAGGACTGGATTGGGCTATTGACATGGGAGGTATCATTAACTTGAAAAGGAGGAGCATGGTATTTGAGAATGATGGTACGCGGGTAATAGTCCCCCTGGATCTAGTGGAAGGTGAACGATATACAGATCTGATGCGCGATGAGGAGGATGTTGATCATATTTACAAACTTACTGCACGGGATAATGATTGGGTCAACCCTACAGCTGATGTCATGTTATGTTGGGAGAAAGAAAACTCATGTCTCTCAGATTCAGATGGCGAGATAGAAAATTGGCAGAATCGGTTGCATGACGTGTCTGTGCTGTGCTGCTTCAAGATCACGAGGAGCTTTCGGTGAATTTCCTTAGAGGTAAGGGAACTGCCTTACTTTGATGGTTCTGGTAGTGTTAAGGAATTTTTTAAAGCATTAGAAACAGATGTCCCCGAGGAATGAAGATTCTAGGCACTTGACTTGGCTATGTGAACGACCCCTGTGCAGTGGTGGGAAACCCACAAGGGGGATTTTCAAGACTGGGAGGAATGTCAAAGAATGATGATCATGCGATTTGAACCTCCAGTCAACCCACCCATGGAGCTATTTTCTGGCCATGGGTACCCGCGCAAGCACTTGGCTATCTGGATGGAGGTATGGAATGAAATCACTTGGGATGAGTGGGTCCATATGTTTATTCACACCGTAGGACCAATCCCCACCACCTGGTATTTAGATGCGGAGCTACACCAACACACTTGCCACTAGGGTACAATGGAAGAGGATTTCATGGTGACATTTAGTTTAGTTGGAGGGACAGAGAAATTGGACGAAGCCCTGCAAGATATATATGTTCTTGTGTTTGATGAGTCTTTGCCTCAGAAAGAATGTGTTGCGCCAACTTGGGATGCACAGATGCAGGATATTGTCAACTATCGAAATTTGTTAGTAGAGGACTATGATGAGGATCCTAGGAATATCACCATCCTAGAGTCAGAAGGAGAGTGCACAATTGCAAGACCCCTATTGTAGACAGTAGATGTTACCAAACCATTAAAGTTTAAGGAAGTCAACATTGGGACGGAGGAGCAGCCCAAGTTGGCCAAAATTGGGGATTACTGGGACGCTGATACCGTTGGGAAGATTGTGGAGCTACTGACTGAATATCATGACCTATTCCCTATGAAGTTCTCTCAGCTCAAGGGAATCATAGGAGATCTGGGTGCCTTGAAAATCACCTTGAAGCCAGATGCACGTCCTGTCAAGCAGCGGCCCTATCAGCTGAACCCTAAGTATAAGTAGAAATTCAAGGAGGAAATAGATAAGATGTTGGCCATAGGTATCATTGAGCCAGTATGGCAGTCTGATTGGGTAAGCCCAATGGTAGTCCAAGAAAAGAAAACAAAAGGAGAGATAAGGATTTGCGTAGATCTGCGCAAGCTGAATGATGCATGCATGCATGATCCCTTCCCTATGCCATTTTTGAATGAAATCCTGGATAATGTGGGAGGTTAAGAAGCATTATCATTCTCTGATGGGTTTTCAAGGTACCATCAGATAAGAATTGCACTTGAAGATCGCAGCAAGACAACCTTTGCAACCGAATGGGGCTCCTTCCAGTACATTGTCATGCCATTCGGAATGAAGAATGCCCCTGCCATTTTCTCGCACGTAGTTGTAGCATTAATCAAAGAGTTCATCCATAAGTTTCTAGAGGTTTTTTTGATGATTGGAAAATATTCGTATTGGTGAAGAAGAATATGTCGAACATGTGCATGATGTTGGATACCTGCAAAAAACACCAAATCTCGCTGAAGCTGAAGAAGTGAATATTCTGCATACCGTTTGGAATTTTATTGGGATACATCGTATGCCAACAGGGATTGATGGTTGACCCAACCAAGATTGCAGTTATCATCAATTTAGCAGCCCCACCACTAAGAAACAACTGCGCTCCATCTTAGGGCACACAGGTTACTACGAGAAGTTTAGTAAAGGGTACGCCTTGATCACTGTGCCAATGGAAAATCTGCTAAAGAAGGATGTCTCCTTTTTCTGGGATAAGGAGCGTAAGAAGAGTTTTGAGATACTGAAAGACAAGATGGTCACTGCACCTATTCTAATATTTCCAGATTGGGTGAAGGTCTTTCATGTACATGTGGATGCATCAAGAATAGCTCTGGGGGTTTTCTTAGAAAATCCAGGAGAAGGAGACATTGATCATCTGGTTGATTTTGCTAGCAGGAAACTCTCTAGCGCAGAGCATAACTATTCTACTACGTGTTACACAAAATTTTGTCACCGTCCCTGCAATCCCTCGTCTCGCATATTGGAGGATCATTCCCGTGACCTGTGAATAATGTCATACTCTGAAAACACCCTCTTCGCATCCTTCTGCATAAGGACATCATTTCTCCTGTTGAACATTTCCTCAAAAAACACACAAAAACCTATGTTTTGGCTTTTGCGCAGTTAGCCAATTCATCCCTTGCACTGATGTGGAATATTTGCACTAGAGCTCGCGCCACCTGGCGCTCTGTCTTAGTGTATTGCCCGCGCCAGTTGTTTTAGGAATGTTTTTTAACAAATAGAGGTGGAAGTTTCCTTCTAACTACCTCAGGGATGACTCATTAGAAGTGGTTAAGTTGATGAGCCACGGATCTCTCTCTTTAGGTAGTGGTTTTTTACCTCCCATGGAACACTCCTTGAACATAGGACTCCATTCCATGATTATAAGGATCCTAACCTCTCCCTCTCCCTCTATATAAATAGGCCTTCTCCCTTTATGAAAGCTAGTTGAACAGATAGCCAAGGAGCTGAACTTGGAGAAGAAGACTATAGTTGAGTAATTGCCATTGAGAAGGTAGAACCAAGGAGAATTTCGTAGAGAGATTCCCATCTGAATTCCCGACAAGTCTTTGTGGGACGTGCTCTACTTGAACCCTGCTGGAGGAGATCGCAACGTTGAAGCTTGGTTGTACTCTTCCTTCCATTTATTAATATACCCAACTATGGTGTTGGTTCCATCGTTGTGTTATGTTATTTATGTAATACAATTGATTTAGTCCTCTTCGATTTACTGATAGTTACGAATGTGAATTAGTATGTTGTATATTGTCGTTGTTTTCTTGTGTGCAGGTGTCCGAGCATGAAAGCGAGCAGATCGTGATCTATCAAACCAAGAGCGAGGATCGAGCCACTCTTTTTCGACGACAACAACAACGTAGGATTTCCAGTAAGTCATCTATCGAATCTTCATCCATTCGTTAACTAGGAATCGATATTATAGCGTGTTTTGTTTGTGGCTAGACCCACTCTAGGGCTAGTGGGATCGCCTCTGTCCGCAGAGGGGATTTACCTCACCAACAAATTGACGACCATACTAGGGAGTCAGTGTGAGTTTGTCTTTCACCCATTAGATCTTCTGTTGGTCTTTGCTTGCTTGTTTTACCTTTATTGATTATTCTGCCAAGTCCAAGAGCCTTGTTCAGCCCCAGAGGATCAGATCTGACCTCTGTTTTTTCAAAATTTTCCTTTTACCTGAGGTAATTGGCTTAGCACATTTTCTGGTCATATAGTCATGCTAGTTGGCGCTTGTTGCTAGTTTAGCACCCGCGCCATCCCTTGTTTGGTGCTGATTATAGCTAAACAGTTGCGTCATTTCCTGTAGGTGTTAGGGTTTGCTTTTTTTTGGAGATTTTTGGTCCGTGTTTGTGCTTCTGGGTTATTTTAGGTATGCATTGAGTGCTCTGGGATGGTTTTTGATTATGATTGGCCTTCATCCCTTCAGTTGTTTTTCCATTTCCTATCAGCACCATAGCCTTAGGGTTTGTAAGTGCTTTGGTATGCTGAGCCTCCTATAGGAGTTGGAGCCCTTTTGTTTCACAATCAAAGTCATTCCTTGTTTGATTGCATTCAGCTTCCTTGCTCCATTTGAGCGATTGCATTGGTTGAATGATTCTTGCCTCTTTTCATTCAGTTTTTCTTCTTGTCACTCCAAGCATAGATCACACTACTTGTATGGGTCTGTTTCGAAATCTTTCTTCAATTTGAGAGATTGCAACATTGGTTTGAGTTTGGCTTCATTTTTTTTGAGTTGATTGAAGTTATTTCACTTCAACTCTCGCATTAAAATTCTCGAACTAGTGTGTTGGTTTGTTTTTCATGTCATTTAGTGCACTGTTTGCTCTATTACATTGAAAAAAAAATAAAAATTGTTTGCATTCTTGTTTGCATTATGAAATTGAAAGTCTTTTGCATATCTAGCATTGGATGATTCTAGGAAAGATTTTTCATTTTCATTATCTTGCATCGGATACTGTAGTGGATCTTTCCGTGTGTTCTCATTATTTTCTATCGCTTGAAAACTCTTAACTTTCTCGTAAATAGCTTTTCATCAAATGAAATGGTATCTTCTGGCATGTAGCTTGCATTTAGGGATTTATGAGATCCAACATTCGGTAGGGCCTTGGAACTGAAACGTAAATACAAGATAAACTTAAAATTTACTCAATTAACCTAAGGCAACATTGAAACCTAACGAAACATTTAGTGGTCTAAGTTAGAGACGTGTTCTGGCGTCTTTAAACCTAGCAGCTGTCACTTGCCATCTGGCTTCAGACATCACTAGTACGGACTTGTGCTCCCCATACCGTCGAGTATATAAAGGGAGACCCATCTAGGTTGCAATCCTTTTATCCGTAGGAAGCCAAGTCTGCTGCCTTGTAACCGTGATACACCGAACACAACAATCAGGGAGACTACCAACACCTACATCAAGTCCTTAGTCATTTCTTCTTTCATTTGATCACCAAGGTGTATATGGAAGTTCACGGAAACCTGGTACACCCTTATACCTAGATTACCTGAGCAGTCATTTTCGATCTTTACTGACTCCATAAATTTGAAAAGATCATTGAGCACTTTTCGTTTCATGCTCACTTAAAACTGAAAGTGACTAGAGTCATATTTTGCTTGTTTCTTGACTCTTAAAACATGAAACAACAGAATTTTGGTTTCAATGTGGTAAAATAAACTACCTACGATTACACACCCATTAAAGTTTGATCTCTTGGCCTATCTTTGTTTGCCTTGGTTTTTATCCCAGAGTCATCATTTTCGATCTCTTTTCCTTTTTTAGTGTGCTACGGTCATAGTGGTGGAACCATCGGTTTCGTCCAGTGGTAGTCCTTTCTCAGACGATTCATCTGAAACTTTTCAAACCTCTAGGTCTGCCGAGCTTTAGCAACTTACTCTCTCGTCAGAGTACCCCTTTGGAGAACCAGTTGAGTTCAATTGGCCTATTTCAAACGCTTGGTTTGGGTTTGGGGTCGGGGAGCATTTCCCCCCTCTTACGGGATCACCATTTTTAGCTGCTATCATACCTCCTAGTCCCCATAGTTTTTTACAAGATCTTACGGCAGATTTAGACATGGAATCGTCTGGTCCTATTGGCAGTGAGGGGATTCCTGTTTCTGATGAAGATTACCAACTTTTTCGGAAAACATCCCTCAAGAGTCCGCTCAATCTTCACCATCGGTGTCACTTCCAGATGGATATAAGTCTTTGGGTCAGATTATGGCCGGTATTGTCTCCATGGCAGCATCAAATCCATCAAGGGGTCTAGTCCTTCCATCATTAGGGATGTCGCCAACGACACCTGTCTCGTCAACACCTTTTGTTACATCTGTCCCAACTAGGCCTATTGTCTGTGTGGCTGTGTCGACACCGGTTGTCACCACCCAGCCATTAGGGGCTTTGCCTTTGGTAGAGACTTCAATTGACATGGCAACCCCCAACGACCTATCTTTTGAGGAGCATCGGATGGCTACTTAGCAGCAGAGCTCCCAGACTTACCAGTTCCCTCAAGATTCTAGTGAACCTTATCTTTCTCATTATGACGCGGTTGGTAACCCCATTTATACACTTTCGTTTCATTATGATGAATACGGTAACCCTATCTATTTTCCTGCTTCAGAAGCTTCTCAGTTCCTTTCCGGTTTTAAACCTACCTTGCCTGTACAACCTTCTAACCAACAAGGACAACCCTTTCAGGGACAACCTTTGGTTCAACAAGGGTATGCTTGCAACCCACAAGGACAACCCTTTCAGGGAAAACCTTCGTTCCGGCAAGGGTATGCTTATGACTCACAAGGACAACCCTTTCAGGGACAAACTTCGGTCCAACAAGGATTATTTTATGGTCTGCAAGGAAAGTTGTATAATCCGCAAGGTCAACCTTTACAAGGTTAGCCTGTAATCCAACCTGGGCAACCTCAAGGACCTGCTAGGTAACCGATATATCAACCAGGGCCTTCATACGGTCCTGGGGGGAAGATTTATCCATCTCAAGGGCAACCTTTCGTGAAACCTCAACAACCATATCTTCCAATCGGTCCAAATGTTGTGCAGCCAGGGCCATCTTATGGTCCTTCTCCAGGTCAACCTGGTCATTAGGTAAAACCTGGCCCATCATAGCCAGGGCCATCTTATGGTCCTGCTCCAGGTCAACCTGGTCATTAGGTATAGCCTGGCTCATCACAGCCATCAATCCAACTTGCTCAGCAGGGGCAACCTGGTGGCCCCCATCAGTCAGGTCAACCTGCTCAGCAGGGAGAAACTGCATAGATATTTCACCCTGCTCAGCCGCCGCTCTACTCTACACCACAGTCAGGTCAATCAGTGTGCCCGACTTATCCAGCTCAGCAGGGCCCTACTTATCAGCAGCCCGTTCGACCCCAAGGCGCTTATTACCCTCGAGGTCAATATCGATCGGTTTACAATGTGCCTCAAGGTTCTGCTTATTACCCTCAACTGCCAGACTATACTTACATTCCACAGAAAAATCTGTATGTTGCTCAATTAGGACCTACATATACTTAGAATTAGTATTCTGGTCCTCAACCCCCGTATGAGCAATACATACACACCGCCTCTCACCTTGTACTTCGTTCAGTTACGTATTACTAATACAGTCCTCAGCTTCCCTCTTGGTCCTCAACCGCCATATCGGCCAAACTATTCGGCTTATACCCCTTATGGTCCGAACCCTTCGGAACAGAACCAATGGGGGCAGAGTTACATTCAATCAGGATGGAATGTGGGTAATGGTCCTTATCGAGGACCTGCTATGCCTTTAAACCCTCAATTACCTTTTATCGCCACGTTGGAATTACCGGATGTGTCCAAACTAAAGAATGATCCAATCCTTCATAATCCATATTGGCCTTCGGTTCCAACCAAGGTTCTTGGTGATTGCCCCAAGTTTGAGGGAAAGGCTAGAGAAGACCCCCAAACACATGTCATGACATACCATTTATGGTTTTCTTCGAATTCTTGGGTGGATGACTCTATTCGACTCCGTTTTTTCCAGCGAACTCTCACTGGAGCTGCTGCTAAGTGGTACATCGAGCTGTCTCATGGTATCTTCCAATATTTCAACTCTCTTGCTATGGCGTTTCTTACTCATTTCTAGCTACCAGTTTGTTATGAAGCCGAGACGCATCTCCTGACGTCCTTGAAACAGGACCGGGCTACCCATATCTCGGACCACATTCATGAATGGAGACGTCGTCGTCATCTGATCAAATTCGAAATTCTTGATAAAGTTCTTACCAATTGGTTCACCACCTCTTTTGTCAATCAGATTGCAAAATATATAGCCATGGGGGCATGTGTTACCGAGGAACATGCCATTGTTCGTGACCAGTACCTTGAATTAGTGTACTCTCAATCAGGCATTTTTTATGATATCTTGATTGATGCCCCACGACCTGGGACTTCTAAAGCGCCAACCACCCCAACTGTTGACGGCGTTATTGGTTCTGTGTCTTAGACTTCACAAAAGTATTCTAACACTAGGAAGCAAAAATCCTATTCTTCCAATGATTCTGCTTCTCAGCCCACCCCAGATTCTGGAAAAACCTCATAGGTCAACGCCGTTCAGGCCAATCCTATGGACAAGACATCTAAAGGGAAAAAGAAGGGCAAAGGCAAGGCCAAAGACGATGCCCCAAAACCAGAGTCGTCTAAACCCCGTGCTGATGATGGTTCACAGCCGAAGTATCGCTGTCTGATTTGTGATGAGGAACATTACACTAAGAATTTTCCTAGACATGCCGAAGTTAGTAAATTTCTCAAAGGCACTAAGGGAACTCTGGCTGTCCTCAAAGAACCTTTTCCATCTCAGCAAACATAGATGGTCGATCAACCTGCGCCATCTGCACCGTTTGGCTCTCAAGTGTTTATGGTGAATGGTTCTGCACCTGTTTCCATTGCTACTCGGTCAAAATATTATGCTGGATCACGTCAAGCAGCCGGGAAAGAGATCACGGATGGTCCTCCTCCCCCACCTGCCTCTGGTCCTCTTGAGATTGAAAGGCCCAGTGTTGAACCCATTGTACGACCACCTTCTAAAGGTGTTCTCCGAAAATATTATTATAATCCCAACGCCCGTGCTGCTTAGCATTACAGTATTGTTGAGGATTTAGCACAGGCGCCATCCATGATGTTCGCGTTGGAAGTGCTTCAGAGTTGTCCATCTCAATGGAAAGCATTATTATCTGCGATTGACGGAATTGATCCTACTAATTCTATCTTGTCATACAAGTTGGCATTAATGGTCTCAACATCCATAGAGCCATTGTGGACGAAGGTGCATCCAATTGTGTTGTCATCTGCTTGCTGGAAGGCTATTGGCTCTCCAGCCCTCACTTCGTCACCCAAATCCATTGAGGCATTTGATGGAAGAGAATCAAAACCCTTGGGTGTTCTCGCCAGCTTTCAAATCACGTTACAAGGAAAGACGGTCAATTTCGAAGTAGAAGTAGTTGACGCTAAACTCAATTACAATCTTCTACTCAGTCGTAGTTGGACTCACGCTATGATGTACATTTCGTCCACCCTCTTTCGTCTTCTAAAGTTTCCACATGAGGGAAAAATCATTACTGTCGATCAGTTGTCATTCTTTACCTCGTATTCCAAGAATAATGTTCCATACATGGATCAAATTCCTTCTCCCCTCGATAGCATAGGGCCCAGTATTTTCAAAGACCCCGCCCTCATGGGTATCTTTCCCCTTCCGCCACCAAATACCATTCAAGTTAATATGATCTCTCGGTCGGATGACCTATGGATCGTCCCTTTACCTAAATAGGTTGATTCATTTGGGGATTCGATGCCACTTACTCCAATTGAAATCAATTATTGTGAGCTTCTAGCTGCATCAGATTCTCCCCCTTTTGAAGATGCTCCTTTGAGCATATCTCTCGGTGTTTATTCTCAATCCCCCTGGTTCGGCGATTTAGATTCACCTGATCCTTTGAAAGAAGTGTTTCCATATGATGAGTCCATCATGGAAACCATTTCTCTCAAGGACCTACCATGGAGCGATGGGCATCATCGTTCCTCATTTATGCCTGGCCTTGGGGAAATGTCTAACTGTCTTGAGCATTTTGCGCCACCTGTTCCCTTACACCATGTCATTACCATTGGTCCTTTTGTCAAATGGGGCATCAATTTCATGACGTGTAACCCTCGCTCGGCCGGGGGGCATGCCTATATCATCGTTGCCATCGATTATTTTACAAAATGGGCTGAAGCAATGCCTACACACGCTGTGGACGATAAGACTGCAGCAAAATTCATATTCAATCACATTATTGCTCGGTTTGGTGTCCCTCAAGCCATCGTTACTGATCATGGTTCACATTTTCGGGACTATATGATGGCAGAGCTGACGTCTAAGTTGGGTCTACGTCATGACAGCTCAACGCCGTATTACCCTCAAGCTAACGACCAAGTTGAAGCCGTAAACAAAGTTCTCGTTACAATGCTTCAACAAAAAATTGGGATCCATAAATCAAATTGGCATCTCATGTTGTTTTCAGCTCTATGGGCTTACCGAACGTCGATTAAGAGTGCAACCGGATTCACCCTGTTTAAGTTGGTGTATGGTATGGAAGCTAGTCTTCCGATTGAGTGTGAAATTCCTTCACTCAAATTAGCTGTGGAATTGCTGCATAATACTTCACTTGAGGAAGAGCATCTCCTCTATCTAAAGAGATTGGATGAAACTCGTCACTTTGTTTATTTGGTCATTGAAGCACAAAAGAAGCGAGTCAAAGCTCACTTTGACCAAACAGTTTCCCCTCGTTCTTTTATCGAAGGCGACCTCGTTCTCCTGTACGACCAAGCTCATGACAAGCTATGGGTAGGAAAATTCCAACCCATGTGGCATGGGCCCTACATTGTCAAACGTGTGTTACAGAATGGGGCTTATGAGCTTATTGATTATGAAGGTTATCCCTTAGCACAACCCAGAAATGGGTTGTATTTGAAAAAATATTATGCTTGAGTCATTCATGCATGACATGTGTACATAGGTGATTTATTTTCATTTTTGTGCATATTTAGGTTTGATGTGCTTTGTGAGCTTTTTTCTGCTTATTGGGTCTTGTTGGTTCTGTAGATGTCTATTACCCCTTATGTTGGTTTCGCGGATGGTGCTTCCCGCAGTACCAGAAGTGTTTGTCTTTGGCAGCGTGGGTAATTTATAATCCTGCTAGTGAGTTGACTAACCTACAAGGTATTTTTCTAGGTCAAATAACAAACAAGGTTGCTGAATATAGTGTTGTTGTGGAACTATTAACCGAGGCAGTTAACCTCGGCATACGTGCATTGCTTGTAAATCTAGATTCACAGCTTTTTGTTCTTCAACTTAATGGTCATTATTCAGTTCGAAACCCTTGCATTTTGAGATTGTATTTGCATATTCGTTTGCTTGAAAGACATTTTGATTTCATCACATATCAAAATATAACAAGATGAATGAATACATTAACTGATGCAGTGGCAACCATTGTATTAGATAGAAATTTGCGCAATTTATAAAACGTCATCATATGTAAATAGACCATGTAGAAAATAGATGTATATATATATATATATATCGACTGTTTGTAGCATGTGCATCATAAAAACCCAAAAAATATATATATGTATGTTTCAGTTACATCCTGAGACGACATGTCTCTAAAAAATATGCAGAAATAAAAAGCCTAGGTGACTAATCAGCATGGTGCTCATGATAGCACGTCATCGCCCGTACCAACCACCTCAGCAAGCGGTGGATATGACTCGGATCCCCTACATTATTCCTCTGATAGGCCCGAGCAACATCATCCAAGTGAGCATAGTCTGGGATCCCACGGGCGATCCCCTCCAGATTTTGTACTATCTCCTCTTCGCCACCCTCACCAAGAGGATCGAAATCGCACGAAGTTCACCTCGCTATCGGCGACATACCTACAGGCCTCTCTGGGCCAACATCTGCATACATAGATTAACTGTTAGAACATGCATATATACCAAAAAATCATAAAATCATGAAAATAAAAAATGAGTCTCACCTAGCTCTTCGTCCCAATCCTCTCCCTCAGGGAGCAGGAGGTCTAGATCACCGGTGAAGTCTGTGCCAGAGTAAGGCCAATCCTCCATGAAAATTAGTTATCATCGGAGCCAATCAAAAAATTCTGGCCTCCAGGACATTTGTTGGCCACACTCTGCTCTAGGCATTAGCTCATTCCATCGGGCCATCCGTGGTTCTCTAGGTGGTGGCATCGGGACAATGACCTCCTAACGCTGGAATATCTATAGTCATTCCAAGAAGAACGATACAAAAATGGATCCATACCCAAACTGTTTCAGTTTTGTCTTCTTGCACTTGGTGATCTTCCGTTTAATGTTAATGGTCACGACCTCTGCCCAATTGTAGAGAGTCAGGGTCAGGCAGTCTACGACGAGAAGCAGTTGTGTCTTTTTGGCCTCATGCGGTGCTTGCAATCCTGCAACCCGCGTGATAGTGTACAACACTACTTTTAGTGCTAGATCCAGGATGGTTTGGATATCAACCTTCCCACTCCTTGTTCCTTTGCGTGCCCCTTGACACACTCTGTCAATCACCATCCCCATACTCTCTCCAGAGGGATGGGTACCAGTCAGCATAGGGACTGCACCTCTTCGTGACAATACGGTGATAAAATAGACATATAAACTTCAAGTTCAAGTTCCTGATCTCGGAGAACAAAATTTTCTTGATCCTCGTCCCAAATGCTTATCAAATATTGAAGCAATTCTGGTTGAGCTTGGAGGCACATTGTGAGGAAGAATTTTTTGAGCCCACAGTCTCTGAGGGCGTTCATGCATCGCTCATTCTCCATGGCGAGTTCATCTTCCTCACTGTGTTCTCTCTCTTTCCACTCAATCACCATTTTTTCTACTTGGTACCTGCACATTGGTCATATGAGCATTGTTAGTCTATTTAGGCATCAAAATTTGTAAGCAATTGACTTCATTTTTCTTAAATTCGTGTGGGTTTTTGGGTTGCACTGTTGGCGCGAATATTTCACTAACAGTCGTGCCAATGGGCGCGCCCTTTGTCTAAAAAAGGGGCGATTGGCACGGGTTCATGCCTGAAACCTGCACCAACCGCGATGCCCTAGTTTTCACAAATCCTCCCCTAGAGGACTCAAAATGACGAACAGAGGTAATAAAATATAGCTTAAAAGATGGCAAATGGTGTTGGCTCTTACCTGAGACTGAAAGAATCAAAATTGGTTCACTGGATCACTCGCAATCGTCGCCACAAAATCGCAAGGTAAATGGGTCACTGTTGCTCCACAAAGAGGTAAAAGTGAAAAGCAAATAATTTTTTACCACTTATGGAATTTTATAACTTTTTAAGATCTTAAATTAGGTTTTAAAACATATTTGTCGATTATTTCATCATATTATTGTCGAGAAATACATTTTACACGTCTTTTTGTGCAGCGACAATTTTTCACATGGTTATGACGAAGAAACGAGTTGTATTTTATACTTGTTCAGACTCGGTAAAAACACAAAAAAGTCACTACTGGAGTCACCTTTCAGCTCTTTTTTGAATCTCTAAAACTGAAAATATTTCCTAGATGCTTGTCGTTTTGAACTCGTTAAATGTTTGCGAAACGATATCTACCCAATATATGTTTACCCCTTTTTCAGGCTGGGATAGATTATTTACGAAAAAGGAGTACCTTAGCCTATAGCGACTAAGAGGTTTTCTCGGATATTGTTTTCTAAATTTTCGGATCTGAGAGACTATTTATGAAAAGGGCCTTGCTGGAGTTTTCTCTTCCACTTTATTTTCAAACTCTCTAAACATGAAAAGATGCTGAGTTCTCCCTTTGTTAGAATCGTTAAAAACTGATGACATCGGACTCCGTCATTATGACGTTACTCGAGTTCCTCCTTCCTAGGGCTCGTAAAATGTACTAGGTTGGATTTGTATGAAGGAAAAACTTACATCGAAAGCATATTATATCCCCTTCAAGCTTGTTTACAAAAATAATTGGGGTGCTCGCCAGAAATGGTGGGGGAAAATGGAACCAGATTATAGTCGTGTTGGTAGTATGTCACTCTTGAACATGGCACTTGTCTGCATTTGTGTTGGGTTGGGTACATCTCACTTCGTCATTTGTTTGAATCCATGGGTTTGGGTAATCTCTTTTGACTGCTCATCTACTCTTTGCCTCGTTGTCATGACCTCAGATCCCTTGATGTCAAATACTTCCAAATCCAGTGTCGTGCCGTCGATATGTTCAAGAGAAGTTTTGCCTCTACAGTTTTCAACCTCCCTCTGATTCTCTGTTGGTATTGATTCAAAAATCATCATATTCCTCTGTCTCATGTTGATGATGTGGGAAACATCATGGCCCTCCTTCGACTAGATCACTTCCTGTCGACTTTAGCTTATTTTTCAGGAAGCTGATCTAGAGACTCCCTTCAGGTACCCTGGAGCCTGCATGCCTTAATGGAAAATTCTTTGCATCCATTGCAAGGTTTACATCATTGGCCTTCGATTGGATGATTCTGTGAGTGTTCGACACCAGATCACTATTTACATTCCGTGAATTGTACCTCTAGTACCTTGAGAACCATTTTCATTATTGGTGGTGTCTCTCGCGTCTGTTAACAACGCTCATTATTGGCTGGTAATTAGATGATGTTCCTGCATGTTCGACTTCAAATCCTCTATTCGCATGCTCGAACTTGTAATTTGTTTGGGTTGGGATGGAGTGTAAGACCTTGGGTTTTGCGGGTTCTTTGTGGGTTACTATGACTTATTACATGACTCTTTTTGATTGGATGACTGTGACCATACCTGAGTCTATTTGTTGATCCTTATCACTGGATGGCTGCGACCATACTTGAGTCTATTTGTTGATCCTTATCACTGGATGGCTACGTCCATACCTTATATCTCATTTTTTATGTACTCTATTATTGATGGCTACGCCCATACCACATATCATGTATCAGAGCTATCAATTGTATTTCAACTTGCAGGTCTTCCGACAACAGTGTTTGCGTCAAACGCATTCTCATAAAGCATTTCACCCCTCCCTCTCTCTCGGACCTCATGCTTTAGGGGGCATCTGTTACACAACATTTTTTCACCGTCCCTGCAATCCATCGTCTCACATGTTGGAGGATCATTCCCATGACCTATGAACAATTTCATACCTTGCAAACACCCTCTTTGCATCCTTCTACATAAGACATCATTTCTCCTGTTGAACATTTCCTCAAAAAACACACAAAAACCTATGTTTTGGATTTGGCGCGGTTAGCCAGTTCATCCCTCGTGCCGATGTGGAAGATTTGCACTAGATCCCGCGCCACCTGGCGCTTTTTCTTAGTGTATTTCCCACGCCATCTGTTTTAGGAATGTTTTTTAACAAATAGAGGCGGAAGTTTCCTTCTAACTACCTCAACGATGACTCATTAGAAGTGGTTAAGTTGATGAGCCACGAATATCTCTCTTTAGGTAGTGGTTTTTTACCTCCCATGGAACACTCCTTGAAGATAGGACTCCCTTCCATGATTATAGGGATATTAACCTCTCCCTCTCCCTCTATATAAACAAGCCTTCTCCCTTTATGAAAGCTAGCTGAATAGATATCCAAGGAGCTGAACTTGGAGAATAAGACTATAGCTAAGTAATTTCCATTGAGAAGGTAGAACTAAGGAGAATTTCGTAGAGAGAGTCCCGTTCAAATTCCCGACGAGTCTTTGTGAGACATGCTCTGCTTGAACCCTGCTGGAGGAGATCACAACGTCAAAGCTTGGTTGTACTCTTCCTTCCATTTATTAATATACTTGACTATGGTGTTGGTTCCGTCGTTGTGTTATGTTATTTATGTAATACAATTGATTTAGTCCTCTTCGATTGACTGATAGTTACAAATGTGAATTAGTATGTTGTATATTGTCATTGTTTTCTTGTGTGCAGGTGTCTGAGCGTGAAAGCGAGCGGATCGTGATCTGTCAAACCAAGAGAGAGGAGTGAGCCACTCTTTTTCGACGACAACAACAACGTAGGATTTCCGGTAAGTCATCTATCGAATCTTCATCCATTCGTTAACTAGGAATCAATATTATAGCATGTTTTGTTTGTGGCTAGACCCACTCTAGGGCTAGTGGGATAGCCTTTGTCGGCAGAGGGGATTTACCTCACCAACACTACCGAACGAGAAGGATTGGAAATGGTGTATGCCCTGCATAAATATAGGCATTATCTATTGGGAGGACACTTTAAAATGTTCACTGACCATTCAAATTTAAAGTACTTGGTCAATAATCCTGTGTTGGGGGGGAATATTTGTAGATGGTTGCTACTATTTCAGGAGTATGACTTTAAGATTATTGTGAAGCCCGAGAGACTGAACGTAGGACCTGATCAGTTTTCTCAGATTAAGAGTGGGAAAGAGAAAACTAGTTTGGAAGAAGGATTACCCGATGCATAGATTTTTGCTATCAAGGTGGTTGATGATCACTTTGCAGACATTATTCACTTCTTGACCATTGGGACTGAACCTACAGACTATTCAGTACAATAGTAAAAGGAGTTGGTGACCTGCGTAGCTGATTTAACTCTAATTTCCGATCAATTATACAAGTTGGGAGTAGATGAGGTATTATGGAGGTATGTATTAGAACATGAGAGACATGATATCTTCGTTGAGGCCCATGGAGGGGTGGTAGGAGGCCACTATGCAGGGAAAGCCACTGCATAAAGGTGCTGAGGGCGGGGTTGTGGTGGTACACATTGCATAGTGACGCACATGCGTACTACCGACCCTGTGATGCATGCCAATGAACCGGTAAGCCTTCGCACAGAGATGAAATGCCCCTACAACCTCAGATGGCCTTACAGGGATTCGAAAAATAGGCTATAGACTTTGTAGGCTGAATCAATCCCCGAGAAAGAAGATGTTAGGTCCTTATATTACTAGTATATTCCCTTATTGTTATTAGTGTAACCCCCTTATTGTTATTATTGTACCCTTGTAACCCCCATTTTGTTATTATTGTGCCCTTAAATTATTATTGTTAGGTCGGCTAGGATTACATTGTTGCCCACTAGGATTACATTATGGCCCCATGGATTCCTATATATAGAAAGGAGGTTTTGTAAATTGTATCATCCAAGAATTGTTCATTTATGTAATGTATTGGAGGCTGCCCCCTCGAAGTGGCTTATTTCTAAGGCGTTGATATCTCTTTTCTTCTATTTTTGGAGTTGGTTACACAACATTTGGTATCAGAGGTTTGGATTCTAGCGTTTTGCTGCTCCAAACAAGTCATCGTGGAATTTTCGCTATAATTTTTTTTTACGAAGTGTCAGAAGCTAAAATTTTTAGGGTGAGAAGCCAAAATCCTGAGGAATATCGTCAAAAAATTTCAGAGCTTGGTTCGAAATATTTTTGGAGATATGATTTGTGGAAGTTAGGTCTTTTTTTAGGCTCCTAAATAGGTCATCGTGGCATTTGCGCTATAAAGTTTTTTCTACGAAGTTTCAGAAGCTGAAAGTTTTAGGGTGCAAAGCCGAAATCCTAAGGAAAGTTGTCAAAAAATTTCAGAGCTTGGTTCGCAATATTTTCGGAGATATGATCTGTGGAAGGTAGTGCTTTTTCAGGCTCCTGAATTTAATCTCAAAGAGGTGATCGTCGGAAAATATTCATAACTCTCTTTCTGAGCATCGGATTGGAGTGTCGTAAAAAGTGGTCACAAGTACACAGACTATAGTTTTTTTTCTATCAATTTTAGAGTTGAAGGATGAAACAGTGACACATGGAAATTCATACAAGTTCGCTCTACTGAACCAGTCCATAATTAGGTCATTGTGGGAGATTGGACACAACTTTGTCTTGGAGAATCCAAATCAGGTCAGACCTATGGCATTTAAAAGATAATTCAGAGGGCTACGTCAGTACATAAAATAAAATATTTAAGTGCTGCAATCATAGAGATAATCCAATTTCAATATCGATCTCATCAAAAGAAAGAAAAAGGTGTGTATTTTTTTCCAAATTGCATAAGTCTTGTTTGAAGAATCAATTTGAATTGATTCCAAGGGAATATTGTAGAATAGATATCAGTATTGGGTTCTAAAATATGCCCCATAAAAATAATTCAACACCCATTAAGCCTTCAAAAGGCTCTATGACTCATGAAGATGAAGAATTGCAACATGATCTATCAAAATTACAAGAGCAAGTGCAACAAATTTCACTCTTGCAAAGAGCAACAAAAAATGAAATGGAAGTTTTGAAGAAAGGCGTGGAAGCGAAGATGGACAGTTTGAAGAGAGGTGTGGAAGCTAAGATGGATGGCATGGAAGCTGGAATGGAAGCTAAGATGGATGGCATGGAAGCTGGCATGGAAGCTAAGATGGATGACATGAAAGACAACATGGAAAATATGAAGAATGATCTAAAAGAAGACATAGAAGGTTTGACAAAGTTGATACAAGAAATTTTTCCTAATGGTGAAAAGATAATAGAATAACCTCATGATGAGAACAAAATAAATGTTAATCATGATTTCATAAACTCTAATGTTGGCAGGAAGAAACACCATATTCCAAAAATGGATATGAGGAAGTTTTATGGAAAGGATCCTGTAACATGGATACTACAGATGGAGCAATATTTTGATCTCCATAACGTGCAAAACACACAAAAGGTATGCATTGCAACTTTACATTTAGAACAAAATACATTTATATGGTATCGATGGCTTTGCTCCCGTAAAAAAATTGTCACTTGGTCAATTTTTACGGAGGAAATGATAGCACATTATGAGGATACAAAGAGCAACACCTTCTTTAGCCAATTGATAATCTCAAACAAAAGGGTTTAGTGGGGCAGCACATTGAGGACTTCCAAAAATTGAATATAAGGGTAACTGATATTCCAGAGGAACACAGGATTGATCTCTTCATAGGCACTTTAAAAGATAACATCCAACATGAAGTTCGCGTTTTGGAACCTGATTCATTGGAGAAGGCATTCAGGTTGGCAAGAAAAGTTGAATGTAAAATTATGGCGACAAGGAAGCCTACCACTCAATTCTATAAAGAAGGAAGTGTTGCTACGCCTAGATTTCCACAACCTACAAGGTTGACACCACAAAAATTGGAAGAAAAAAGAGCAAAAGGGGTTTGCTATAGTTGTGATAGCAAATACACTAAAGGTCATACGTGTGCTGAGAAGAAATTATTTTACATAGATTGTGAAGAGGAAGAAGAAAATGAACAAGAAGAGGATATACACCAAGAACCGGCCCTAGAAGTGGAAGAAATGAATTCCTACCATATTGTGTAATGCACTGGCAGGAATTACCACTCCTCAAACTTTCAAGATAGAAGGACATATCAAGAAGAAAAAGGTAATAGTGTTGATTGATTCAGGTAGCACCCATAATTTTATTCATTGTAAGGTAGCCAAGGAATTAAATTGTTTCCTATACCCAGCACCAGAATGTCAAGTGATGGTTGCAAATGGAGGATCTATAAATTGCTCTAAAAAATGCCATAATATCAAGCTAACCATGGGGGAATATGACTGACCAGTCCAATGCTTTCCATTCCTATGGGAGGTGCTGATGTTGTACTAGGAGTACAATGGTTACAATCTTTGGGGACAATAGCTTTTAATTTTCAAGAAATTTTCTTGAAATTTTTTTCAGAAGGAAAGGAAGTCGAATTACGGGGTATTGTGGGGAAGCCGGGAAAGATAATAAGCTCTAATGTCATGACAAAGCTTCTAAAGAAAGAACAACGAGGCGTAATTGCACAATTATGCTCACTAGAAGTTCCAACATCAAAATCATCTATTTCTGCAAATCTTCAACAAGTCTTGGACAATCATTCCAAGGTGTTTGAAACTCCCAAAGGACTCCCACCTATTCGTGATCATGATCATGCTATTCATTTGATTCCAGGAAGTGTTCCTCCAAACATCGAGCCTTATAGATATCCTTACTTCCAAAAGAGCGAAATTGAACGTATGATTGCAGAAATGTTAGAGGCGGGTATAATTCAACCTAGTCAAAGTTCTTTCTCTACTCCTGTAGTATTGGTACACAAGAAGGATGGATCATAGCGAATGTGTCCGGATTATAGGGAGCTCAATAAGCTCACCATTAAAGACAAATTTCCCATTCCTGTGATTGATGAATTATTGGATGAATTACATGGAGCAATTTATTTTTACCAAGTTGGATCTTCATTCAGGATATCATCAAATTAGAATGAAGACTGAAGATATTCCAAAAACAACATTTTGAACTCATGAGGGTCATTATGAATTTTTGGTCATGCCTTTTGGCCTTACCAATACACCTTCTACATTTCAAGGGTTGATGAATTCCATTTTCAAACCCTTCCTTAGAAAATTTGTGCTAGTATTTTTTGATGATATACTAATCTACAGCAGGCCTTGGAAGGATCATGTTGAACATGTTGACAGGGTGCTCAAACTATTGTAGGAGAAACAATTATATGCAAAAAAATCCAAATGTTTCTTTGGAGTACAAGAGGTGGAATATCTGGGTCATATTGTATCTCACGAGGGTGTTAAAGTAAACCCTAACAAAATTAAAGCCATTAAGGAATGGAAAGTCCCCACAACCATAAAGCAGTTGCGAGGATTTCTCGGGTTAACAGGGTATTATCTAAAGTTTGTTAAGAATTATGGGAGAATAGCAGCACCTCTAACAACATTATTGAAGAAAGATGCATTTTCATGGACTCCTGAAGCAACTAAGGCCTTTGAACATCTTAAAGAGGCAATGTGCCTAGCACCGGTCTTAGCTACGCCGGACTTCACAAAAACCTTTATTGTGGAATGTGATGCCTCAGGAAATGGAATTGGTGCAGTTTTAATGCAGGAAGGAAGACCCATTGCTTTTGAAAGTCGTCCAATCAAAGGAAAGTACTTACAAAAACCTATTTATGAGAAGGAAATGTTAGCAATACTGCATGCACTAAAGAAATGGCGAACTTACCTAATGGGAAGACACTTCAAGGTAAAAACTGATCATGATAGTCTTAAACACTTTTGGAACAAAGACTATCTTCAGAAGAGCAGCAAAAATGGGTCACAAAGATGTTGGGTTATGACTTTGAAATAATCTACAAAAAAGGAAAGCTTAATCTTGTTGCAGATGCACTCTCAAGAAAGAATGAAGAGGTGGAAGCATTGCTTTGTGCCATTTCTATTATCCAACCAGATTGGATAACTGAAGCAAGAGATGAATGGAAGAAGGAAAAAGATGTATGGATACTCATTCAAAAGTTGCAGCAAGATCCTAGTACATCCGATACATTTAGTTGGAAAAATGATTCCTTATGGTACAAAGATCGCTTATATCTTTGTAGGAATTCCCAACTAAAACAAAAGATTCTTTTGGAACTGCACACTTCTCCTTTAGGAGGACACTCAGGATTTTTAAAAACTTACCACAGGGTGAAGAAATAATTTTTTTGGGATGGACTTAAATCTGATATTCAAAAGTTTGTGGCGGAATGTTTGGTTTGCCAGCAGAATAAAGTGGAAACAATTAAGACCCCGGGACTTCTACAACCTTTATCCATTTCAAGTCAACGTTGGGAGGAGATTTCAATGGATTTTATCACAGGTTTACCTAAGTCCGAAGGAAAGAGTGTCATCATGGTGGTAGTTGATAGACTTACCAAGTATGCACACTTTTGTTCATTATCTCATCCATTTAAAGCAAGTACAGTTGCTACTACATTTATGGACAGAATTCAAAAGCTACATGGAAGCCAAGGGTTATTGTGAGCGACAGAGATCCCATTTTTACTGGAAATTTTTGGACGGAGTTATTTTCTTGTTTGGGTACTCAATTAGCTCATAGCTCATCTTATCATCCTCAATCTGATGGTCAAAGTGAGATAGTAAATAAATGTTTGGAAGGATATCTTCGTTGTTTTGTATCTGATAAACAAACACAATGGGTCAAGTGGTTACCTCTCGCTGAATGGTGGTATAACACTTCCTTCCATACTGCAGCAAAAATGATCCCATTTATGGCACTTTATGGATATCAGCCACCATCCATCACATCATCTTTAAGGGAAAATTCAAAGGTTCAAGTAGTGGAAGATCACATCGAGCATTAGCAAGAAGTTCTCCAACTCTTAAAGGATAACCTGAATTTGGCACAAAATTGAATGAAACAAGACGCAGATCAACATCGCAGCGAGAGGAGTTTTGATGTATGAGATTGGGTATTTTTACGGCTACAAAAATACAAACAAATGTCCCTCAAGCAAGCTAAGAAGGATAATAAATTATCTCCAAAGTACTATGGTCCTTACAAGGTGTTGCAAAATATTGGTACTATGGCATACAAATTGGAGCTTCCTGCTTCTTCGCGAGTGCATCCCGTTTTCCGTGTTTCATGCTTAAATAAGGTTATAGGTGAAAATATTCCAGTTCAAACAATATTTCGAGAACTTGATGAGGAAGGAAAAATCATATTGGAACCTGAAGCGGTCACGGAAACAAGAACTCGACAACTATGGAATCGATCAATTTCAGAGTATCTCATCAAGTGGAAGAACTTACCCACTGAAGATTGTACATGGGAGGATGAGAATTTTATACAGAAGCACCCAAAGCTACTCAAGCATTAAGGACAACACTATTTGAAGGAGAGGGGCATGTTAGGTCCCTATATTACTAGTATAGTCCCTTATTGTTATTAGTGTAAGCCCCTTATTGTTATTATTGTACCCTTGCTACCCCCATTTTGTTATTATTGTGCCCTTAAATTATTATTGTTAGGTCGGCTAGGATTACATTGTGGCCCACCAGGATTACAATATGGCCCCATGGACTCCTATATATAGAAAGGAGGTTTTGTAAACTGTATCATCCAAGAATTTTTCATTTATGTTATGTATTGGAGGTTGTCCCCTCGAAGTGGCTTATTTCTAAGGTGTTGATATCTCTTTTCTTCTATCTTTGGAGCTGGTTACACAATAGAAGACTGGCACAGATTATATCATTACTGCCACTGATTATGTGACTAGATGGGTGGATGCCAAGGCTATTAATGATTGTACTGTAGATACTACTGTGCAATTCATCTTCGAGCATAATCTGACCAGGTTCGGCTGCCCAAAAATCTTGGTGAGCGATAGATGTACGCATTTTTTTAATGAAACTATTGAAGCTTTGATAGAATAATTTCAGACCCATCATAAGAAAAGTACTCTGTATCACCCACAAGCTAATGGCACAGTAGAGCCTTTCAATAAAATTTTGGATAATGCACTTACCAAGAGTTGTAAAGCCAATCGGGATGACTAAAATGTGTGCATCCCTTCGGTGTTATGGGCATATCGGACTACATGCAAGAAGATGAAAAGGAAGACTCCTTTCAGGATGGTCTATGGACAAGAGGCCATCATGCCCATGGAATACATTGGCCCTAGCCTATGCATTGTGGCCTTCACAAATATGGCAGAACCTAATATCATGGAGGAATGCCTGACAGAGCTAGTTTCCTCAAAAGAATATCAATTCATCGCTAAATTTAATTAGCAAGTACAAAGTGCACGAGAAAAATCTTGGCATGATCGACACATCTGACAGAAGGTGTTTAATGAAGAAGAGTTGGCTTTGCTATATGATTGTCAATTTGCGCGCCACCCAAGGAAGTTTCGTTAACACTGGTTGGGATTATATGTTATCACCAAATTGATCTTGATAGGCTGCTCATCAATCAACTTAATGTAACTCTTTCAAACCACTTTTAACTGAAGATTAGCCTCTTTAGTTTAAGAGGGCTATCTCAAAGGGGATTTATGATTTTCAATAGAAATACTATTAGATGGCTAACTCTATGAAGTGTGACTTGGTTTTTTTTTATTGCAGGCTGAAAAATGAAAGGCTTGCTACCATTGGGCTATGGAGTCAACATCAGTGAACTTAGTGAAAATAATTATTCTCATGGAAGTTGAGGCAAATAGAGGTTTTAATAAGGATGGTACATACACACAGCATAGAACAAAACGCAACAATTCCATCCCTAGAGGAAGTCAGAGCATGATAACATGAGTTCTGGGTAATTAGAGATAAAATTCTCTGAAAGTGATTAGACATGAAAGATAAAGAGCAGCAAAACATTAAACACCTCATTCAAATCTCAGGTCTGGAAGTAAAATGTCACTGTATATAACTGAAACTGAAAAATTATAACAAAGTAGTAATTTGGTGCAATATTCTCCAACCCTTTGCTATTCGATGTTCAGTCTATAAATAGACATTCTTTACATTGCAAATGATCTACCCAGCTGGCTAGATCCTCGAACTATAACTTTGACACCTAACATAACTGAAACTACCTTCTTGGAACAGAAAAAAGGAAAAATATCCTTTAAGAAGTCACATTACTAATAGGAATCTACTTCCTATTTATTACATTCATTTTTCTTAACAGTAAAACAACTACATGATAGAGATCACATGTTCGAGAGAAATTCATCATCACTAACATATTTAAAGTACCCCCTAGATTTAGGAAACATGGTCCTAATTTTTAGGAATAGATAATCTTCACTTTAGTCTTGGTCTTCACTTTGAGCTGGATGAGTGACACTCATATCAAGTAATAAGTGTATGCTCAAATGGCGCACTGACAAGCTAGATGTCTCTGTTACACAACATTTTGTCACCGTCACTGCAATCCCTCGCCCCGCATATTGGAGGGTCTTTCCTGTGACCTGTAAGCAGTGTCATACTCTGCAAATACCTTATTTTCATCCTTCTACATAAGGACATCATTTCTCCTGTTGAACATTTCCTCAAAAAACACACAAAAACCTATGTTTTGGCATTGGCATGGGTAGCCAGTTCACCCCTCACGCCAATAAGGAAGATTTGCACTAGAGCCCGTGCCACCTGGCACTCTGTCCTTGTGTTGTGCCCGCACCAACTATTTTAGGAATGTTTTGTAACAAAATAGAGGTGGAAGTTTCCTTTAACCACCTCAGGGACGAGTCACAGGAAGTGGTTAAACTTGATAAACCACAGATCTCTCCCTTTAGGTAGTGGTTTTTACCTCCCATGGAACATTATTTGAAGATAGGACTCCCCTCCATGATTATAGGGATCCTAACCTCTCCTTCTTCCTCTATATAAACAGGCCTTCTCCCTTTACAAAAGCTAGCTGAATAGATAACCAAGAAGCTGAACTTGGAGAAGAGATACTATAGCTGAGTAATTGATATAGAGAAGGTAGAACCAAGGAGAATTCTGTAGAGAGAGCCCCGTCCAAATCCTCGATGAGCCTTTGTGAGACGTGCTCCATTGGAACCCTGTTGGAGGAGACCGCAACGTCGAAGATTGGTTGTACTCTTCCTTTCCTTCATTAATATACTCAACTATGGTATTGGTTCCATCATTGTGTAATGTTTATCTGATGCAATTGATTTAGTATTCTTCGACTGACTGATAGTTACGAATGTGAAATAATATGTTGTATATCATCTTTTTTTCTTGTGTCTGTGCAGGTATTCGAACGTGAAAGCGAGCGGATCGTGAACTGTCAAACCAGGAGCGAGAGGCAGCCACTCTTTTCGACGACGACAATAGCGTAGGACCTCCGGTAAGTTCTCTGTCGAATCTTCGTCCATTCATTAACTAGGAATCAATGTTATAGCTTGTATCATTTGTGGCTAGATCCACTCTAGGGCTAGCGGGATCGCCTCTGTCTGCAAAGGGGATTTACCTCACCAACAAATTGGAAAATCCACTAGGGATTAGCGTGAGTTTTTCTTTCATCCAGTAGGTCTTCTTCTTGGTATTTACTTTCTTAGCTTTCCTTTTTTGATTATTTTTGCTGAGTCTAAGACCCATATTCAGCCCCAGAGGATCAGATCTGACCTCTGTTTTTCCAAACTTTTCCTTTTACTAGGGTTGGCTTGATTGGCGCAGTTTCTAGTTTGACAGTCGTGCCCACTAGCGCTTGTTGCTAGTTCAGTACCTGAGCCATCCCCTGTTTTGCGCTGATTACAACCAAACATTCATGCCATTTCCTGTAGGTATTAGGGTTTTCCCTATTTTGGAATTTTTTGGTCAGTGCTTGTGCTTTTGGGTTATTTTTTGGCATGTTTTGAGTGCTTTGGGATTGTTTATGACTGTGAACAGCCTCCTTCCTTCAGTTGTCTATCCATTTCTTGTCAGCATCATGGCCCTAGGTTTTTCTAGTGCTTTGGTATGCTGACCCTCCTGTAGGAGCTTCGAGGTTTTGTTTCACAACCACCTCTGTTTTTTGTTTGATTGCATTCAGCTCTCTTGATCCGTTTGAGTGATTGAATTTGGTGTAATGAGTCTTGAATGAGTCTTTCCTCTTTGATTCAGTTGTGCTTCTTGTCACTCCAAGCATAGATTACATTGCTTGTATGGGTCTGTTTCGACATCTTTCTTTGATTTGAGATATTGCAACATTGGTTTGAGTTTTATTTTGTTTGATTTTGAGTTGATTGAATTGTTTCATTTTGACTCTCGCTTGAACATTCTCGAGCTAGTGTGAAGGTTCATTTTTCATGTCATTTAGTGCACTATTTTCTCTATTACATTGAAAAAAAAATAAAAAAAATTGTGCTTGCATTCTTACTTGCATCGTGGAATTGGAAAATCTTTTGCATACTAGCATTGGGCATTCTAGGAAAGATTTCTCATTTTCATTAGCTTGCATCAGGTACTATAGTGGATGCTTCTATGTGTTCTCATTATTTGCTATCGCTTGAAAACTCCTAAACTTTCTTGTAGATATCTTTTCATCAAACGAAATGGTATTTTATGGCATGTAGCTTGCATTTAGGGATTCGTAAGATCCAACATACGGTAGGACCTTGGAATTGAAACATAAATACAATATCAACTTAAAATTTATTCAATTAATCTAAGGCAACATTGAAACTTAACGAAACATTTAGTGGTCTAAGTTAGAGACATGTTCCGACGTCTTTAAATCTAGTAGTTGTCGCTCGCCATCTGGCTTCAGACAACACTAGTACGGACTTGCGCTCCCCATATCATCGAGTATATAAAGGGAGACCTCTCTAGGCTGCAATCCTTTTATCCGTAGGAAGCCGAGTTTGCCGCCTTGTAACCATAATACACCGAACACAACATTTGGGGAGAATACCTGCACGTATGTCAAGTCCTTGGTTGATTATTCTTTCATTTTATAACCAAGGTGTATATGGAAATTCATGGGAACCTGGTACACCATTTTACCTAGACTACCTGAGCAGTCATTTTCAATCTTTACTGACTCCATAAATTTGAAAATATAATCGAGCACTTGTCCTTTCGCGCTCGCTTAAAACTGAAAGTGACTAGAGTCATCTTTGACTGTTTCTTGACTCTTAAAACATGAAACAACAAATTTTTGGTTTCAATGTGGTAAAATAAACTACCTACGATTACATGCCCTTTAAAGTTTTATTACTTGGCCTATATTTTTTTGCCTTGGTTTTGATCCAAGAGTCTTCATTTTTTATATTTTTCCCTTCTCTGGTGTGCTACAGTCACAGTGGCAGAACCATCGGTTTTGTCTACTGGCAGTCCTTTCTCGAACAATTCATCTGAAACTTCTCAGACCTCTAGGTCTACCGAGCTTCAACAACCTATCATCCCATCAGAGTACCCCTTTGGAGAACCAGTTGAGTTCCATTGGCCTCTTTCAAATGCTTGGTTTAGGTTTGGGGTTGGGGAACATTTCCCCCCTCTTACATCGAGATCACCATTTTTGGCTGCTATCATACCTGCTAGCCCCCGTAGTCTTTTACAAGATCTCACGGTGGATTCATACATGGACTCGTCTGGTCCTAATGGTATTGAGGGTATTCTAGTTTCTGATGAAGAATACTTACTTTTCCCGGAAGACATCCATCAAGAGCCTGCTTAATCTTCACCATCGGTGTCGCTTCCAGCTGGATATAGGTATTTGGGTCAAATTATAGCCGGTATTGCCTCTATGAAAACATCAACTTCATCAAGGGGGCTGGTTCTCCCGTCATTAGGGATGTCGCCGACGACACCTGTCTCGTCGACGCCTTTTGTTACGTCTGTCCCCACTAGGCCTACTGTCTGCGTGGCTGCATCAGCACTGGTTGTCATCGCTCAGTCATCAGGAGTTTCAACTTCGGTAGAGACTTCAATTGCCATGGCCATCCCTGATGACCTTTCTTTTGAGGAGTATCGGCTAGCTGTTCAGCAGCAGAACTCCCAGACTAATCAGTCCCCATAGGATCCTAATTGTCCTTATTTTTCTCATTATGGCGTGGATGGTACCCTGATTTATTCACTTCCATTCCAATATGATGAGCACAAAAACCCTATTTATTTGCCTACTCCTGAGGCTTATCAGTTCATTAACGGTTTTATACATACCTTTCCTCTGCAACCTTCTAACCAACAAGGACAACCCTTTTGGGGACAACCTTTGGTTCAACAAGGGTATGCTTTCGGCCCACAAGGACAACCCTTTCAGGGACAACCTTCGGCCCAGCAAGGGTATGCGTATGAACCACAAGGGCAACCCTTACAGGGACAACCTTCGATCTAACAGGGATTATTTTACAGCCCGGAAGGGCAGCCTTACAATCCTCAAGGTCAACGTTTACAAGCTCAGCCTGTGGTCCAACCAGGGCAACCTCAAGGACCAACTGGGAAACTGGTATATCAACCTGGACCTTTATACTGTCCTGGGGAGAAAATACATCCATCCCAACCTTTGGTACAACCACAACAGCCATATTTTCCGATTGGTCCAAATGTTGCACAACCAGGGCCATCTTATGGTCCTGCCCCAGGTCAACCTGGTTATTAGGCACAACCTAGCCCACCTCAGCCATCAAGCCAACTTTCTTAGCAGGGGAAACCTGGTGGCCCTCATCAGTCAGGTCAACCTGTTCAACTAGGACAACCTGCAGAAACAGTTCACCCTGCTCAGCCACCGCTCTATTCCATGCAGCAGTCGAATCAACCTATGCGCCCAACCTATTCAGCTCAGCAGGGCCCTACTTATCAGTAGCCCGTTCGACCCCAAGGAGGTTATTACTCTCATGGTTAATATCAACCCGTATACAATGCGCCTCAAGGTTCTGCTTATGACCCTCAACTGCCAGGCCATACTTATATTCCGTAGCAAAATCCTTATGCTGCTCAATCGGGACCCTCATATACTCAGAACCAGTATCCTAGTCTTCAGCCCCCGTATCGTAGTCCTCAGTCACCATATCAACCGAAATATCCAGCTTATACCCCTTATGGTCCGAATCCTCTGGAAAAGAACCAATGGGGGCAACATTATACTCAACCAGGATGGAGTATGGGTACGGGTCCTTATTGAGGACTTGCTATGCCTTTTAACCCTCAATTGCCTTTTCTCACCACGTTGGAGTTACCGGATGTGTCCAAATTGAAAAATGATCCAATTCTTAATAATCCTTATTGGCCTCCGGTTCCAATGAAGGTTCCTGGTGATTGCCCCAAGCTTGAGGGAAAATCTAGAGAAGACCCCCAAGCACACGTCATGACATACCATTTATGGTGTTCTTCCAATTCTTGGGTGGATGACTCTGTTCGACTCCGTCTTTTCCAGCGCACTCTTACCGGAGCTGCTGTTAAGTGGTACATAGAACTGCCTCGTGGTATCTTTCAAGATTTCAACACTCTCGCTATGGAATTCCTTACTCATTTCCAGTTGTCGATTCATTACGAAGCCGAGATGCATCTCCTAACATCCTTGAAACAGGACCGAGCTACCCATATCTCGGACCATATTCATGAATGGAGACGGCGTCGTCGCATGATCAAGTTCGAAATTCCTGATCAGATTCTTACTCATTGGTTCACTAACTCTTTTTTCAACCAGATTGCGAAAGACATCGCCATGGGGGCATGTGTAACTGAGGAACAAGACATTGCTCGTGCCCAGTACCTTGATTTAGTGTACTCTCAATTGGGCATTTTGTATGACATCTTGACTGAGGCTCCATGACCTGGGACCTCTAAAGCACAGAATATCCCATCAGTCGACGACGTTATTGGTTCAGTGTCTCAGAATTCACACAAGTCTTCCAATGGGAAGCATAAATCAAATTCTTCCAATAATTCTGCTCCTCAGGCTACCTCGAATTCTGGTAAAACCTCGGAGGTCAACGCCATTCAGGCCAATCCTGCGGACAAGACATCCAAGGGCAAAAAGAAGGGCAAATGCAAGGCCAAAGCCGATGCCCCAAAACTAGAATCGTCTTAACCTCGTGCTGATGATGGTTCACAGCAAAAGCGGAAGTATCCCTGTCTGATTTGTGATGAGGAACACTACACTAAGGATTGTCCTAGACGATCCGAGGTTAGTCAAATGCTCAAAGGTGCTAAGGGAACTTCGGCGGTCCTTAAAGAACCATTCCCATCTCAGCAAACTCAGATGGTCGATCAAACTGCACCATCTGCACCGTTTGGCTCTCAAGTGTTTATGGTAAACAATTCTACACCCGTTTCCATTGCTACTCGGTCGAAAGATTATGCTGGATCACGCCAGGCAGCCGGGAAAGAGATCGCTAATGGTCCTCCTCCCCCACCTACCTCTGGTCCTCTTGAGATTAAAAGGCCCAGTGTTGAACCCATTGTACGACCACCTTCTAAAGGTGTTCTCCGAAAATATTCTTATAATCCTAATGCCCATGCTGCTCAACATTACAATATTTTTGAGGATTTAGCACAGGCGCCATCCGCGATGTTCGCATTGGAAGTGCTTCAGAGTTTTCCATCTCAACGGAAAGCGTTATTATCTGTGATCGGTGGAATCGATCGTGCTGATTCTAGCCTTCTCTCTTTCGATTTAGAGAATTTCGTCCCCCGACTTTCGCACCAGATTGCGCTTGTTATACAAGTCGGCATTAACAGTCTCAACATCCATAGAGCCATTGTGGACGAAGGTGAATCCACTTGTGTCATGTCATCCACTTACTGGAAAGCTATTGGCTCTCCAGCTCTCACTTCGTCACCCAATGCCCTTGAGGAATTTGATGGAAGGGAATCGAAACCCTTGGGTGTTCTCGTTAGCTTACCGATCACATTTCAAGGTAAGACGGTCAATGTCGAAGTAGAAGTAGTTGATGCTAAAATCAATTACAATCTTCTACTCGGTTGCAGTTGGACTCACGCTATGCTGTGCATTCTGTCCACCCTGTTTCGTCTTCTAAAGTTTCCACATGAGGGAAAAATCATTACTGTCGATCAGTTGTCGTTCTTTACCTCATCTTCCGAGAACAACGTCCCATACGTGGATTAGATTCCTTCTCCCACTAACGGTGTAGGGCCGGGTCTTTTCAAAGATCCCACTCTCATGGGTATCTTTCCCCTTCCACCACCAAATACCATTCAGGTTAACATGATCTCTTGGTCAGATGACCCATGGATTGTCCCTTTACCTAAACAAGTTGATTCATTTGGGGATTCAATGCCACTTATTCCAATTGAAATCAATTATTGTGAGCTTACAGCTGCATGTGATTCTCCCCCTTCTGAAGGTGCTCCTTTGAGCATGGCTCTCGATGTTTATTCTCAATCCCCTTGGCTCAGTGATGTGGATTCACCTAATCCTTTGAAAGAAGTGTTTCCATCTGATGAGGCTATAATGGAAACCATGTCTCTCGAAGATCTACCGTGGAGAAATGGGCGTCATTGTTCCTTGTTTATGCCTGGCCTCAGGGCAATGTCTAACTGTCTTGAGCATTTTGGATCTCAAGTTCCTTCTGCACCGCTTCAAATTCTTATCTTGACTCATGAATTCTTCGCTGAAGGTAACTTGGGTAACATCACTCAAACGATGCCTATCGACATTTTCGTGAAACAGGGAATTGTCGAGAACATCCATGTGGGAGTCACTTGCTCTTCCGATGAAGTCCAAGTGTATACTAGCCTCTTTCGTGAATTCCATGATGTTTTCTCATGGTCTTATGAAGAGATGCCTGGAATTGATCCCAGTATTGTGGTGCACGAGATTCCCACCTACCCAGGTTCGAAGCCTATTCATCAGCGTCTGCGTCCAATGCATCCTCAGAAAGCCGTCGCCATAAAAGATGAAGTTGAAAAACTTCTTAAAGCAGGTTTCATTTATCCGATTCCTTTGACAAAGTGGGTTTCTAACATTGTTCCTGTGGATAAGAAGCAGGGAGAAATTCGCGTCTGTGTTGAATATCGCGTTATTAATCGGGCATGTCCTAAGGATAACTATCCCACCCCTTTCATCGATTAGATCATCGACGATTGTGCGGGGAGTGAAATTTTTTCCCTTATGGATGGTTTTTTTGGCTATAATCAGATCAACATTCTCCCATTCGATCAACACAAGATCGCTTTTATCTGTCCCTGGGTAACATTCGTGTATAAGAAACTCCCTTTCGGCTTGAAGAACGCTGGGGCTACATTCCAGCGCGCGATGTCTTATGCCTTTCATGATATTCGTCATATTGTTCAACCATACCTGGATGACCTTCTGGCTCATTCAGCTGTGTGAAAAGACCACCCAAACCATCTCTGCCAAATCTTTCTTCATTGTAGATGCTACAGCATCTATCTCAATCCGCATAAATGCGTCTTCTGCGTTGATTCCGGTAGAATTTTAGGGTTTATCATATCTAAATAGAGAATTCGCCTTGATTCACTTAAGGTTGAGGCCATTGTTAATCTTCCCTCTCCATCCTCATTACACCAGCTTTAGAGTCTCTAAGGGAAAGCAAATTTCTTACGTCCTTTTATCCCGAACTATGCCGAAGTAGCCAAAGGATTCACACGAATTTTAAAGCAGGATGACCCTTTCTTTTGGGATCAGATTTCTTAGCAATATTTTTATAGGCTTAAGACGTTGCTTGTCAACGCTCCTCCATTACGTCCTCTGAATTACCATCGTGATTTCACCCTCTATCTGCCTGTCGCCTTTAGTACGATCACCATGGTTTTGGTTCAAGATGATGATGACGGTATCGAGCATGTCATTTACTACTTGTCTCAGAACCTTCTCGACCCTGAAACATGTTATGCACATGTCGAGAAGTTAGCGCTGGCTGCGGTCCAGGCCATCCAGCGTTTTCTTCATTATATCCTTTTACACACTGTGACCGTGATTTCTGATTGTAGCCCCATGACCTATATTCTGTCTCGGCAGTTGCTGGGGGGAAAATACTCGAAGTGGATCATTATTCTCCAGGAGTTTGATTTGGAGTTTACTAACGCCAAATCAAAGAAATCACTTGTTTTCGTTGATTTGATTTGTTCTCTCCCCGCCGACTCTACTCCTTCTCATTTCGAGGATCATATTCCGGACGAAACTCTTTTCTTGACTAGCACCCTCAATCCGTGGTATGGTGATATCATCGTGTACCTCCAAACCTCTAATTTTAGGTCCGAGTTAACGAAATATGCCCGACGCTGTATTTGGCATCAATCGCAACCTTATCGTATTATTGGAGATACCCTCTATCGTGTTGGAGTTGATTCTATACTCCACCAATGTCTGACCCTCTAGGAAGCTGAGAAAGTTTTAAATGATTGCCACAGTGGCGCCTATGGTGGTCACATGTCTAGTTATGCCACCGCACAGAAGATCCTTCATGCTGGCTATTTCTGGCTGCCCATTTTTAAAGATTGCATTGTCGAAGTACAAAAATGCCATGCGTGCCAGATATATCAATGCAAGATGTGTGCACCACTTGTTCCTTTACACCCTGTCATTATTTTTGGTCCTTTTGCCAAATGGGGCATCGATTTTATGACGTGTAACCCTCATTCGGCCGGGGGGCATGCCTATATTATCGTCGCCGTCGATTATTTTACAAAATGGGCCGAAGCAATGCCTACACTGGCTACGGACGGTAAGAAAATGGCGCAATTCATATTCAATCATGTTATTACTCGGTTTGGTGTCCCTTAGGCCATCGTTACTGATAATGGTTCTCATTTTTGGGACTATATGATGGTGGAGTTGACATCTAAGTTGGGTTTGTGTCACGACAGCTCAATGCCTTATTACCCTCAAGCTAATGGCCAAGTTGAAGCTATAAACAAAGTCCTTGTTACAATGCTTCAACGAACAATTGGGATCCATAAATCAAATTGGCATCTCATGTTGTTTTCAGCTCTTTGGGCTTACTGAACGTCGAATAAGAGTGTAACCAAATTTACCCCATTTCAGTTGCTTTACGGTCTGGAAGCTACTCTTCCGATTGAATGTGAAATCCCTTCACTCAAACTAGCTGTGGAATTACTGCCTAATACTTCGCCTGAGGAAGAGCATCTCCTCTACTTAGAGAGATTGGATGAAACTTGTCGCTTAGCTACCTTGGTCATCGAAGCACAGAAGAAGCGAGTCAAAGCTCATTTTGACCAAACAGTTTCCCCTCGTTCTTTTATCGAAGGCGATCTTGTTCTCCTGTACGTCCAAGCTCATGAAAAGCTGGGGGTAGGTAAATTCCAACCCATATGGCATGGGCCCTACATAGTCAAACGTGTGTTATAGAATGGGGCTTATGAGCTTATTGATTATGAAGGTTGTCCCTTAGCACAACCCAGAAATGGGTTGTACCTAAAAAAGTATTATGCTTGAGTCATTCATGCATGATATGTGTACATAGGTGATTTTTTCATTTTTGTGCATGCTTTGGTTTGATGTGCTTTGTGAGATTTTTTTTGCTTGTTGGGTCTTGTTTGTTATGCAGATGTCTATTTCACGGATGGTGCTTCTCGCAGTACCAAGAACTTGTCTTCGGCAGCCTGGGTAATTTATGATCCTGTTGGTGAGTTAATTAAATTACAAGGTATTTGTCTAGGACCAAATACAAACAATGTCGCTGAATATAGTGCTGTTTTGGAACTATTAACCGAGGCAGTTAACCTCGGCATACATGCATTTCTTGTGAATTTGGATTCGCAACTTGTTGTTATTCAACTTAACGGTCATTATTCGGTTCGAAACCCATGCATTTTGAGATTGTATTTGCGTATTCGTTTACTTGAAAGACATTTTGATTTCATTACATATCAACATATACCAAGACGAATGAATACATTAACTGATGCAATAGCTAACATTGTGCTAGATAGAAATTTGCGGAATTTATAAAACATCATCATATGTAAATAGACCCATGTAGAAAATAGATGTATATATATATATATATCGATTTTTTGCAACATGTGCATCATAAAAAACCAAAAAATATATATGTATGTTTCATTTACATCACGAGACAACATGTCTCTAAAAAATGTGCGGAAATAAAAAGCCTAAGTGCCTAATCGGCGTGGTGCTCATGATAGCACATCACCGCCCGTACTAACCGCCTCAGCAAGCGGTGGATAGTGTGCCTCTGGTAGGCCCGAGGAACATCATCAAAATGAGCATAGCCTGGAATCCCATGGGTGATCCCCTCCAGGTTCTGTACTATCTCCTCGTCACTGCCCTCACCATGAGGATTGGAATCACGAGGAGTTCGCCTCACTATCGGCGACATACTTGAAGGATGATTTGGGCCAACATCTGCATACATATAAGAGTAACTGTCAGAACATGCATATATACCAAATAATCATAAACTCATGAAAATAAAAAATGAGTCTCACCTAGCTCTTCGTCCCAATCCTCTCCCTCCAGGAGTGGGAGGCCGGGATCACTAGTGAAGTCTGTGCCAACGTAGGGCCAATCCTCCACGACAATCAGTTGTCGTCGGAGCCAATAAAAAAACTGTGGCCTCCAGGACATATATTGGCCACCCCCTGCTCTAGGCATCAGTGCGGCCCATCGAGCCATTCGTGGCTCTCTGGGTGGTGGCATCGGGACAATAGCCTCCTGACGCATGAATTTTGGTAGTCGTTCCAAGAAGAACGATACCAGAATTGATCCATACCCAAACTGATTTAGTTTGGTCTTCGTGCACTTAGTGAGTTTCCGCTTGATGTTGATAGTAACGGCCTCGGCCCAGTTGAAGAGAGTCAAGTTCATGCACTCTAAGGCAAGAAGTAGTTGGGTCTTTGTGGCCTCATGCGGTGCTTGCGATACTGCAGCCCGCATGATAGTATGCAACACTACTCTTAGTGCCAGAGCAGGAATGGTTTTGGATGTCAACTTTGCCACTCCCTGTTCCTTTTCGTGCCCCTCGGCACACCCTGTCAATTACCATTCCCATACTTTCTCCAGAAGGATGGGTACCGGTCAAGATAGGGACTGCACCTCTACGCGACAATCCAATGATGAAATACACATTAGAGACTTCAAGTTCAAGCTCCTAATCCCGAAGCACAAACTTTTCCTGATCTTCATCCCAAATGCTTATCAAATATTGAAGCAATTCGGGCTAAGCCCGGAGGAACGGTGTCAGGAAGAATTTATTTAGCCCAAAATTTCTGAGGGCGTTCATGCATTGTTCATTCTCCATGGCCTATTCATCCTCCTCACTGTTTTCTCTCTCTTTCCACTCAATTACCATATTTTCTTCTTGGTACCTGTTGAAGCCTAGAAGATCTCTGCTTCAAACATTAGGGAAAACCACCCGGTCGGGACCTTAGGACAGCTCCTTATCCGTTTGGTATGGTGGCTCCGACTGGATTGAAAGGACCAGTTTCATTATAACTAATGGGTTGGTGATGGGTTGATTTGGATGAGTGAAAATGGGACTAAATAACTGAAATAAAACTATCTAATTTAAACTAAATACTGATAAAGAAATTCTAAGACTAACCCGGGTATCATATGTGAATACAACTTAAAATTATTCCAATTTAACAATAACCATAAAAATTTATTAAAGTTTAATTGAAATGTGCAGTAACAAATAAATATAACTCTATTTAAGAAATTAAACAGAGTTATATTAGCATATTGTATTCATCATTGTATATCATCTACATACACTTATGAAAGATAACATTTCAATTATATTCAAAAATGATATATAAAGAAACGTTATGAAAACAAATATATATATAAATGATAGCAAATTTTAAAGCGAATATCATATGATAAAAGAAATCAACAGTGAATAGATAAAAATACCTTATCCATCTTGAAAGCTTTCAAATGAAATCTGATACTCTAATCCAGTAATTTCGACGCAAAATCAAATCCAAGGTACAGAAATGCAACACTTTAAAGATAATTCCGCATAAAATCACTAGATGTGATCCTTTATAAAATATAGGAGGCAGTGGAGTACAAAAATGTAATCTCCAAGTCAAAAATACTACAACTCAGGACCCTTCTCTAAATGCATGAGAAGGGTCTAAATACTACTAGCTAAATCTAAAAATAGTTTATTACAAAAATTAAGGATTCAGTTTAAATGACCGTCCTTTTCCTAGGCAAAAATACAGTAAAACTAAAACTAAATCTAAACATAAAGACTATTAAGTAACTACTTATGAACTTGATCTTTAAACTTGCAAGCATCCAGCATTGTTTTGAGAAGAGGTGGTTGGCCGACTTCAGATTTCAACTGTCCTGAAAAGACAGAAACAACAAGTGTAGGCGCAATCTTCTCAGCAGAAATAATGATGCAATTAAGCGCACTGCGTTGACTGTGTGGTTTCACTAAATATGTCCAGTAAGAATCCCAGTTTAATCTTGTCAATCCTTGGATTGATTTTTCTTTTTCTTCCGCCTTTTGTGTCCATTCTGTTTGCAATTGATGCGCCTGTGGAAGATATCCCGGAACAGTTTCTGAAATCAAATTTGCTTTGTGCAAATTCTCATTTACAAAATCGGTAAGACTGCTTGTTGCTGTAGCCGACTCTTCTGCTGCTTTCTCTGCCCCTCTGATTTGTGCATCCCAGTCATTGAAAAATATTTCTTTATGGTTTTCATTAATAATTGGTGCACAAACTTTTCTTCCTTCCTCTGTCTTCTGCCATACCAAATAATCAGTAACTTTTTCATTAATTAAATCATAATCATTTCGTAAATCTACGACATGAAGAGTGATCTTATCACTTTCTTGACAAAAAGAGTTCCATTGCGAGATTTTCTGGCATAATACTTATTCTTGTTGCAGTAGTTGATTTTTTAAAGAAATAGTTTCTGAAATAAACTCTGGAAGCTTAGGATCATCTTTATGCTGATCTTGGATAATCTGTATTTGTTTCTCTTTATCAACTAAACTTTTTTGATATCCAATTTTCATTTCTTGAAGTTGTTGCTGTAACTTTTCAAGTTTCATTTGTGCTTCATTATTGGCCTGTACCTGTTGCAATTTCTATTGCAGAACTTGTATCTGTTCTTATTTTTCATTTAATAAGAGCTGTATCTCAAATGCTTTGTCAATAGTTGCGGAAGCATAAGCCCCCGTAATCTGAGATAACTTAGCAAGATTATCAGTAGGCTCTGTGGTAGGATCCTTCCACAAAACATCTAATTGTTCTTCTTCAGTAGAAATTGCACCTTCTAATTTTCTCTTTTTCCTTTGCTTCTTCACTACTGCTTTATACTTCGGGCTGTAAAATACATCTAGAGGAGGACTGTCCTCTACATTAAGTACAATTTCAGAATAGGGAGCGACAGGTATATGCTCAGTTTCTGTGACTGTGCCACTTATTCCTGTGCTCAAAAATTTTGTTGTCTGTACAGGGGTCTGTATATTCCGTCCTTCCACATTAAGCAATTGATTAAATATTTCCCATTCTTTGTCTAATTCAATTGTGACTGACTGTTGCTGTACATTGGTAGGAGGAGGATTTATCTGCTGAGAAGTCAAAATTTGCTGTTGTGAAAGTTCTTTCGATTGAGCAGTATCTTTCACTAATTATTCATTTCTATCCTGCTCTTCATTAGACTTATTAGAACGTTCAAAAGTCTCTCTTTCAGATTTTGACTTAGACTTATCTGTACCTGAACTGCTGTTGAGACTGACACTAGGAGTTGGTTCCCTTGCGGGTTCCAAGCGTAAATTTCCAAAGGGATAGTAGTTAGTCTTCTCTCTCTGTAAAGTTTAAATTCCTGAAATTCTTCTGGAGATAACTGTATCTGAGCTAAATGCAAAACTTCTTTAAATGAACCTTTTGTTTGAAACATATCATCAAAAGGATCTTCTTCTCTTGAAAATTCCCTTACCTTGATTGCAGTGGTAAAATTTTTAGCAACATTATTTGGGTCAAATAATCTTCTCGAAAAATTTAACAGTTGTAAGCATGTAATATTGCTTACCTCTTTGAATGCGTGACCAACATCAAACAGTGAAAATGTTCCATAGGTTATGGGAAATTGTGGCCAAATGCCTTTCTTCTTCTCTTTTAATTCCTTTGTCAAACCTCCTTGACCACAGGTTTGATAAGCAATCTCCCGAGCTACAAGTTTATCCGGAACATACAGGGGTAAAACATGGGGGGAAGCAGAACTTCCAAAAACCCTAACATAAGTAAACAACTCTTCTCCAAACCATCTTGCGACAGGGAGAATGTCGACTTCTGCTTCTGGGGATAAACTTGGAGCATCCTTATTATGCAATATTCTGTACAATGGCAGCATTATGCCATGGAAAATCTTGTAAAAATGAGGGACAAACTTAGATTCCCACAGTTCCTTGTGATACACATGAATAGGCAAAGGATCATGAATCGTCCATTTCCAACCCATCAAAGGGAATTTAGAAACAAAGCAGATAGCGTCCATAACATAGGAAGATAGATAAAAAGGAGGATAAATCCTCTGAGAAATAGTCTGTTTAGACCGGTAATGGAAAATAGCAGTGGCCAAATTATCAGACAAGATTTTGGCCCAGTCTACAATTGTAGCGTTAACAACAACATTCAACAAAGGGAGCCATTCAGGCAAGATCATATTTATGTCAGGCTTTCCAAAAAGCCTGCATAACATAGCAGCAGCAAAACAATATGGAGAGGTGAGTGAACCAGTACTGTACATACCTTGTTTGTTTTTCTTCAATGGTTCATCTCTTTTGGTCCATTCCCTTGTGCATTCTGCCAAATTTGCATGTTCTTTGGCAAAATTCTCCATAAATTGTTTATTATAAGTCACCTGAGGTTCCGGCAAATGATACATCAGCCTCAAATTTTCCGTAGTGAACGACCCGATGAGCTCTTGATCTGGAGTTCTAAATTGCCTGTCTGAAATATCGGTGCTGTCCAACACCCATTTTACCATGTTTGAATAGAGAAGAATTCTTGGTCTTGCTGCTATCCGGTGCAGAAATGAACAAGCCAGTTCTTTAAGGGTTGCCTCAGATGAATCACTTGAGCCTGCAGTAGCCGCAACTTGCATTACCCTGGGATTTTCTTCTTCGTGCAAATTATACATTCCTTCCCAGGTGGTGATACCGGCATCCTTATTGCAAGCAGTATCTGCATACAGTGAAGCCATTTCTTTGTTTTCAGAATTTGAAATCTTCTCTTTTTTACCCATAAGGCTCTGTGAACGCTTTGTATAGTCTTCTGCTCCTTCACGCCTACGGTTTTACGAGTTAAGTGAGAGTAATGACATGAGAAGGGTGATGAGATAGTTTTAAATGCAAACGGCAGATGAAATATATTATTCTAACGGAAACAACCTTTCAATCAAAACAAAATCCTTTTTATTGATATTTGACAATCCATTCATTAATTCAATCATTTAAAGCACATAACGGATATTGATTTATGAAAAGATTTACATTGGACAACGAGCTTTTAAGAATCTGCGATATTGCGATCTGCAATTTGCTATGCAATATCGCAATATCGCAGTATCGCAAATCGCATTTTCCTCAAAGCGTAACCATCGCAAAATCGCAAATCGCAAATATCACATATAAAAAGTATTCATTTAACATTTTTCTGCGATATGCGATTTGCGACCAGTATTTTAATGTATAGGCTTTTGGGGATCGCGTTATCGCAATATCGCAAAATCGCAGTTTAAAAGATTCAGTTTTACAAAAGATATCTATCATTTGCGATGGATGCACTAAATCACTCAAAGAAATATTTTATTGTAGTCTATCATAACTTAAGTGTTTCTTAAGGATTTTCTAAGGAATTTCCCTAAGTTATGATAAAAAGTTTTATTTGAAAGTTTTTACAATGTCCTGCCAAATGCCCCGCGCCTTCAAAAATATAGGGAATTACCAGGCGTCTTGAATACTCCTGATGGTTTGATCAGGTCCTTAGCCCAAAGCACCTAAGCAGCAGTAACC